>JAPFBL010000175.1:67500-667500 GCA_026182355.1 Hermatobates lingyangjiaoensis | reverse complement strand
GGCAACGAGAGTTTGATTTTTTATCCTGGAAAATTGACCGAACCCCGATTAGAGAACACACCTATTTATTAATATTGTTAATAAATATTGTCCGAACCATAATCGATGACGGTTTATAACTGAATTCATAGATATCTTATTTACTAATTATATGAAATTTTAAACATATTAAAGTTATGAAATTCTGAACTATTTATAAGTTTTAATTTTGTTTTATGAATTCTTATCAATAATAGAACTTGTTCAACAATGTAAATAAAATTAAGAACAACTTTATATGATAAAAAATCTGGCCTATTAAAGTTTTTTTTTCAAAAATGGTGTTGGGTTCCAAAAATATTACAGAGAAAAGTTTGATTGGTGAAAATGTTTTCGGAATGCTTTAATAACTTTTTATATACCATGTTGTTGAAATGTAGAATTTTGATGTTTTTAGTATGTTAATTGAAATGTTTAGTTTATTAAGAAATAATTTATCTTAAATTAATAAGTCTGTTTTGGGATTAATGTAACAGATTCGAATTGTTTGGAAATAGTATCTTATTTTGATTTTAGACAAACCTAATATATTTTTTTTTCATTCGAATCTCAAAATGCAATTGCTTTGACCTCCACTATTTTAAAATGCCCTTATTAAGATATGTTTATGTTGATATAACATGTCTATCCATATGATAAAGAACTATAGTATTGTGGATGTATGATCGGTATCTTCTAAATGATCGTTCATATTGTACAATAATTATTTATATTACGTAGTTCAATTGTGGGATTATTTCACACATCATTAGAAATCGTCCATCATATGAAATACGACTTGAGGGTTAATAAATGCATTTTATTTGTAATCTAAGTGTTGGAATGTTTTCATTTGATCTTTTTTTTTTTGGAATTTAAGATCAATCTGTGAGCATCTTTTGTTTAGTTTAGTTCAGTAGCTCCCTTATAGAACCTTTACTGTTATCCTATTTGTATAGTTCGACGTTTATCAGTCTAAAACTAAATTGATTTTTATGAAAATATTGTTTTTTTTTGTGTTTTATAATACTTTTCACACTGTGTTCCAATATGCAGATAAATTATTTATTTTTTACACAAAAGACGTTTGTAATTTACATACAGTTGAATGTATTTTTTTGCAATAAATAAATTTTCTATTCTTTCATTTACTGTGATTATCAGTTTTTCAAGAAAATAAATCTTCATTAGTGTTACTACTATTAGATTGCAGCTATGGAAGCATGACTGATTTTTCAAATTAACCTATTTTTTAATCAGCCTAGTTATTTTGGGCAAACATCTGATATAATGAATTCGTCTGGATTAAACTTAAATAGTGTAAAATTTGCACTTTGTGCTGCAGGTATAAATTATCCATTAAAGTTTAGAATAAAACTTTCCAATGGAATCAGTGAAAAATAAGGGAAAGAGGGATGCGAGGTCTGAGAATGAGAAAACTGCGCAAAGCGTCTAAACCTTCATTATGGATGATTACCGTAATATCGGTTGAGTAGGAATTCAGAAAAGGATATCTGTTGTACGTGTATATTTCAAGTAGGTTAGATTAGGATGCAGCGGTAGTCCCACAAGAGAATTATAGTTAAACCGAACATTGGATCGTTGCGATGCCACTCAATGAGGATTGATTCTACATTGGAAATCCCTTGTAGGGATCTTTAAACTACCTGACATTGTACAGGCTCAGTACCGACGGCTTAATGACCTCTTCTCCAATCAACGACGTGCTCATATTTATTCATCTCCCATGTGAATAAATCGAAGGTCAGATTGGGTACTAAACTCTGGACCTACCAGTTCAGAGGTGAGTACGTTGCAATTGAACTAGCCTGGGCCCCAAATTTTCAAGTAAGTAAAAAAGAAGAATGTTAGTTGCTCACTAAAGATTCTAAAGAACTTTAATTTACCCTCTGCTTGAAGTTAAAAAGTATTGCGTTGGGGTCAAATTTTGATTTAGAATTGACAATGGAAATGGACGTTTTGAAGTCCGGTCCTCTATGTCCAATAGAAAAGCTCATTGATTTACGCGAATGTATGAATGAAGAAGATATCACAAAAATCGAAATTTTTATATTACCCATGTTGTTTATTTAAGTTACTATTAGCCCTGAGACGGAGCAGTAAATTCAGCTCCAACATACATTTGTTTTTAAAGGAAAAAAAACGTTTTCTTGGCGATTTGGTAATTATTGAACTACATGATTTTTATTAAAATCATTGTAATTCGTACTTTTTATCTGGCCTTTTATATATATTATGCAATCTGTTTCAACCGAATTCCACTAGTATAGTGCAGGAGTTCAGCAATTTTTAAATTAGACCAAAACTAAAAAAAAATTTACCTTAATATGTATAATTCTGTTTTTGTTTCATATGGGCAATACTCTGAACATGCGTATTTTTATTTCATTTTATGAAATGCTATTTTTTATATAAGAGAACTAAATTATTTCACAGGGGTCCCTCAAGCCAGTGGAATATTTCCATGGGGTTCCACTTTATTAAAACTTGAAAATCACTGGACTAATGCGATCTGTGAAAAATGTGTCCTTCAGGTCAAAAGTTTGAAAAGCTATTCTAGAATACTGACAAAAGCTAGCAGGCAGAAATCAAGAAACTTGTTATGGTTTAAAGGATCTTAATCTCTCTCAATAAATTAAATAGTTTTCATATATTGGTGAATTCTATGTGGATGACTTTTTTGATTTTGTCTATCTTATCGACGATAAATACATAAAAAGTTGATACCAAAATGAAAATATCTTAAAAACTACTGAGTGTAGAAGAAACTTGAAAACACTAAGTCCATTATAAATTAAATTATATTATAGGATAGGTTGCAATATCAGTCCCAAGAAGAATAAACATTGAATGAAAATTGGCCATTTATGATTAACACACATTAAATGTTACATTGGGAATGGTAAATTTTTCCTAAATTTAGTGTATTTAGAGTAGCAATCTTTAACAAATACCTTATAATGTACATGCTCGAGACCAACAGCTTAACGTACTCTCTTAAGCGATGTGCTCAGATTTTTTCGTATCCCGCGTGAATAAATCAATGACCAGAGTGGGTATTGAATATCGAATCTACCAGTCTAGAGGCGAGCACGTAAGCCACTGGGCTAACCCTACTTCCCTTCATTCTCTATAGCTTTCATTTGTAATAAAAGTTATAGGGAATGACGTCATTAAGTTATTCTCTGTGATGTCATCTCAATTTCGAAATCTCTCTAATGTGTTAAGCTACCAATACCATTTGTTTACATTCTGTTATTCCCCTGTCATTGGTGCAGATACTATTACTGAGAAGGATTTTCACATTAAGAATTAAGCAACACCAAAACATACCTTTGTTTTTAAAATTTTGAACGAAGCCGGGAGATAGTTCCGCCCAAACACTAGCTTCGGAAATGGAACCACAGACTTTAAAATGATTGATCGGAAGCTGAGCTGATTTTAAGCCAGCTCCCCAACTCTCGATTTTACATCTGCCGAGCCTTGGAAAGAATGAAAAACTTAGGTCCAAGCCTGCAAGATTCCTATTCTAAGGCAAATTATAATCAAACTAGGATTGTCCCTAGCTCATAGCAAAATAACAAACATTAACATTTTCTACCCATTGTTTTGAATATTACAATCTGGAACTAACTCTTAAACTTTCATTAAAAATTTACTAAGATAATTACGAGTGGCTTACGGTTGTTGGTAACGAACCAAGGTGCTTGCTTATTCACCTTCCCGAATAGGTAATCACCTGGAGGTTACAATAAACTTAACCCCTAGTCTTTCAACTTTCTCCTTCACTGGTCCACCTTCTCCAACCCCAACACTACTCATCCTTCCTGTACCCGATATCTATGTTTTACATAATAATAATAATAAATAAATGATTAATTACCATGAATAGAACCAAGAATTGACTGCTCCATAAATTTAAAATATATTTACGAAATAATACTAAATGGACTTCATTCATTAAATAATCAATTTAATTGATCCATAAATTTAAAATAAATTTACGAAATAATACTAAATTGACTTCATTCATTAAATAACTAAGTAAATATATTTTGATTGACTGCTCCATAAATTTAAAATATATTTACGAAAAATACTAAATGAACTTCATTCATTAAAAAACTAAGTAAATATATTTTAATTGACTGCTCCATAAATTTAAAATATATTTACGAAATAATACTAAATGGACTTCATTCATTAAATAACTAAGTAAATATATTTTAATTGACTGCACCATAAAATATACGAGGTGTGTAAATAAGTAGTGAGACTGGCAATGTCGCTTTCGATCTGGCAACGCTGGAGACGCGTGGCCTTGAGTAGCGTCAGGTGCACGTGTGATGCGCCTCCAGTATGAATCTGAACTCGCCACAGTCATTTGTTTGTCCGTAGCGTTGGTTTTCGTGAAATGGTTTTTTCTTGAGCGTTTTAAAAATGAGTGACCTCAAAGTTGAGCAGCGGTGTGCAATCAAATTTTGCTTCAGACTTGGACATAATGCAACCGAAACTTTTGAAAAACTTCAGGAGGCCTCTGGAGAACGTGTTTTATCAAGGGCACAGGTTTTTCGGTGGTTTAAGGAATTTTCAGAAGGAAGAGAGTCGATTGAAGATGAACCACGAAGCGGAAGGCCTTCAAGTGCAAACACCGATGAAAATGTCAACAGAGTACGGAACCTTGTGCGTTCAGATCGACGCTTGACAGTCAGAATGATCGGGGAACAGTTGAATTTGAATCACACCTCCGTTCATCACATTTTGACCAATGAATTGGAGATGAGAAAAATTTGTGCGAAAATGGTTCCGAAAAACCTTTCCCAAGACCAAAACGATCTCAGAAAGGGAAGGAGTCTTGACTTTTTGGGTTCAATTGAAAATGATCCCCGTTTTCTTGAACGTGTCATTACTGGTGACGAGTCATGGGTGTTTGAGTACGACCCAGAAACGAAACGTCAGAGCATGGAGTGGCACACTGCGACTTCTCCAAGGCCCAAGAAAGCACGCATGAGCAAGTCGAAAATCAAATGCATGCTGATTTGTTTTTTGATAGCCACGGAATCGCCCACAAAGAGTTTGTGCCACAAGGCCAAACGGTTAATCAGCACTTCTACCGTGAGGTCCTTGAAAGACTTCGAAAAAGAGTCCTTCGTGTGCGGCCAAACATCAAAGACAAGTGGGTGTTGCATCACGACAACGCGCCCTGTCACACTGCCATCTCAATAAACGAGTTTTTGGCCAGTAAAAACATTCCTGTTGCTCCTCAGCCTCCTTATGCACCAGACTTGAGTCTTTATCACTTTTTCCTCTTCCCGAGATTGAAAAATCACCTCAAGGGAACTCATTTCGGGACACTACAAAACATACAAACTGCTGTAACCGACCAGCTGAAGGCCATTCCAGACTCCGAGTTCCAGCAATGCTACAATGATTGGAAGGACCGTCTCCAGCGCTGTGTGGCTTCCGAAGGGAACTATTTTGAAGGTGACAATATCACATTGTAATTATATTTGAATAGAAAATTTAAAAAAAATCAGTCTCACTACTTTATTTACACACCTCGTATTTACAAAATAATGCTAAATGAACCTTATTCATCAAATAACTATTCAACAGTGTTTCGTTAATTTCAGTCATAGGAATCATTTTTATTTTTTTTTTAGATTAATATATTATCATATAATAAGTTGGATTTAAAGATCTGTTCGGTGGTTAAATTCTTAGTATTGTCCGAGGGGGCAGTGTTCCCTGGTGGATTACGTACTCGTCTCCCTAGTACATCCCGGTTTAATTTTCATTCTGATATCTATTTCTTCATGCTGGAAGATAAAATCTCAGGAAACTGAGCCAGCCGTTCATCCCGATATTGTACGCCAAAAGATCAGATACTCGTTAAAGATCGCTACTCTAAATACATTTGGATTAGGCAAAATTTTAGGATTATCGATGTAGAATCAACCAGGTAATGTGGCTCACCCATTACTAAAATATTTTAGTAGTCTTTTCGATACTCCTACATTTAAGGGAAATTATAGCAAAAAAATAATTGACAACCATTATATGCTCCAAAAATAAAAGGTATGTACCATTATAAAACCAATTTTTTTTTTAATCTTATAAGGAACAGTATAATAACAAAAAATCTTGAAAAGTTGTTTTATTTATTTATACAAATAATTTAGAGGTGTCGATCAAATATAAATTATAATGACCAAATTAAAATGAAAGCATTGATCATCTTTTTCATTTCCAGATTCAGATGTTACATCAGAAATTATAAAAATATTTTACTTCGTCTCATTCATATTTACCTCTTATTTACAGATATTTCTCTATAAAGAAAAATAAGTTTACTTCCATTATTTTTTCAGTAATTCAAATACTTGAGCTGAAATGTAGAGCTTGATGTTTTGAGCATTAGTAATTTTATATATTTACAAATCTGAAGTTGTCTTAATTCAACCATCACATAAATCTTGATTTGATAATTCGAGAGGATAATCATCAGATCCTGGTGAATCAAGGCCCATATCATCAAAGTCTTGAAACAATGATTCATCCACTTGAACAATTTCACCTAAAAAAAAAAAAAAAATGCATTCAGAATCAATTAGGTTATGAAAACATATGAAACATGTTTTTGATTTCCTATTGATAATTTGTGCAATATGGTAACAAGGTTAAATTTGGTAAATCGCAGTAAATAGTAATTAGTATACTTTTCATTGTGAGGGGCAAATTAAAATTTTTACACTTTTAAAGAGCCGATAGAGTTAAAATATGACATGCATGAATGCAAAAATTAAAAAGAACTATTATAATTTAAACATAAGGAACCCTTGGAATTAAGCTAATGTAAAACTAAACATTACTTTTTCCAAACATATTTGGGTGCCAGGTTTGCTCAGTGACAACATGCTCGCCTATGAACTGTAGGTGCTGAGTTCAATAAACATTCTGGCCATCGATTTATTCACGTGGGAGGTGAATAATCTGAGCACGTTGTCCCTCGGAGAGGACTTAAAGCCGTCGGTTCTGAGCCTGTACGATGTCAGGTACTCGTTAAAGACCGTAGTCTAATTACATTTGAGTAGGCATAATTTAGAACTCGCAAGGTAGAATCATCTTCTTTGTGTGGTATAACAAAGGGTCAGTGTTCAGTGTATGTGTGTTCCTTGCGGGACTGCAACTGCAGGTAGCCCTAATACATGCTTGAGTTCTGATTTCGCCAGGACCTCCTAGCAGCTAGGTTAGAAGCTGGCACCTTCACGCGCACTTACCCTAGTGCTCACCAAATGAATAATATATTACTATTGTTAGTACTAATAAAGTTGTTAGTAACAAATAAAGAAGAATGAAACATCTCACATAGTAAATTTTCTTATTCACTTCATCTTGTTTGAGTCTTGTCTTTCTTCCAGAGTGAAACACAGATTATCATATAATTATAACCACATATCGAATCTTCCCTTGCCAAAAAACTATCACATTACCTTAATATGGAAAACACGATTAACTTGCCAAAACAACCAATACTGACGATAACAGAAGTATTACGAATATTTTAAAATTGCATAACACCATTATAAATCAACAAACAAACTACTCACTAAATAAATTATTTAAATAATTGACGGACGTTAGAGAAAAAATAGCCAGTCAAGCGGACAAGAAAGTGGCAATAAAAACTAAAGTAAATATATCAAAGTAAATAAAGTCAAAAATTTAATTTATTACTTCATATAATAATTCAATAGATAACAGAACAGGTTATGGAAGAAACTATATTCAGTCATAAATGTAGGATAATCTGCTGAAAACACTGTTTCACTTTGGAAAATAGACAAAATTCGAAACCGGCAAAGTAAGGAAAGAAATGCATGATATAGGTGTTTATTAACAAATGATGATGTAAAAGAAATTGATTAAAAATACACTCTAGATATTGTTATTTTTATTGGAACATACAGGTTCTTAATATTAGATAATTGAAGAAGTATTTCATTTATTGATGTGTAACTAATGAATTACCTCCCTAATTTCTAAAGTGCTAATACTCCATTTCATAAATATAATCAAGAATAATTAAATATGTTTAATTAATTAACAAATAAGCACTAAATTTAGGTATAAATCATATTCTACCCAAACAAATTATTTCTTTCATTCATAACATGATTTCGAAGATATTGAATAAAGAATAACACAGTAAGATAGTTACCTTCCTCCAGAAATTTGAGATCACTTTCGTTGAGAGATTTATCCAATAGAAACAATTCTCTTCCAGTCAACTTTTTAATTTTGTCTTCTTTTTCCCTCTTTAAATTCAATCCCATTTCAATTTCAAAAGCTTTTTTCCAAACTGCGAAGGTTTCAAAAGTCACTCTGGTACCTTCAAACTTTTTCTGAAATAATTAAATTTATAAATATATAGTAACCGCTATAAAAAGTTTAAAATTTTCTTATTTAAAAGTAAACATGCTTTCAAAGCATAGGACTACCATCCTTCTTTCTTACAGACATGACAAGAAAACTAAGCAATATGTGTTTTACCCTTTCTGCTTCTTCACGCTCGTACTTTTTACGAACTTCATTTTCCTCTCGTTCTTTAATTAAGAAATCCGATTTATCATTTATCCACTCCTGTGCAGATGATACCAGTGTAAAAATCATTGCCATTCCGAGATTTTCTCTTGCCTGGAAATAAAACAATTATTATTAACAAACTGAAAAAAATTCTTAAAACTAATGAAAACAAATACTAAACTTGTCATTATTAAATTAAATATACATTACGAATATTAACTTGTATCAAAAAATACGATTTCGGAAACCAAAATATCAAATCAAGTCGTTAAAGTTAACATGCCCAGATTTTTTTCGTACACAGAGATAGAAAAAAAAAATTTCCTTAGGATATTAAATATTTTTCCCTCCTTAAAGCCCAATATATTTGGCTCTTTTTGAGCCATTCGTCAATAGGAGCGCTACTTTAAGACATATTTGGATATATTTCCCAGTAATATTTTCCTTAATTCCACACAGAGGGTGGGAATGATCCCTACTCTAAATACACACGAGTTAGGCAAAATTTAGGACTCCCACTGTAGAATCAATCTTCATTGTGTGGTATCACAAAGGGCCAATGCTTGGCCTACGTGTGTTCCCTTGTGGGACTACAACTGGAAGCTAACCTAACCTATACTTTCCAATAAGGGAATATTGCGCTACACTGTTGGACACAGTCACCAAGTTGACCCTTGTCTTGTCCGGAACACAAGGGTCGTGGGGTCTAACTAACAATTATCGTGCTTTCCTTTAATACTGAAGGTTGGAGATTCGAATCAAGGCAGTGAACCCAGATTTACCCTGTGGGCCATAGATCCTATGATTATGCCATCCCTGGGAAAAGGGCGTAAAGCTGTCAGAATCAAGCCAGCATGATTCCAGTATTCATTAAAAATTCTTTCTATCATGAACTTTAGTACGATAGAATGTAACACTTTCTATACCAAAATAAGCGTCACTTCCATAACTTAAGCATAGTGTAAGACCCACATAAAATATAACGCCTATAAATAGGAACTAAACAAATATTTACCAACATAGTACCCAGACTTAAAAACCAATCGGAAATACTTCTCTGTGGTTTTTGACCGGTGGAATAAATTTACAGATGCTACCAAAATGATATTATTCATTTCGCACTTACTTGTTCATTCAGGAATTCTTTTAGTGTTTCATTATCTTCATCAGATATATTTTCAGTTTCTTCTATCTGAATGACAGGCATTTCATCAGGATACTTCTCAGTAAATTCAAATCGTAATAAGCAAAGGATTCCTTCACCTTCCTCATAATCATTCGATTTAATGGAAATATTAAAAACAGGAAATGGTTCCTCAGCAATAACTAAAAAAAAAAATTAATATACTGGTTTTGTACTTTTAATTAAATCGAATTAAACTACGTTGTTGATTGCTATGATATACATACTTTCTAACTCGTCAACATAAATAGATTGTAGTGCCTCAATTTCACTACTTTGTTCTTCTACGTAATCCATTACAAAATAAGATAAAAATTATAAAAAAGAAGTACTACTTTAAGACATCATGACACTCTGACCCACCATAACCATCATAACCTGGAGATTTGTAATTTTCAACAGAGTTGCCACTTGTTTTTTTCAAAATAATCTAAAGAACTTGATCGTTAACTTTACTGTCAGGAATTGGTATAACGTTATTTTTTTATTGTTATGAAAACTACTGTAATTTGTATTATTACATAGAAAGTTATGGAAATTTAGTTTAAAGAAGAAGTAATAAAAATAATTGTTCAACAATATCAGGAAATATAAAAATGATTCAGTTCAAAACATTATTTTTACATAGTCTTATTGACTTCTACTAGGGAATTGTGAGTTCTTTTTAGAAAGATTCTCTTTCAATAAAATATTGTCAAATAATACAAGAACTACGAGTATATCCTACACGAACAACACTAAAATAATTATTACTTTAAAAATACTTGTTTTTTTGAATATAATAACAGCAATTGGTAAGGTAATTACAAAAATTTCGAAATCAAAAATTAGACAAATTACTGCAATTAGGAAGTATTGTACTGAAAATGATATTTGTGCTGATCTTTTAGGGCCACAACCACATTCAAAAGGTAATATTTTTTTCTTGACTGTTTTGTCTTTTTTTGAAATTATGGAACATAATTGCTGTTATTTAAATAATTGAAATTATTATGGCTGTTGCTATTAAAATTATTTTAATAATTTATTTTATTGAGGATCTGTAATTGGAAGTTAACTATACTTTTTTTTACTAATGAATTGTCTACCTTATCAATAAATTGAAATATATAGGAATAACATACTACAACTACAAAATATTAGTAACCTGCTTCTGCTTCGAATACAAGATGTTTATATTTAGAAAAATGAAATTTTCTTGTTCGTAATAAACATACTATTAAAAATGTTATTCCAATAATGTCGTGAATTATGTGAAATATTGTTCCCATAAAGAAGTATGATCCTTAACTTGAATATCTAATTGTAAATGGTGATTCAATGTATTCACTTTGTAAGAATATAAATACAATTCCTAATATTACTGTTATTTTTAGTATTTTTCGGTTTGTCTATGTTCTCTATTTATTATTTTATGATGAGCTGTAATTTCTGAACATAATAACATTGTCGTGTTTAATAGTGGGGTGTCTATTGGGTTGAATGTTCTAATTAATTTTGGAGGTCACATCATTCCTACTTCTATTTTGGTACTAATCTTCTGTGAAAGAATGATCAGAAGAATAAAACGAAAAATAATATTTCAGATGCAATAAATAGATTATTCTTCATTGTAGTCCTTTTGTAACTTTCAAAGTATTTTTTCCTTGAAAAGTTTCATCTCGAACAATGTATCGTCATCATTGAATTATTGTTATAACAATAATTGTTAGTAGTGTAAAACTCACAGCACTGGGACACCGCATGCGTGGAAACACCCCCTTCCACCCACCCTGCTCACACCGCGCCGCCTCTCCAGCCACTTGCCTGCCTCACCACGCCCCCTTCCCCGCCCTGCCACGCCCATTGCACCGTCTACCACGCCCTCTCCCTGATCAGTACAAGGACAGACTTTCCTAGTTTGATCACATTTTTTGGTGCCACACTAACCTACTTTCAAGGTCACCCACAGCCTACAAGGTTGTGTTATGATTGGAGGTTGAGGTCGAGTTCATGGCAGCACCAGTCAGTGACGTCATTAATTTTATAGTAATTTAAATATTATTAGAATAATATCAGTGTTAATGACATGGATAATCGCGGCGATAAAGGCTCCTATTATTTTAATATAAATATGAGTTGTAACATTTTAATAATAAATGGAATAATGGAGATGAAATTATCTCACGTGACAAGCAACATGCCAATATTGGATTGAATATCACTTTGTGGGTGATATTGTGTTAGATTAATATAAATAATAATTCGCTGGTGATATAATTTAATATTAACACTAAGTTAATAATAATTTGAATTGTAATTGCACAAATACGCTGATTAATTAATAACAGGATGATTCAATTACTTTTGGTATTAGTTAGTTCATCTGTTGATTTTAATGTTAAGAGTTTTAAAAAGATAGAGTTAAGGTAAATGAAAGAATGAAGTTCTATAGCGGACAAGGCTTAAGAACCGGTTGGCTTTGGCATTTAAGCTCCCCTCTGAGCCGGACGCAACTACTCAGTAAAGGTCAAATTGTTTTGAAACATTACCTCAATGGCCTATAATTTATATTTTTTGCTCCTTAGTTGGAAATTACAAACTCTCAATTTATAGTCATATGAAGTAACAACCTAAACCTTTACCACACGATTTCTACCCAACTAAATATGATTGTATCACCCAATTTATTACCATAGAACACCTGCCTAATTTGCATTCAACTTATCTCTTGCAACACCGAATTTATTCCTTTAGGACACCTGGCTAATTTACATTCTAATTATATCGTGCGTCAGGTAATTTCTTTCCTTAGAACACCTGCCTAATTTGCATTCCAGTGACCGCTTGCATCAGCCCTGGGAAATAACAAAATTAACCTTCCCACGCTATTCCTGCACAGGTAAAAATTTACATTCGGTAATTTATTACCTTAGAACACCCAGCTAAATTACATACCACTTATCTCAGCCATGGGAAATAACAAAATTTACCTTTTCCACACGATTCTTACACATCCATGCATATGATTACATCAGCTAATTTATTAAAACACCTGCCGCTTACCGCTTGCGTCAGCCATCACAAACTGCTACAAAATTATAATTATTCAATGTTTAGTGAATCAGGACCGGTAGAGTTGGCTGATATACCCAAATTTGAATGAGTCAACACATTTCGATAAATATTTTTGCACTGGATGAAAAGGAATCAATTTTCCCATTGAAATTTGCAGATCTAGAAAAGGATGACCACAGTGATTTACAGTAGAACCCCGTTTATCCAGCACGATCGGGGGGGAGACCATGCCGGATAAAGCGTTTTGCCGTTGTTTTGAGTGTTACTCTTATAAATACACACGAATTAATTAAAAGTTAGAAAATAGCAAAACAATCATAGAAAACACACTTGTAGTTACCTTCCTAGAGCGTAGGCTTCACTGTAGACTGTAATGTAATTCATTGTAAAGGCACTTTTAATAAACGTAAACTTTATTTTTCATATTTTATTTTCCTTAGGTCAGGGCAGGCATATTTATAGGCTAGTCGTAAACTTATATTTCGATACTGTATTTAACTCTATTTTTTAAACTTATTTTCTTTTTTCTATACTGTATTTAACTCTATGTTTTCACTTATTTTCGTATTTATCTTACTGTACTAATGTCCTTAAGCCTAATTGCCTTGTTTTTAACTTTACATTGGAGGGGGGTCGTCAGGTAATTCTTCGTCAGACCAGGGGAGCTTCGCGCGGCGTATTTAAAATTACGTGGTTGTACATTTTTTGTGTTTTTGCATATTTTTTACCCAATATTTTCGGGAAATTACCCTGGTCAAAATTTTGCCGTTGTTTTGAGCGTGCCGGACGTTTGGATACCGGATAAAAGGGGTTCTACTGTATTGTTGATTTAAAAGCGTGAAAATGCTCATTTTTGTTATATAAAAATTTTCAAAGGATGATACGTCATCAAATTAAGACAAAATCAAATTAGACTCTAGTCTGTAAGATTTGTTTCACACAGATATCAGATCATGATGGTAAAAGAGCAAATAAATGGTTATTAATTCATAGACAATTGTGCACTGAGAAAAAGTCTTGCATCGCAAAGATACCTACACATGACTTAAAATTTGAGAAATACGAGTCGACATGCAAAATACCGATTGTCATTTATGGAGACTTTGAAGCATCTTAAAAAAATCAGAGCCTCTTGAAACACTACCCAACTTTGACGAATTTTAAAATCTGAATATTCATATCTACAATATCATTGGTGTCCAATTGCTTTTAATAATTATTAATGGATTTTTAATTTCATGTGTGATATATAAAATCTGTAGTGAAAGTATGGCAATGGTAACTAGAATTACTGGTGAGATAATTTTTCAAATTGTTTCGATGGTTCGATTGTCTAAATCTATCTTTGTGTTACTTTCTGTATAATTTTTACCCTGCGGTCCCTTCTAGAGCTAGAACTATCATGCACATACAGGCTCTATATGACAGTGAATAAAGGTATTAAGATAACTATGGACCGAAAACCTATTTCATAATTGGTGAATTTGGAGAGTACGATAATTTAAACTGCTACAAAGTTTATAAAAGCATCTGGACAGGTATGTGGATTTACTAAAAAAATATACTCGCTGATTATGAATACGTACGTTGTGAGGAGGAAATTAAGCTCTGTTTTTATATTAAGATTGTATAAGAATTTCAATTAGTTTGTTTGTAATCAGTTGACCTTTTTGTACTTTTTTAATGTCAACTCCATTAAGTATATTTAAAAAAAATGAAGCTAATACCACATCTTTCAACGCTTAAATTGAAGTAATTTGTATTTAATAACACATTGTAAGATTTACAAAAAAAAATAAAATGTATAAAATAGTTTTTTTTTTCAAGCATGGTTCGTTATTTAGTATCCGCATTACTCCACAGAAGGAGGTTACTAAATGTCAGGTATTGTAAGCAGCCAGTTAGTAAGGTAGGAAGTGCATTTATTTTTTTGTTTTTTAAATTATCTTCAATCTACATTTTGAAGGTTAACACAGTATTCATTAATTGTTGTCCGAAATTATTGATCATAACGATTGCTTACCCTTATTTTAAGTAGTCCAGAGCGTTTGACATTTAAGTTGTGATTACACATTATGTCTGTGAAAGTCGTTCATATATCCCATTCTTTAGACTGTGCTTCTATTTAGTGTAAATTACTTCGCTTTTATTTGGCTTAATATTTTTTAAAAATCAATAACTGTATCGTGTGCTTTTACTATAATTGTGACTTTCTTTTTTTTTTTTTTTTAGAAAGCCCATAAGGATTTTTTTTGATGGATTCTTGTTTAGACGACTCAAGTGATGACGACGATAATGACATTGAAAATGAATTGTATTCAGTTTACTATTATAATGATTTTTCTCAGGGTATTCCAAAACATTTAATGAAGAAGTATGATATATCGTTTGATGGAAAGAATGTTTCAATTGCATTGAAATCTAAAGTCAAAGAACAAATTAAGGAAAATATTGGCACTACGGAAAATAGTAATTCTATATGTTATGCACAAAATAATGAATCACGTAAAGAGTTTTCTCTAAATACTACTGAATATTCTTCAGCAGAGCAGTCAGGAAAAGTTAATCAAGAGGTTTCTGAAAAAGTAATAGAAATTAAAAATTACTCTCCTAGCCAGCCATCTATATCAGTGATATCTGATGATGACTCAGTTAGTTCAGAAGCAAGCTTTATTGTTCTCGATTCCGACAGTAGTGAAAAATCCAAAAGTTATAAGAGAAAAAATGGTTGTAAAGAAAGTTTAATGGCTGGGAAAAGGGCGAAAACGGTGGACAATAATGAGAAAGTATTACGTAAGACAATTATACTCTCTAGTGATGACGATATTGAATCTTCGGATTTTCGTATTAATGCCTCTGTTAGCAATACTCACGTTGATTTAAATGAAACTTTATTAAATTTTGAGTATAGATGGCAAGATGTTTCAAGCCCAAATAAATGGTCAAAGAAAATGAAGAAATACTACAATAAACCTTCTCAAAGTTTGATAAATTTCGATCATAGAAGTATGATTTTGGAAATGAGAAGTAAGTAATAAAGTTTTAATTTTTTAATTTAAAATATCTGTACAATGATCTAAAGTTTTTTTTTTCTTCATAGTTAAACGTCCATTTGTTTATGACATGATATATGTTTGTACTTACAATGAATTAACAGTTTGTAGAATTAGAAGGTTATAAGTTAAATCTGCTTTTGAGTACTATTTAAACTGTGTAATTACATTTTAAGCTTACTGCTTTGTTATTTGTCTCTATTAACCTTTTCACAGTCCAGTCGAATTTCGTGATGTTACTCCGTACGCTTCGTATATGTCTTTTATAATTTAACTGTAGCACATGAAAACTTTTCAACATTGCAATACATACTATATGTGTCAATGCTTTGGCACTAAAAAAAGTATGTGAACAATATGTGATACACATATGTATCATATATATTTTAGTTATGACATGCTTAGCCTTAACATGTTATTACTTGTATGACATATGATTCTCATTTCATCTCTCATTTTTGTCTATATTGATACTATACTATATACTATACTATATATACTATTGTACTATATTGAATTGTATGAAGTTTGTTGAGTAATACAAATTTTTAATTCTATTACTCATTTATAATAAAGTGGTTTACACCTGCTTTTTGTTTTGGATAGATTGGTTTAGAACTTTTAATGTCAAATCAATCACGCTTTACATGTTAAATATTTTATTTATGAGTGTTAAGTAAAATACCTCAGTGTTTCAGTTTTCAACGTAAAATTGAAGTTTGTCGGTTGCTGTTTTTTGCATATCTAGTTGACAAGTAATTCTAGTCTGAATAGTTTAGTTTAAGAAGTTGTCAGACATTTCCACCATACTCTTTTACATAATGTCCTCATACTATTAACTGCTAATGATATTTCTTTATCTACAGTTTTCCATTTGAAATGTCTTTTTATTTCTTAATATTCTCAGATTTTTTTTTTTTCTTTTTTGATATCGGAGAGATTGTCTAAACTTCATTAAATTAACTTTTGGAGATTTAGTAGATAAAGAAAATAATGTAAATATGTGTTATTTAAATGAAACTATTTCATAGTTATTTATTGCATAAAACTTTCATTTGTCTGCATTAAACTGTAAACAAAACGGTAGTAGGTAAAAACAAAAAATATATCTTCACTGTGACGTTAAACTATACGGGTTATTGTCATTGTACTCGCGCAGATATGCATTAATTTGTTTCAAACAGTTAAATTTATTCTACTGTTGCATTCCATAAACAAATTGAAATTCTTTAAACCTTGTGATTTATGTGTCATGTGGTAAAAAGCGCCTCATTATCTCTGTGTATGAATGACCTCCTTTGATTAAAAACATGTTGCTTTTATTGATAACACAAGGTAGAAATCGTACAAGTATATGATTTCTGAAGGGTAGTCCCTTTCATTTCCTGTTAAATCAATGTAGAAAATCAAGACAAATAAAATTACTGAGGATGATTTATAATAATAAACTGTAATTAAGAAAACATTATTTTGATCTTTGTAAACTTTATTTGTTTTGCCCTCTCATTATCTTAAAAGGTTCATGATTATCTGCTAGGTTATAACAGATATTAGGATATCATTTCTGAATAAAAGGATTCATTGCGGTGGATAAGAATCGATGGAACTTTCATTATCAGGCTCGGGTTTACTTCATGACGAAAAGGATGTTTGAACAGTTTTCAAAGTATTAAAGATTGGTTGTTTGAATTTTGAAGGATGATCATCAGAGTTTGAGCTGATGAATCTAAATTATATTGAGTTTACAATAAGACACATACGGCTATAATCAAAGAAGCTACCAGTTCAGTTTATTGATATATTGTTTGATTTGTCTTCTGAATAATCTAATTAATTAATTAAGCCATTCGGTTTAAAAAAAAGTGAAATTATCATACGTCCTGTTAATTTAAGTTTGATAAATGTTTAAGAAACAAATTCACGAGTTTCATGAAACAGAATTAAAAAAATAATTCGAGATTCCTTCAGTTGAACATTATTGAAGAAATCTTTTGTTTTTCAAATGTACTTTTTTATTACTACCTGTGTTGTAAAATAATTAATTAGAATGGAAACTAACAATAAACTTATCTATAATAATTCGTTAGTGGGTACGTACATATATTGGTTTCATATCAGAAAGAAATTTATATTATTTATTCATTATAATGACAATAACCTGTTTTTTATATTTAAATTTTGTTAGTATGTTGACTTTTTTTGATAACAAAAATAGTTTCCACAATTTTGAAAGAGAAAGAATCTGGATCTTCACTCACATCATGTTTCAACATCATGGCAAATTACTTTAAAAATTACTAGGGATGTTCAGAAGTAATAAAAAAATAAAGTTATACCATTGAAACACATTTTAATATTATTTTTAGACATTTTGAAAAGTAATTATGATGAGAGGTCAAAAGAAATAAGAAAGATAAAAATAAAGAACATACAACATATGGTACAGAAGGTAGAATGAGATGAAATAAGATAAAGAGTTAAAAATAATAGAAAACTATATTCTAGGTTGAGAAATGTATTTAATTAAAAAGAGTATATGAGCAATTTGATAAGGTACTTCTTAATAAATTTGTTCTTGTAATCTATAAATTCTGGGCTAATTGTTAATTGTTGACGAAAGTGCTATTTTTAGCAGAAATTTATTTGTTTTATTCAAATGACCTTAACAGTTAATGTTAATATATATTTTACCTTCAAAGCAGTTTTTTGAGTAAGAAAAACTGATGTTATTAATTTTTTTTAGAAAAAGGTGAAAAATGGTTTGTAGACCCAAAGGACTTCTATGGACCTTTTTCTTCTAGACGTGTTAGATGTGTTCGATGCCAGGAATTTGGACATGTTTCGAGGAACTGTAAAAAAATATTGGCTTGCAAAATGTGTGGTACTAGCGGACATACAGAAAGACAGTGCCCCAAGAAATTATGTTTCAATGTAAGTAAAAAAAAAAAAAATAAAATAAATATTTTCCGTTGAAGCTTATTTATGAAGTTAATTACTTCTTATTTATGTTGATGTAACTTTCATGGAAACGTAGGATCAATCTCATTGGTGACTAATTTAATGAGTTAATTTATTTTAAGGCCCATCTGCATACTTTCAGTTATATCAAAACTTTGTAATGATTTTAGCATAATATCACTACCAAAGTAGTAAAAATAGTGACTAAAGATTGACTTAGTGGTTGTCCTTAATTATTGTAAGGTTTTCTCTTTCTAAATTCATGAAATTGTCGTCTAATTTTCATATTAAGTTAATTCTTAATACGACATTTTAAGTTTCTAGAGGAAATAGGTTGAAGTTACTAACTGTTTTGGCATAATTTACCTTTCCTATGCTTCTGAGTATTACTCAGAATGCAATAGGATCTTTCGCCACGGCGAAATACACTCGACCATCGAATTTCCTTACTAATAGAGACCGAAACAGGGCCGGAAACAAAACAATCCTTGAAATTGGTAACACTGGTAAATGGTAGCCTAATGGTGGGTAGAGTAGGCAGGTTGACAGCATACCAAGACGTACCATATACATAACCTCACTTAAACTTTCTAGAAGGACTGGGCTATCACAATTTCATTTACTTTTGCACACAACATATTTCATTTAACTAAACACAACTAAACCATAGTAAACTTTATAATGAAGAAAAAGGCTCCAGTTTGCTTATGATTACGAAATTGGAGTAGCTTATGTTACTCGGTCCTTATTCTGACCGTTATTACGTAAGAATAAGTCTTATGTCTGCCCTTATTCTGAATTGCAAATACCCGAATGATAATTTATGTTTTATTCGGAAGAAAAAAAAATACAGAAGCTTGAAGTACGGAAACTCGAGGTTTGAGTGTCTATGTCAGATGGCATTAGTATTTTATAAAACGGTATGGCTTATAGAGTTTTACAAACAATTTTGTTATATACTTCTTTCCTAAGAAAACAAAAATGAATATAATATTTTTATTAGTAACACAGAAATTGTTGGTAGAAATTAAAATCTTCCCGTAAATTTCTTGTTCACTCGACCGGTTTAGGTATTTGATTGTTTTCAGGAACTAAGTATTTTGGACAGGTTATCACGTATTTATACTTACATATCAATTTTTTTTTATTTTATTGGGTATTAAATAACATATTTGATCAACTATCGCACAGTTATAATTTGATTTTTTTATTAATTCATTATTTTCGGATGTATTTATATAAATTTTCATTTTTTATTGTTTCTATCGTAATTGTTCGTGTCTTGTGCCTCCTTGTTTTTTTTCCTCAAGTCAGTTCATTAGTTAATGGTTTAAATAAATCATTTGTAATAGTCTTGTGTATTGTTTTATGTTATAGTTTTTTAAACTTCTGTTTATCATCAGTATTTGTCCTTAATGTAGTAATTCTATCAATCTATACTGTCAGGTTCTTGTTCTTATATTATTAAATGATTGGAAAAAGTTTTGTTGTGTTTAAAATACGAATTGGAAAATGTTTTGTTGTGTTTAAAATATGAATTTGTTTTTCTTATATGGTTTTTCTTTCTTGGAAGGAAACAAAAACACTAAAACGTAACTAAAACATATGAAAATAATAAATAAGTAAAGAATCTAATTAAAATTGAAGACTTGAATATCAAAAGGGTGTAAATAGCAAAAAAATTGTTGTTAAAAAATTGACAGCCTTTGTATAAAACAGTCAAAATGGTTACTTATTTACATAGGCCCTTTGATTGTGTTATTGATGGTGCCTAGTAGTAGTAATACACTATAACATGGTAATAGTAAGAGATCCTGGTGAAACAACTAGCTCGAAAAAAAATGCTTCTTAAACCCCTTTGATTTACAATTCTTCAATTGTAAAGTAGTTGGTGAAATATGTTATCTAATAGCGAAACGAATAGAAAAAGTCGATAGGTTGATATAAATAATTGACTAGATTAATAAGTCAATTGAGAACACTATGTGAAGATGGAAGTTATTCTGAAACTACTCAGTTGGGTTTTTTACTCTAACGAAGACCGTTTGTTACGGTTGAAAGATCTTAGTCTTTTTTTCCCATTTGATGTTGTGGTTTGATCATTGATTATTATTTCTCCTGTTTATGCGAAGTCTTTATATATATGGATTAATTTACCACAATGAAAACAATTTTTTTAAAACAATGCTCTAAGGCCTTTCGTTAATACATCTTCGGAGAGCAAGTGAACTAAAAAAACAATAAATACTTGCTAACTTGGCTGATTGAAATTTCCAGAATTGATGGCAACCCTGAATGTGTTTACATTAAACACATTCAGGGTTGCCATCAATTCTGGAAATTTCAATCAGCCAAGTTAGCAAGTATTTATTGTTTTTTTAGTTCACTTGCTCTCCGAAGATGTATTAACGAAAGGCCTTAGAGCATTGTTTTAAAAAAATTGTTTTCATTGTGGTAAATTAATCCATCTATTATATCAAGTGTTATTTTGATTATTATTCATATATATATATATATATATATATATATATATATATATATATATATATATATATATAGTTAACACATGAAAGAGAAAAAACAAATAAAGACACACACAAAAGTCTCACAACGATATTTCGACAGTCGTCGTCATCGGGTAGAAGTAGTCCCTTTGAGTAGCTGAAGCTAACTCATATATATATATATATATATATATATATACCAATTAAAATGAGCAGTGACACATAAACAGAAACACAACAAAGACTCACTTTTCAATATTTCGACCGTAATGGCGGTCGTCCTCAGGAGAAGAAGTGAATTGACGGAGGGACGACAGTCAACTGAAGAACTCACAGGGTGAGGGCTAAAGCAGTGCTGCCGCAAAGGAGACAAATAAAAAAGGAACTAGGAAGTCGAGAGCAAAAATAAAAAAAAACAAAAAAGTGTTTTTGAAAGGTAGAAAAAGGTTAAGAAAAGAAAAAATAAAGAAAATATATAGAACAATTAAAAATAAAAAATATTAAAAAAAAAAAAATTAATAAATAAATAAAAAAAAAATTAAAAAATAATTAATAAAAAACTAACGATTTAAATTCAAGCCAGGTTTCGAGCGTGCCCCCAGGAGCCAAATGTGGGCTTCCTCAGAAGCTTTTAAAGTAACTTGTCTGTTATCACTGGGGACTTGTTTAAGAACTTGGACTTTAAAACAATCATTGAAACTGAGATGGTGGGAATTAGCGTGAGTGGCGACAGGGAGACTGCTGCGTTTACCAACCGAAAGCCTGTGATTATTCATCCGAAGGTTCAGCATCGTAGATGCTAAACCAACGTAAAAAGCATCACATTGGGTGCATTTCAAGAGGTAAACGCAGTCAGTGGAGATACGTGCCTGGGGGCACGCTCGAAACCTGGCTTGAATTTAAATCGTTAGTTTTTTATTAATTATTTTTTAATTTTTTTTTTTTATTTATTTATTTATTTTATTTTTTTTTTTAATATTTTTTATTTTTAATTGTTCTATATATTTTCTTTATTTTTTCTTTTCTTAACCTTTTTCTACCTTTCAAAAACACTTTTTTTTTTTTTTATTTTTGCTCTCGACTTCCTAGTTCCTTTTTTATTTGTCTCCTTTGCGGCAGCACTGCTTTAGCCCTCACCCTGTGAGTTCTTCAGTTGACTGTCGTCCCTCCGTCAATTCACTTCTTCTCCTGAGGACGACCGCCATTACGGTCGAAATATTGAAAAGTGAGTCTTTGTTGTGTTTCTGTTTATGTGTCACTGCTCATTTTAATTGTTATTTGTCCTGCCGGACCGTTTTTCGTTTATCATGGTATATATATATATATATATATATATATATATATATATATATACAAAACCAAAGTTTATCGGGACTCGGTCAGTTCTTCAGGTTCAAATTAAACTTTAATTTCAGTTTTTAATAAAACTTTAGTTTAATTTGAACCTGAAGAACTGACCGAGTCCCGATAAACTTTAGTTTTGTTTCTATTCCACGGTCGATACTTTTAATAATCAATGATCAAACCACAATATGAAATGGGGAAAAAAAGACTAAAATCTTTCAACCGTATCAAGCGGTCTTCGTCAGAGTCAAAAACCCAACTAACTGAGGAAGATTACTTGTTATGGTTGAAAGATCTTAGTCTTTTTTTTCCCATTTAGTATTGTGGTTTGATCATTGATTATTATTTCACGTGTTTGTGCGAAATCTTTTATATATATATAAACTTTAACAAATAGGAAAGAACAAGCTTTTATTCACTGTACATTTATTTGAGTTCATTGTTTCTCAATGTGCAATATTTGCCCTTAGTGCGGCTCCAGAAAAAGCGACTCATTCTCTGCGAGCTGTGCAAATTGTAAACACCACATGTCTTTGGAATGTGATATTTGTCAGCGCAAAGGACATGATAAAGCCCTGTGTCCAGACGTTTGGAGAAGGTTTCATTCAACAGTAAGTAATTTTGTATACACATTTGTAACAAGATATATTTGCTATATTAGTCTTATGTTCTGAGCAATATATTCTTTTAAATACAAGGTATGTCCAAAAGTCATGAAATATACTATTTTTTATTGTGTCCCACTTGTTGAAGTACGGTCGGCCGTTTTGAGTTAGGTAGAAGGTACAGCCTGCTTTACAGCTCAATCTAGTTTGGTCTGTTCCTAGCATTAGTGGTGTCAGTACCACTGTACTTTAGTTCATCCCTGTTTAAGATCATTTCATGACGGATACATTCAAACAACAGTGATCAAGTTCTGTACGAAACTTTACTTAAAAGATCCACAAAATTCATGAACTGCTTAAAGAAGCCTGCGGGGGTTCTGTATTTTTTAATAAATTTAAGATGATCCAGGAAAGGTAGGCAATGATTCTTGCTCAACAATGACGGCATCAACAATCTAAACCAGAGGTTCCCAAAGTGGGTTCTGTGGAACCCAGGGGTTCTGTAAAAAACTTTTAGTAAACATATTTTTCTAAAACTTTTTTTGTGGGTGTGGATTTATTCTATATTTCTTATGAATCATGAAACCGAATAATGTTTATATTTACATATACCTATAAAAAGATTTCACATAAACACGTGAAATAACAATCAATGATCAAACAACAATAAGAAATGAGAAAACAAGACTAAGATCTTTCAACCGTAACAAGCGGTCTTCGTCAGAGTCAAAAGCCCAACTGAACACTGATCAGTGTTCAGTTGGGTTTTTGACTCTGACGAAGACCGCTTGTTACGGTTGAAAGATCTTAGTCTTGTTTTCCCATTTCTTATTGTGGTTTGATCATTAATATACCTATAAGTAGAAGTGGTCAAAATGTTATTCTTATTTAGGATGAATCACTAGTCAGTTTTTGGAACTATCTGATTCCCGAATTTCCTGCTATTGCAAAAGTAGCACTTCACACATTGCTACCATTTCCCACTACCTACTTATGTGAAAATGGATTTTCCCTTTAAACTGCCATAGAAACCAAATACCGAAGTAGACTTAATGCTGGGGCTAATTTGAGAATCAAACTCTCAACTATAAATCAAAAAATGATCACAAAACAAACTCTATGTTAAAATTGCTAGTAATTCTGTTTAATGTGTTATGCACTTGTAGAAAATATGAAATTAAAATCTTTTAGTTTTGAATTTTTATTCGAAAAATACACATTGCAGTAATATTACTTTTTTAATTGTTTTTAAACATACATACTATTTAAAAAGGCATATGAAAATATTTATAATTCATTAGTTGTGCAATCCGTAATAGTGTGGTACCTCAGTACCTCATAATACCTCAGTATCTCAGAATGAGAAAACATTTATATTATGATTGTATGAAATCATTAGAATCTGGGGTTCCCGGGAAAGTTACTGGAACCAAAAAGGGTTCCTCGTAAAAAAAGTTTTGAAAAACTCTGGTCTAAACTGATGAAAATGTGATTTGTGCTCGTGTTTTATTGAATGTTCAGCATCAGAAAAGTGATTTGATGTTGGACGATTCTCTGAACATTCCCAAAACTGGTGTCCTTTACACCGTAGGCTCTAATCTGATTTCCAAATTGTTTGATGGATGACTAAAAAGCCAATCGAATGTTGGTTGAGAGTGAATTGAAGGAATGCTTGAAAATTTAATCCGACTCTTTGAACAAAGTCATTCCGGTGATGAAGGTGGACATTTTCGTGTGATCGATACAGGAAACAGGAGACTGTGTACTTCGTAGATAAACTCCTTAGGTTTATTCTATAACATAAATAGATTTTACATCTGGATTCATTAATTTTACTTGATTTAAGAGAATTTATTTTTAATTCTTCTTTCTTTTTAATATCATTATTTATAAAGTCATATATTACTTACTGTTTTTCCTAATATTTATTTTGGCATTCCCGAAACATAGAAGGTGAGATAGCCAAATGCAAATTGAAGACCATATTGATTGGCTTTTCGATAATGGGATATTATGGTTCACAAAGAGTTTGTACCTCAAGAACGCTACCATCTACGTCGGTATTCTGGAATGATTGTGAAAAAGGTTCATTGGTATGCATCACGTTGCCTGAATAACACGTCATTGCATCGCGTCAATACTTTTAACCACCCATTTCTACACGTCCATGATGAAACATAACGTGGCTATATTACCTCCAAACAACTTTGATCTGTTTGTGTTTTTATTCCAATATCAAAAACAGCTGTGACAGTATTAATGGAGATACCTATCCAGGGCTTTGGGAGGGTATACCGGGCATGTGTGAGTCTGTGTAGATTTTCATGGATATTATTTTGATGACTATTAACCTTTTCTGTTGATATTGTGTATACATTGTTTTAAAACATTTTTTACGTGTTTTTAGATACACCATGTATATCTGGTGTTCCTAGCGATTCCGGGAAAAAGTATAACTAAATATCTAAGATAAGTTACATATATAGAAGTAGCAATTTAATTTTATTTAATTCATAAAATTAGTATCCAAGAATGTAGAGAAAGAAAAAACAGATACAGAAAAAAACTGAACATCCAATGCAAAACATATATATATATTTGACGAAAATTGATCAGACAAAATCAATCTGCCTCCTTCTAAATGTTCCGGTTGGAATACCAATGGTTAAAATGATAATTGTATGAAAATGTTATTGTATTTTTATTGTTTAACTGTGTTTTTGTACAAATTTCTCTGTTTAGAATATCTTACGTCATCATCTTTTTGAGATATTTTAATGAATGTGCCCATTGAGAATTTATTAAACATGCTCTGTAATGATTTGTGTCTAAATTAATTATTTAAGGACCTATTTGGGTCAATCAATATCTCTTTGAAACACTACAAGACATAAATATAATACGAATAAACTCACAATAAATACACAACTTATTTTACCAAAATCTATAATTGTCCATCTTGTAGGAACAGGGACCATCACATAATCTAATAAGTTATAAATTCGACTTTAGTTAGGTTTTAGAATTTATTCCGAAATCTTCTCTTCTCTTAATTGATGTATCATTTGAACGCAAAAATTTATATTTTTTGAAAGTTGCTAACAAAAATATGCAGTTAGCACCATGATTTTTTTTTTCAAATGTACAAAATTTTAATGCGTAAGTTAAAACAGAAACAAAATACAGTATATAATCTTGCAACCTTAATCCTATTTAATTATCTTAATATCGGAGTTGTGGAATTACTTATTGATTAGAAAAAAGATATTTCAAATATTTTTTGTAAATCAGTAGAGTTTTTACTAAAAGATTTTTTTTTTACATTTTCCTTGTATAGGTCACAGTTCTTTTTCTAAGAGATGATTAAACAATAAGATCTTGAGTTTCCTACACTCTACTATACTATAAGTAAAACAATATGAAACTGGCTAACAACATAATGATTTTTGTCTGCTCAAAAGCTTTCAGTTTCAGTCATAAGTCAACATTTTTACATTTTATTGAACAACAAAATATTTCCAGTTGTTTTAAAAATAAATATGAAGATTTTTCCAATTGTTGCTGTTGTAGCTTCCAAGATAATTCCAAAATTTGAAGACTTGAGTTAGTAGTTAAAAAAAAAAATTGTCTAAAAATACATTGTGGCAACAAAAGCTACTTTCCCATGATGCATAATTGCTCCCAAACAATAGGGTTCATGTACCCATTTTTTTGTAAAATATGAATTTGATCCATCAAAGATTATGAACTGTACCGTGTACACTAACTTTTGGATACACACCCACCCTATCACACACAGACATCGAAAAGATGTCATAAAAAGACTTTGAAAACCTCAAAATACGTAAATCCGTTTTGGAATATGAACATCAAATTTTTTCATGATCTCTATACTATACATATAGTAAAGTAAAAATAGTTACTTCCAATGATGCTAATAAAGTCGATTAGAAAAAGAAAACCAGGTCCTAAAAACCTGATGTAACAATTATATTGTAAAAAAATATAATTTGATTTAAGTCAAGAAATATGTTTAGTTTCTTATGCTGTACCTTAATTCATTATTAATAACTGTTTAGATTGAAGGAGAAGTTAAAATTACTGATGATTTGGATATAATTTCACTGAACAAAACAATGAAGTCTTGTTGCAACTGTGGTCAAAGTGGGCATATTTTTGAGGAATGTAGAAAATCTTATCATTCCCCATATCCTAAACCAAACAGCAGTGTAGTTAACTATAAAGGTAAATAGTTTATTTATATATTAAAAAAAAATATTGTCTCGTTGTTTAATTTGATTATATGTTCCAAAATTATTTGTCTATGAAGTTGTGTAATGTGAGTGATATCTTTGGTTCAATAATACATATATTAAAGTCATTGAATTGTAGACACACATATATGTATATATATATAAACTATATTGACACAAAGAACACTCAGAAATGAAACAGAAGCTCACTACTATATTTCGCTATCCTCGTCATCAGGAAGATAGAAACGAGTCGCTTCGCAGGCAGACAACGACTCATTTCTGAGTGTTGTTTGTGTCAATATAGTTTATTTAGTTCGTGGAATCGTTTCATTTAATTGGTTATATATATATATATTATATATATATATATATATATATATATATAAAATAAATTCAAAACGAAGGAAACACACAGAAAGACACAGACATAACTCACATCGATATTTCGACCATCGTCGTCATCAGGAGGTGTGAAGAGCGAAGAGTCCCGCAGGAAGACAGGGCGGCGAAGGATTGGTCGAAATATCGATGTGAGTTATGTCTGTGTCTTTCTGTGTGTTTCCTTCGTTTTGAATTTATTTTATTTAAAAAAGTCCGCTGGACCGTTTCTTTTAATTGTATATATATTATATATATATATATATATATTATATATATATATATATATATAGATTCATACGGACTGCTGGGTCATAAGTTTGAATATTACTGAAGATTGGTAGCAATCCTTCTTGCAAACATGTTTCTAAAAATTGTATGCCAATTTCATGCTTGGTTACCTTTTTAGAGAATTTCTCTAGAGTCCTGCATGCTCTTCTGAGTTGCTCGGGGAATAAAAAAATCAACTGGCCCAAACTTTTCTTTCATATATACATATTCTGATACCATTTATATCGGATAGGTGCAACTAACTAAATATTATTTTAAATAAAACAATGACAGGTTTCGGTCTCGTAGACCATCATCAGGCTAAGCTTATGACTAAAGTATAGAGTAAATTACAATCTAATGTCACATCGTGTGAGAGTCAATTCACAAACTGAACTATTCCTGGTTGGGGGTTGAGATATCTGTTGGGAGGTTGGTGGGAGGAGGTGGGGTCGTTTCAGGTATGTAGTAGGTCATTCCCTGCAGTGCCTCGCACTAATATTGGCGTTGGCGAATGACCTTAGAACTCTACTAAAATTCACACTTTGATTATTTATATTTGGGGCTTTTTCTAGGATATACAATGATTCTATTATACGTAATCTTCTAAGATTACTGTGTTCATTAAAGGGGAGACCGTGGTTATTGGCATGTATGGAGATGGGAAGATGGGAGTGGTTGTTGACAGAAGCTCTGTAATTGTTCATACGGAGACTAAGCTTAGTGGATGCTTGGTCTAAGTAGAACGAATCACACTTGGTATACTCTAAATGGCGTAGAGCCCTCTTGCTCGTGGTCAAGGGATATAGAACGGTTCCTGCTTTGGCCCTACAGGTACTATCAGGGCAAATTCCTGTGGATATCCTTATCAAGTGGCGTGTGGAGAATTTCTTGTGTAAGAGGGGCCTACCCCCAATTTGGATTCCGCCTGG
This sequence comes from Hermatobates lingyangjiaoensis, assembly GCA_026182355.1. NCBI lineage: Eukaryota > Metazoa > Arthropoda > Insecta > Hemiptera > Hermatobatidae > Hermatobates > Hermatobates lingyangjiaoensis. Next base: position 638,335 of record JAPFBL010000175.1, on the reverse strand, counting down.
CCGCAGCGAGACACCGCCCACCCTGGATTGTATTAGGAGCTGGGCCTTGACTGAGTGGCAGCGTAGGTGGGACCGAGGGGCTACTGGCCGTTGGACTTACCGGTTCATTCCCTCTGTCACCGTCAGGCTAAAATGGAAGCACTTTCGGCCCACTTTCTGGTTAACCCAGGTCTTGACGGGCCACGGTGACTTCGGGGAATATCTTGCGCGTTTCCGCCTTCGCGAGAACCCCATATGCCTTTGTGGGGAACCTTATGAGTCAGTAGCACATATACTTGAGTCTTGTGATAGATTTTCCTGCCTGAGATTCGACCACCAGATGGCCCTGGGACGTTTATCGCTAATAGATATGGGGTGGTTCTTGGTCCAACGTTTTACTCTGGCTTTGTTGCGTTGGTCCATGAAATTGGCAAGATTAAAAGAACCCTAACACTTTAATTTAGATGGTAACCTGCCTCCCGTCCTCCTTGTAAAGATCTCTCTTGGACATTCCCTGCCCTTTTGTCGTGGCCCTTGGTTCCTGTTTCTCTAGGGGGCATTTCCCCCCTAGGAATCTTAGTTTAGAATTATATCGATTTATCTATTTATTTATTTATAGAATTAGTTTTAAGCCAGCCCTAGGGGGAATATCCATGTACCCCTAGGAACCTTAGTCTAGGATTTTATTTATTTATTTATTTATTTTATTTATTTATCTAATTATTATTTATTTATTAAATTAGTTTTAAGCCAGCCCTAGGGGGAATATCCATGTACCCCTAGGAACCTTAGTCTAGGATTTTATTTATTTATCTATTTTATTTATTTATCTATTTATTATTTATTTATTGAATTAGTTTTAAGCCAGTCCCATCCTAGGAATCGTAGACTAGGTTATTATTTAGTATTTATTCATTTATTAATTAACTAGTTCTAAGTTTCTCCTAGAGGGATTTCCGTCTACTCCAAGAATGTTTGCCTGAGCTCCTACTTATGTATTTATTATGTCGGTTTAAAACCTGCCCCAGGGGGAATGCCCATAAGTCACCGTTACCCCCTATTTCCTAGATTAGCCAAAAGTCTGTCCTGGGGGGAATATCCATGTACCCCCAGGAACCCTAGCCTGTAGTTATTGTTACCTATTTATTTATTTAATGTTATTTATCTTTTTCTATTTATTAGTTTTAAGTCTTTGTCTCAGGGGGAATATACAAGTACCCCTTGGATCAATAGCTTTATGTATGTTCTAGTGTTATTTGTCTGTTGTCTTTATCTGTTGTCTGATGTCTGTTATTTGTCCTTAGCGTGATGTCTGTCGTGGTAGCCCGCCTCCGCGAGGTCCACCTTGGGCGCGCTGGGATGAGGCCTCTGTTCCCTTGGGAACAGTTATCTCTGCTCAGTGTGGCTAAAGGGCCCCACGTAAAAAACATCGGCCTGGTCTGCTTTATTGCGTGGTGTGGTCGAAAGACCGAGGTACATGCCAATAAATCAAACAAGGTATACTCTAAATGGTATACACAGTTTTTGGAGGTACACGAGAAATCAATTGGAATAGGATAGATTGTGTTATGGCAGGGATCTGTAAAGTGTGATTAGGGATTGATAATGGGACAGGTGAGGCAACCTCGACGTCCGCACAGTTTCGCTCCCAAGAGCAAAACAGTTAGCCGTCGTGGAGGTTTGATTCCTGTGCGAGAGAAAATTGCCAAAGTTGGGAGGGCGTCTGTAGGATAGGCATGGGAGATTAGGAAAGGTTCTGGAGGTGACGGGGGACGAGAATGAGACGGGAAAAGTTCTTTAACGATCGTACCCAGTCTGTGGATACCTGGGAAGTAGGAGGTGATAAGGTAGGGAGACCCAGAGGGAGAGGAAGAAGAGGCTGATCTAGAATTGTGTGTGGGGTTGTGGCGGGAACCAGTCTTCTTGTTAGGAAGGGGAGAGGGTAACCTCGCACGCTCTATAACTTTACTTTTTCAGCTATTAATATTAAGCTGTTTATCTTGCAGTCTGTTACAAATGTGGTGAATTCGGATGGAGAGGTATCTAGGAATGTATCCTATACTCTTTAAAGATCCATACTTTATTTGTACTTGAGTTAGTCAAATTTAGGACTCCCAATGTAGAATCAATCTTCTTTGTGTGGTATCACAAATGGCCAATGTTTGGCCCATGTGTGTTCCCTTGTGGGACTGCCTCTGCAACCTAACCTAACCAAGACGAAACTTACAGGTATTTTGAAAAGTGTTTGATGCTTTACCAAATCTTTATAAAGAAAAATACTGTATATTTTGTATGAAAATATGTTCTATATCCTTGCCTAAAAAGGACGAATAAAAAATGAATGGTTTTTATTTCAGGTGAAGATTCCCTATCATTAAGCGATGAACTTTCACCCGATAGGATTTCAACTGAAAATTATGAACTAGAAAGAACTTTGAATGATTTTAGAGAAAAAGGGCACAAAATTCGAAACGATTGTGTGAAGGGACTGAAATCAGTCAATCAGAAAAGATCCAGGAAATCTAATAATAAATCACCTTCTAGAAAACGATTCAAGAAGAAAAAAAAGAAAAACAATTCTAGAACAATAATGATTCACTGATTAACGTTTTTCTTTTATTATTCGCAATGTGATACAGTTTTTGTTTATTTTAATTTTGTTAGTTTACTCAACTTTATTAACGGTTGAGGTTACAATTTTTGTAAACCTCACATGAATAAATTTATCCTCCATAACAAATACTGAATTCATATTAATGTACAATTTATTTTATGAATAAATAATGTTTTTATTCACTTTTTAGAAAACACTATCACCACAATTTTCTCTATACTTTAACAAAGGAAAACATATCTTCAGATTGAGTCTCCCATTAACTACATAATTCAATAATTTGAAATTTCATTGAGTACAATTTTATTAAACTGGCATTTTTGGCGAATGATAAGTAGTAAATTCTAGTAGTAAATGTCAAGAATATAGATTTAAGTTGGGAGATACTCGTAAGGTAAGTTATTTAAAAAGGAAAAAAAATATAAATATTTTTTAATAAATTAATTCTAAATCCCTGTTTTTTGTTAAAATAGGAAAAATTGTTGGATTTTCAAAACACTAGTTTCTATCAGGCAGTGTTTCTCAAACATTTTTTTATTTACTTAAAGCACATTTATAAGACATTGAAAATGTCGTGGCACACAGAGAGCACACTTCAGTGAATTATGAAATTCATTATATTATAAATTGCATTCGTATTCTATATAGTTTAGTATATTAAATGTTTTCTTGAATTTATAACAAAAATAATATAATTTATATTATATATTTGGTTCAAATATTGATATTAAAAAATTAGTGGAGATTTAAACATTTCTGGTAACTTAATTGTATTGCTTATCGGTCCTCAGTACTATTATACTACATTATATTAAATTACACAAATTATATTATATAATTAATTATATTGTTTAATATAATATATATTAATAGTATATAATAATAAAATATTTATATTATATTATTATAATATAACAATATATATTATAAATTGTATGAATTTCAAGAAAAAAATTAATATACTAAACTATGTACTATACTAACATTCAATATACTATGCTATTGAGGATATAATTATACTACAACAATTGTGTAGTCAAACTAAATAACTAATTATACTATAATAATGATCTCCTATGATTTACGTAGATTTATGTTCTTCATCGGGGTTGAGAATCTTTGCTATTATGTATAACTAATTCAAGAAAATGTCCACCATATGGGTTGTATTATTTCAGTTTTTAATCATTTTTCTTGTTGTTGAACATCAAAACAAAATAACTTATAAGTTTCTATTATTAAAATGAAAGAAAACGTTCTATATATAAACTCTAATGGATGAATGTTTCTTTGCTTTTGTGTTACGGAAAATTAGTGGAGATTTCGAAATTTCATGTGGTTTAATTGTATTACTTATTGGTACCCAGTACTGTGGGCCCAGTAGAGAAGGTTTTGCAACCATCTACAAGTGAAGGGCTGTTAAATTTCACCTCCTTCATGGTAAGGAAATGGAGGGTCAAGAGAAGCATCAACTAAGAAATATGTGATGGATTATTATTTAAGAGAATGTATTTAAACAGAAGGAGGGCAATGATTTTATTAGAATTTTAGAATCCATTAAAAAATATTGGCCTAAAAAATGTATACTAAGAAACCATGATGAATTTAATTAGCAATTCCTAATCAAAATTATTTTCTTTTTATACAAGTACAAATTCATTGATCTTTATTGTCATGCAGTTTCAGTGATTTTCTTGTATGTTTACATTCTTTTAATGTCAATTCTTGTTGTATTTGTCATTATTTCTAGATTTACATTTAATAGAACAATATACGATGCAGTCTATTTAATGTACTTATTGAGGAATTTGTATGTCATTTATTTATAAGTGTGGTCATTAATATATTTTAATTCTTAAAATGGATTTAACTTCGATGTCAATTTTTTTTGATCCTTACATTTCTATTTGGAAATACAATGGTACCTCGACAGACGCATATTTTGATATACGATGTGAATTTCGGACCGAAATTCGTCGTATTTGCTCAAGATATGATTTATGATGAAGTTTCGTACAGTGATCGTAATGAAACGAATGAAAGTGATGTAAAGAAAAGAAAGCTTGAAGTGAGTGAAAGTGAAAATTAGAAAGTACATTGAAAAAACGTAAAAAAAATAAAATTAAAAAATAAAAACAAATTCTCCTTCTGTACAACTGAAATAAGTTAGGTTTCGTTTTACATTAAGTAAATCTTCAATCTTAAAACGAGAAAAATAAATAAGCTAAGTTAAGTAGTGTAAAATAGAGTAAGTTATGGTTCGCTCCAGGTCCCATCGTATCATCTATCTCTTCCTCCCATTTCCTCCGACCTTTACCACAGCCTCTAAGGTAAGACAATGTTCCTATGATTTATTTCTTATTTATTTACAGTTTATTTATTTTAAAGCTGTCTAATTCAACTTATTTATTTACGTATATGTGTAATTGTTAATTATACTCTTTTTTTACTTACTTATTACTCTTTTTTTATTACTTGTGGGTGACTATAGCACTGAGTCTTAAAAGCTGTTGTACTTCCCCCCCTTCTGTACTGAAGTACCCCAGCAGTTAGCTAACGCCTCCAAGAATTTCGGCACTTTTGCTGGGTCCAGAGGTAAAAGTTTTTGTATGGTTTTGTTGAGTGTCCCATAGCACCTCCCTCTGTGCAGCAAAGTTGCCTGGGATTCAGCCAGCAGATGTAACGGTGTTTCTTCCTCTTATTTGCAGAATCTGCACAAGCTATCATTGATACTGACCATTCAGGCTCCCTATGTTTCGGGAGAAAGTGACTCCCTTTCTCCTTCTTCGGGACAGCATTGTGAGAAGTTGGCTCCCATTAGTTACCGCTTTTGGACCCTCTGCACTTCTGGAGGATGGTCTCCGGACTTCTTTCTCCTTATCATACAGAGAAAAATCCCTGAAGCACTGTTGGTGGTATTTTGTCCGCTCCGGCAGAGCACCGCATACCAGAGTAAGGCTATTTACTCAAGAGGGTTGCCTGGTACCATTGATACGATTGTTCGTAATACAGTAACCCCTGTATCATCCATCCTTGGGTACGGATCGCATAACTAATCCCCTTGGATTGGAGCTGGGATAAGAGGAGAGGGATTTGGGAAGTTAGAAGAATGTGAAACGAAGGTGGTCAGGCCCAGCCCCTGGTCACCTTCTCTTCCTCTTTCGTTTGTCACTGCATTTAGCAGGTAAACAGGGTAATCTCATGAAGGCCGAAAGTCGAAGTTGAGTGCTAAAGGCCATTAGAAGCGCATATCACTCCATTACTACCATAATATTTATACCCTTATAAAAAGATAAACAACAATCAATGACCAAACCACAACATGAAATGGGAAAAGAATACTAAGATCTTTCAACCGTAACAAGCGGTCTTTGTCAGAGTCAAAAACCCAACTGATTATACTCTTATACATGCAGTATTTATTAAGGATTAAGGTTTTTGAGACTGTGGAGCAGATTAATCGAACTATAATGTATTCTTATCTGAAAATTAGTTTCGACATACGAACACGGTTGTGGAACGAACTAATTCGTATGTTGATGTACCGCTAATATTATGAAAGGATTGGTGGGATTTTAAATTAATTAATATCTTATATTAATTAATTTTCTAAGTTAATGACACTGAATTAGTTGTCAGTTTGCAATTTAAGCTGCTAGCTGTGTGAAGGAATTATACGAGTTCAGACTTTAATTTGTTGGTCCCATTGATTACTACTCTAATTAAGCTTAAATTTAGGATATTCTAAAAGGTAAACCTACGACTTAGAAAACTACTGATTGACTAGTCACCATTCGGTGCTTAAAAATTTTTTTATGTCCATTGGACCTTAAATATCGTGTTATATAGTAGTGCTCCTGAACTTTCCAAGCCAAGTACTTTATGAACTCTTATCCACCCAACACATCCACAAGTTTTGTATTATTCTGTTGTGAAATGTAGTTTATTTTGAAAAAAAAATAGTATTATTTTTAGTACCATAGAAGCTGCTATTTGAATATTATTTTTGCCAATAAAATTCACCTGTTAAGAAACTTTTGGAGTTTGAATATATCTAATTCTATTGTTTTTAGAAAAACATGAAGTGTAATTATAATAAGCTGTAATATGACATATTTGTTTGCAATGTATGAACAATTAAAATGATAAGATAAAAAAGAGTTTGTACATATATAAGTAAACTATTTGATAATAGTGTAAGTTCAAATATATAATAAAAAAAATCATATTTTTATACATTAATTTTATGTGTAATGGATTGGTCATTCAATCATGAATAACCTACTGTACGTTTTATAAATATAAAAATAAATATTTATAAAAATAATATGAAATTAAATATGTCATATCTTTTTTAATAATGGGTTTGTAATAAAATATTTGGTCTCATCCCAATTAATGGGTTTTTATGTTTCTGAATGTTCTATTTCAGAAAAAGAAATATTTCTATAAATAGAAATCCTATAATAGGTTTCTGAATGTTCTATTTCTACTTTCTAAAAGTAGTTAATTTGAATTATAAAAAAAACAGGGATGTTGATTTACAAAACCTATAAAGATATTGCATAAACCTATAACACGATATACCACCCATAATTATTTATGTGTTCAGACACAACAACTTCCTTATTTCGCGTGCTATTTTATATTCTACATGAATAATTATAAAATACAGGTGAACAATTAATTTACCAAATTAATTTTGCTAATAACTAGTTATTTACACAGAAATCAACTTGAAATAAAACTAAGATAAAATACCTATAGAAACGAGTATGCTAAATTTCAAATGGAACTTTGTTGTTATTGTTCGGTAACTATTTTTTATTCGCATATCAGTACTGTTGCAAGTAGATATATTTTAGGAGTAGTATTTTTAATGAAGTTCGTGTATTTGCTTACATTTAAATATTAATATAGAAACAATCTGATTTCATTGCTTGTTCATGCCGTGAGTATTCTTGTTCCGTATCATCTTCTATATATTAATATCCTTATACCTACGTGTGTCACGCTTTACATGATAAGGCGAAATTAGTATTTATTAACCGATAAAATTGGACAGGTCATTAGTGATAAATAGTAATTACAGATTACTTATGGATCCAACAACAGTTTTATGTTGCAAATATTTTGCCTATTTCATTTTCTTATCTATTCTCTTGGAAACATTCTCAAGAGGATATTACATATAACTATTGAAGATAATTCGAAGCGATGAAACCAGGATATATCCATGATGATTGATGGGAAAAAAGTTTTAATTACTTCAACCGTAAAAACTTACATAAAAATAAAAATTTTACTACGAATGTTTTTTAACAACAGAATTGAATAATTTGTTCGCCATTATCATAGTTTATCTAAGAAGACAAAATTAATATTGATTAATCGATACAGTTGGGAAAGTCATTACTGATAACAGGCTAATCATGGTTCAACAAATTGTTTATTTGCAATATTTTTGAATTAAACAGGAAACGTACATTTTTTTCATTTTTACGTCTATCTACTGAAATAGTTAAACAAGATTATTCTTGTTTAATATCAGTATAGGAAATCAGTGTTATAACGTTCTATATACCAGTATTTATTTCATTTGATAACATTCAAAAGTTTAAAGAACAGTAAAGTACAAAAGTTTAACAGTAAAGGGGACTGTTAAAGATACGTATATTAAGAAAATATACATTTTTACTTTGCTGTTATTAAAGTATAGTGATTATGAAAACAATCTATTTTGTTGGGTTTACATCTATTGAAGTCCCCTTAGTCGTTGGTGATATTATTTTAAGATGTATATCAGTATCCCAATTATGTAATAACTCTCAAAATCGCACAGAGTGAGAAATATTAAAGAAATTTCGCATATACATAGTCTTTTGGGTGAAAATGTGCCGTTTTGTTTTGAGCTTACTGCATCAGGGAAAAGTTACTTTATATCGAAAGAAACCTAAAATTTTCCCCCTCTTCTGGTTATTCTCGGTATTTAAATTTTAGATATAGTATATATATGATCATGGTAGTCTAGGATAAAAATGTCATTTAGTAGCATAATATTGGAATAAATTGATATTTGATGTTTACATAAAAATTAATTACATAACCTTTCATCTCGTTTAAAATTAAGCGTATTATAACAAATTTAAAATCAATCTTTTGAAGTAATTAGTTTTTAAAATATGTTGATCTGAATATTTTATTATACATGCTTTATATCTTTTATTACTGATGATTTTTGTAAACTTATATACAACTGAAAACTCCTCCATTCTTACAGCTCATAAATACGTAATTAACAATACGTACTAATTTATTTGTTGTTTCTACTCAAAAAGTATAGGCCTTTAAAGTATTGAAATTAACAGAAGCAATTCGACCTGCTAGAAGAAAATTGTAGACATGACGTCTATACACAACACATACATGTATCATGCATAAATGAAACATATTTTGAAGAAGCCTGGTACATTCAGTCGAGTATATATGGTTATTGAGAGTATTTCTAATCCTGGGAGGAATTTGTTTCGAAGCAAACAAGCAGACATAAGCTACAACTCTATTAAGAGTACATGTACTTGCTTAAAAATGTCATACGCACGATATTATTATTACATTGTTTCCACTATGTTGATTATTTTTGTGGGCCTGAATTCTTGTGTCCTCGCTATTAATAAACCAAATATAGATAGTTAATTACATCTTGAAGAGTTCTAAATGTATTACTTGTAATTGGGATCTATGTTTAAATCTATCAAACTTGTATTACAAAATTAATAACAAATGATGAATAAAAATTCAACGAACAATATTTAAAAACGAATGATTTTAAATAAAATCTAAAAGGAAAGTTAATTCTATACTAACTAATACCAATTATACCACATAATATTCTGTACTTCTATACCAAATATTTTTTGCATGACATTTAAGCCCTCGAAATCTTAAAAAAAACGAAGTATAAAATTATAGCTTGCTATTTTTTTTACATTTTGGCATTCTCCTCTCAGTATCCATACCGAATATCTTATAGAGCAATTTTGTATTCGTTTTTTGTTTACAGTATGAACATGTTTCTTTCGTTTGCACTTCTTTCACTGAAAAATTAAACATTGTAAGTTAATAATTGGAAATGGCTTAAAGTTATTCTTTTTTCAATTTGTGGATAAACTATGTACATTAGTATGAAACATGTTCTTTTATTTTTTAGAGTTGAATTGCAACAAATTATAATTAATTGCAAATTTAGAGTTGCAGACTACTTCTAATATACTGCAATATAAAAAATCCATAATAGAAATACTTCAATTTTAAACAAAAAAAAATCTTCAAATTAAGTAATATTATTATTTTTTCATTCTCGTGAGAAGCAGAGTGAGGTAAAAGGAATAAGGAAAGTTCGTTTTGCTTTGGTACGCATAACTTCGTTTATTTGATATCATTGTTAAGAAACTATCTAACAAATTCTCTATATAAGCACTCTTTAATAATACATATTCTAAAAGGCCTGAACAACCATGAATATTGAAAGCATTTACTGAATACATTTGTGCAAAAATTAAGTGAAGAGAACAAAATGAAATAAGTGTGTTATTATATGACTCTGGTAGAATAAATAGAAACTTAATGCCTGAATGATGCTATTATCGCCTTTTTACAGCAATCTAAATAGTGGGACTTTACTAATAATTCTATTTTAAAAACTAAGATCATTATTAAACATATCAAAACTATTTTGGCACGTATTTTTTAAAAATTTTTTAAAACAACATATCAATATTCCTCATTACAAGAAAAGTCCAACTAGTATATTAAGATGCTAATTTTTTTTAAGATGGAAACTGAATTTATTAGAATTTTATTTTGAAGGAAGAATCCCATTCTTAGATATGTTTACAGGTTTCAGATATTGAGATAAAAGTTTAGTTGTTTATGTATTTATTTTTTTCAACATTGTCATACCATCTGGGATGCTATTGAGAATTTTTTAGGGATTCAACAAGCTCATTTATTTGAACCTTTTATTAAAAACGAAAATTATATTACTTTAGTGCAATATTTTTCCTGAGAAAAAAAATTACGATTTGTGTATTTCTTCTTTTGAATTGAAAGTGCAAATGCTATAATTATTTGAATTTTGGAATTTATAAACATTTTCAAAGATAAAAAGAACCCTGTAAAGGACCATGGGTAACATTGTGTAACCTTCCCGCCTAATTTTGAAATAGTTATCTCTAGTTGTCAGAGATGTAATAAAATATCTTTTGTTTTGACGATGAAACTAATATTATTAATAACATGTGATAAGAATAATTTATTACTTCTAATTCCTATAAAGGTTTAATAAAAATACTGAACTTTAATTTCTTTTTTTATTGTTTGAATTATTTTTATGGAATAATGTGTGATGCAGTAACCGATGATTTGAAGGGTAATTATAAATTTTATAGCATCTAATATTTTACAGTTTGTTAATTTTATACATTTAAAGTGTAAAGAAAAGCTGAAGTAAGTTAACTTGTATTGTTTTTTTTTCAGCCATATTTACTGAATATTTACTGACGCATCATAAAGAAAAACTAATTAAGGTGTTGAAAACAGAGGATTCAGAAAAGCACCATAGCATTGTCGTAAAGTAAGTATATAAATGGTTACATTGGGTGAAATAATGTAGCATTAAATCAACATGTTTATAATTTCAAAGATTATAAAAATTTTATAAAATTTCATGATAGTTTCACTGATACTGGACAGAGCCTTTGTAAACAGCCAAGTCTCAGCCATAATGAATCCAGTGCAGGAAATCCAGATTGAGGGAAATGTTTTCTCTTTGCAAACGTACAAGCATATTATTTATAGCACTTGTAGGATGAAATTGTTAATATCGGCATTTTAGAATGTCTTGAAGAATGGGTTGAAGTTAATATCTGTTTTTTGACGTAGAGAACGATAAAGCTCTGTGTTCTCTATATATGTTTCATTATTGCAAAAAATAATAAGGCAATTTATTTCACTAAGAACTATACATCTGTTAAACATAATTAAGATTTATCTCGCATTGCAGTCTATGATTTGTTAAACCTCTGAAGGCACCACAATGTTTTGTAGACCATGTGATTAATGGTATACATTTCTAAAATATAGTGCTCAATTAAACGTTTTGATAATTGTGTATTTTATGAAGACATGGTAATAAAATGCTGATAGAATATATGATCTCAATTTTTATACTTATGTGTGAAATTATTTTATTTTTACTTTGGTTGTGCGGACTAAGCCGCATAGTACAATATGTCAAACCCTCCTTTAATGTGTAGTTATTTCTAATATTAAAGAGATGGATGAAATGAGCGTTGATGATTATCCAAGTGAGTGTAGAACTGATAATTATTATGCATCTAGTGACATATCTGTGAGAGAGTAGAGTGCAGATGAATCGTTGGATGGTGAAACCGAATCATGAGATGAGAGTCCTGGTAATAGCATTGGTAAACATCTAGAGTGACATACACTCAACTTTACTATAATTAAATATAATATCAAGCTTCTTTGGGTATATAATGCCCCATTTAGACAATATAAATTTCTAAATGGGAGATGTTTATTAGTCATTCATTCCTGGAGGTATGACAGATGGTGATTGAACCAGTTATCAATAAATGCACTTATTTATGTATATCACATAATTGATGCATGTAATATCATTTGTATCTGTATTACCGATTTTGCAAAGTCAAAATGATGATTTCGTGTTTCGAAATAATCTCTTACAGGAGAAAATGACTTTTGTTTCTATAGCCAGTGGATCTCCAACGACCAAGGATCGTTGTAGACAAATATTTCCATGTACATCAGTGCACGTTGTAATTAGTAATTCTAATTAGCAGGGGCCCACTGCTAAATTTTTATCCTGCAGTTTTTGTTAAGGTCAGTAAACATTGTCAAGGATGGGGATGGGGACGTCAGGGAAAGAAATCGTATTCGTGGTCGTATGGTTTCGGTTTGCATTGTCTGAGGTACTGTATAACTTAGAAGTCATCAGGTCGTCATATTTAGCCGACAACCTGATTCTGAAAATTTATTGCTCTTTGTGGTAATGGAAATTTCAAGATTTTTTTTTTTATAAATTGCTAAATCTGTGCTTAATTTTGTGGCAAATGTTCATGTTTTTTAATGAGCCGTTATTAATCCGTCTAGAGTTATTAATTTAGAAGGGAAAAAATATTTAAAATCACTTATTGGCCTAAAGAAGTGTCTTTGACATGATTCAATACAGTGGACACCGCTTAATGTAATCATGGACAATGTTATTAATCTCTTAATATTATCAGAATTCCTGATCCCCGCCCTAACATGCAATATGCATTACAAATATCGCTAATTGTGATTAACACATCGAAACGAAATAACTTTGTGAGATTTGACTCGGACGAAGACCGCTTGTTACGGTTAGACTACAAACCGCTTGTAGTCTTTATTCTGATTTCTTATTGTGGTTTGGACCTTTATATATATATATATATATATATATATACAGTGACACATAAACAGAAACACAACAAAGACTCACTTTTCAATATTTCGACCGTAATGGCGGTCGTCCTCAGGAGAAGAAGTGAATTGACGGAGGGACGACAGTCAACTGAAGAACTCACAGGGTGAGGGCTAAAGCGGACCGTTTTTCGTTTATCATGGTATATATATATATATATATATTAAACAGTATGCCGATTTTCATTTTTGTTCTTTTTCTGGTTATTTTTCAAGTTTCCTAGACTTAGTTTTCAATCCTTCAGGTAATGAACTTTTCAATCCTAAGTTTAGGAAACTTGAAAAATTAAACAGAAAAAGAACAAAAATGAAAATCGGCATACTATTTAATAAAACATGTTTAAATGAAGGTCTGCTCCCAAAATATACTAATATATATATATATATGTATCAATGATCGAACCACAATAAGAAAATGGGAAAACAAGACTAAGATCTTTCAACCGTAACAAGCGGTCTTCGTCAGAGTCAAAAACCCAACTTGTTATTTCACGTGTTTATGTGAAATCTTTATATATATATATATGTATATTAGTATACCAATTAGATGAAACGATTCTTCGAACCGAATAAACTAGAATTTTTAAAAGAACACGTAGAAAAGAAATCACTGAACTCACTACTATATTTCGATGTCCTCGTCTTCAGTCTCGTCTGAAGAGAGGACATCGAAATATAGTAGTGAGTTCAGTGATTTCTTTTCTATGTGTTCTTATAAAAATTGTATATTAGTATATATATATACTCTTCAAACTGGATACTTTCGTTACGAGGGCAATAGCCTCTTCTAAGAGGGTTGACAGCTAGCGGATAGTTTTTTACTCTTTCTTACTGTACTCCTTTGTTTCCCCAAACATCCCTTTCTGGACATTAGTCCTTTCCTGCGCTTTCACCCTTTTAAAATATCACTCTTCCCTCCCACTCTTCTCAACCCCTCAACAGATGTTCTCTGCATTAGTGTTTCAGTTGGGTTTTTGACTCTGACAAAGACCGCTTGTTACGGTTGAAAGATCTTAGTCTTGTTTTCCCATTTTCTTATTGTGGTTTGATCATTGATATATTAGTATAAATAGGGAGCAGACCTTCTTTTATACAAATTGTGTTAAATTGAATTGTTTTAATCAAACATACCTTTCTTTTGAGCAGTGTTTCGTATTTTCTAGATAATTTCAAATCATCATGATTCAGCTGGTGAATTATTTCAGCAAAACTCTGGTTGGCCAGAGTTAAATAAATAATCATTATTTATTGATTAACATTTGGTTGGAGACAACCGAAACATGTCGAATGTTAGTCAATGGCCAACGAATGATGGCCAACCAGAGTTTTGCTGAAATAATTCACCAGCTGAATCAAGATGATTTGAAATTATCTAGAAAATACGAAACACTGCTCAAAAGAAAGGTATGTTTGATTAAGGCAATTCAGTTTAACACAATATATATATATTTATATATACTGCCCAATGACGAAGAATGTCGAAATATCATTGTCAGTCTTTTTTGTGTGTGTTTTTATCTGTTTTTGTTTGCTCTTTCCTGTGTGAACTATATATATATACAAGCAGACGAGAAATCGTTAAAAAAAAGTGTTAATTCGTGGATATCTCGAAATCGAATTTTATCATAGCTATTTTACTTTACTTATAAGTAAGTGTAAAAAGGAGTTTTAGTTCAGCTAATTAGGTTAAAAATATTTATTTCATCATTATACCAGTTTATGTTATATTATAAATAGTTGCCGTTTTTATTTATATACTGTAGGTGGCGTCATTGAACGGGTTTTCAGTCGCGTCTAAAATCGATTCAACATGACCACCAGCAGTACACAAAATATTTGATGTACAGTCATTCTGTGCAGCTATCAATATACTTGTATGTAAAAGAGTCAATGTGGTCGAAGCGACGGGTAAAGCTGCTAATACATATTAAATTATATCATTCTTAACTTAACATTTATCAATAATTGCTGTTTTGTTTTTCAGTTTTGTTAGTCTTTTTGAAGTTTCACCTATTCTTGGTGAGAGATTACTTTCAAAACCGTTGTTTGTTCTTCCCATCGGAGATCAGAGTTTTATCAATGCACAGAAAGCTTTACTGGAGGAGTGTGATTCTGCGGCTTCAGTTAAACCCTATGTTCATACGAGAATTACAGGTAGCTCAAGTTTTATATGCATGCATTGAACGTTTTATATTTCAAAATTGAATTATATATATATTTTTTATCATTTAAGTGGTATTTTGTAATCATTTCTGTTTCTGCTTTTCTCTATTAACGAGGTTAGTGATGTGAATCCAAATTTTAAAAAAATTGAAATAATTATACAAGAGGAAGGAAAATTGAAAGTTCAACACTTATGATTGTATCATAGCTAGTATATTGAATATACGATGGAGTAGAGATGTAGGCTTATTTTCTGGTCAAATAATTTGAAACTAACCAATAACAGAAGAAAAAATCTGGAGTGGCCTACACTCAACTTTACTATAAGTAACTTAATATCAAATTTCTTGAGTATATAATATATCACGTATCAATTAAGCATAATGTAAACATCTAAATGGGATATGATTATTAGTCCTTCATTCCTGAGGTAGTAGAGATAGTGATTGAAGGACATATCAATATATAAGCTTATTTTTGTAAATCACACAGCTGATGCAAATAATTTCATTAGTATAACTACAGCAGTAATAACATTTTTGAAAAACCCATGTGACATTTCTAGAAACGAAATATTCTCCTACAAGAGAACATGGCTTTTGTTCAAATAGTCAGTGGATTTCTTACATCGTTTACTTGACATCCTTCTACATTGAATATTAAAGTAAAATTTTCAAATTAAAACAGGAAATACCCTTTTTTTCTCTGAAAAACATCATAAACAGCTAAGAAAATGTTGTTTTAAGGTGATTTATAATAAAATATGTACGATAATTACATTTATTAATCTCTAAACGAAAGATTTCAATTTTGAATTATCTTTTACATTTTTGTTTTTTTACGGAATTATTAAACTTTGAATTTTATGGCTTCTTAGTATTTTATAAGATCATTTTCCTTCCCCTTTTGTCAAATAACATATATACGAATTTTTTCTGAGTGTGTGTTATCATTTTCCTGCACAAAATTATTCCTCTTACATCTCAAATAAGTCAATAAACAATTTAAACTGTTCCTTTATAAATATCAATTTTATCTCAGTGGAATCGCTAAAAAAATTTCTAAGTCCATGTAAACAATGAAAAAAAATATAAAAAATTCGACAAGTATAGCAGGTGATCTCTTAGTCTAAGATAAACAAATAGTTTTTATAGCGTTATTGCTCTTTCCCATAATTGAAACTTCATGATTTTTTTTTTATGAATTGCTAATTTTTTGTTCCATTTTTGGTCAAATTTTCATTATTTTTTAATGAGCCGTTTAGCGTCAAAAAAACATTTTCTGAAAACAGAAATCGTACTGTAACGCCCTTTTAGCGAACGTAATTTTGAAAAAAAATATCTTAATTCATTCTACACATAATGTTCTATTTAGAGGCATAGTTTCATTCTTGTCCGTCGAACAGTATGGCTTGTATCGCTCTCACAAGGTTTGAGATTGAATTATAAGTCAAAATTTGTACATTTTATTGAAAAAAAAATATTTCCTGTTGATGTAAAATTCTGAATATATTTTTCGTTTGTTCCATTTGTAACCTCAAAGTTAATGTCAAAATTTCAAAACTCTAGGATTATCAGTTTAGAAGAAATAAATGTTTTAAAAAAAACGGTTTTTGGCAAAAAAAGTGGCTTTCCCATCATGCATAATTCTTCCCAAACAATAGGGATCTTCGTCTTTATGAGGCCCATTTTTGTGTAAAATATCAACTTGATCCATCAAAGATTCTGGACCGTAGCGTGGTAACAAGCAATGCTAACACACTCACCCACCCACACACACACAGACATCATCGTAAAAACGTCATAAAACGACTTCTGGGACCTCAAAACATGTAATTCCGTCAAAATCTCGAGATCGAATTTTTTCACGATCACTATACTTTACTTATAGTAAAGTAAAAAACAGTAGTTTCTTTATTGTTGTATAGGTTAGGTAAGATTGCACTGGCAGTCCGACAGGGGAACACACATATGCCGAACATTGGCCCTTTATGATAAAAAAAAATTTTTTTTTTTATCGTTTAAACCGATTCGTAGTGGGTGATAACGTCAGCCGTTTACCGGCTTTTTGTTTAATCGGTGATTCTACATTGGGAGCCCTAAATTTTCCTTAACTCAAGTGAATTTCGAGTAGGGACTTTAATGAGTACCTAACATCGTACAGGCACGGGATCGATGGCTTAACGTCCTCTCCGAGGGACGATGCACTCAGATTTATTCACATCCCACGTGAATAAATCGAGGGGTAGGTGGGAATCGAACCCCGGACTACAGCCCAGAGGCGAGTACGTTAACCACTGAGCTAACCTGGCCCTCAAAGTTTGCCTAACTCAAGTGAATATAGAGTAGAGATCTTTAAGGAGTATCTGATCTCGTAGAGCCTCGGGAACGACCGCTTAACGTGCTTTCCAAGGAATGAGGTTTTCATATTTATTCACCTTCCGTATGAATAAACCGAGGACCAGAGTGTGTATTGATCCCCGGATCAATATTTACAAGAAAATGAAAGCGAGTTCACTTGAGGCACTATTTATGAGGTCCACTGTCATTTCAAACGAATTTCTTTTTAATCATTTCATTTATATGAAAGTCTGTTCCTTACGTTGTAATTTTAAGTTGTAACAGTCTTCTATTTATTTTAAACAATTTTCGAGTATTGTTTCCTTATGTCATGTAAAACCTAGGTTATTGAATTCCTATTCCACATTTTGGGGTATACTTGATTGTCCCGATAATAATTTAAGTATTAGAGTACTTCTGTCTTATGTGGGCATCTCGATACAAGTTTACTATGTCAGCGAATTATATATAGGGTAAATTGAATAACATATTTAAAATGTTTTTAAAATTAATACAAAAGTGAACAATGTAAGGGAAAAAAAACAATGGGCACTTGAACGAAAATTATTTTCCTTTCGATGGAGCAGTAATACTTGGTTATTTTTCAGTCCAGTTTATATAGACAGTTGTTTATGCACAACGTATTTGGTATGATAAATAGCAAATAAACACGTAAAGTAACATTGAAGTGTCAACATTTAAATATATTTAATTTTTGTGGTTTTGATTGCAACGAAAAATGACCCTAGTCATAGTGATATGTGTTCAAGATGTGAGTATTATTTGTGGAGTGCTCATTAGTGAGTTTCTTAAAAGTTTATCATCATTGTTACTAAAGAGTGATTTGTAATAAAATTTTATATGTTATAGCTTTACCAACTGAACCAAAGCAAAATGTTTTTCCTGGAAATGATGAAATTGGTTGCTTCATCAGAATTACTGGGACAGTTGTACGAAGAACATCTCCCAAAATGCTTGAGGTCCAGAAAGACTTCTTATGCTCCAAATGCAAACATACCTTTTCTGTAAAAGTGAGTTTTTCTTAAATCAAATTTAAAAAAAAGAAAAGTTGTTTCATTGAACTCGAGGAAAAGTTTCAATTCTCATTGATTGTTATAAAAGAGAATGTTTAAAGAATAACAGAAATGTTATTTTTTTGGAAATTATTTTTATTTATTGTACATTTTATAATAATGTTATACAGTTTTTCAGTGCCTCTTCGAAACTCGAAAAACTTCTGGAAGTTGTTTATAGAAATCATTCAATCGCGTTCAACTCTCAAAGCGGTGAACTTTGAAATACAGCTGTACTTGCAAATCGATGGTTTAGGCTTTTTTTATTTTCGGGAGCAGAAAAAAAAAGAAACGCGGATCAATTTATGGTGGATGTGGAGGTTTTTTTTTGGCAAAAAATTAACGAACACTCTATGAAGTGTGGTCGGATATATTATTTTTGTGCAAATTGTTTCATGACAAATGCGAATGTTTTTTCTGCTTTCTTTACAATAATGATGTAAAGATGATGATAAAGTAATAGTACTACTTATTGGCAGTATTTCGTATTGATCGTTTGATTTGTGGAAAGGACTACAGTAGAGTACTATTATATATTATTACCCTCTTAAACGTAACGCAGTATTGTATTTATCAATAGTTGAAGTCAAACTGCTTTTAAGCCACTGAATGAATGATTGAAAAAATAAAAGTATTACACAAACAAAATATATGCATCGTGAATTTCTTTAGGTGATTACACGAATATTTTGTGATATCAATCTTTTTTATATCAATTTGTTTAATCCAGTCTTAAAAAATGCATTGGGGTAATGATGTAGCTAATAGTGCAATTTAAAAATCTTAAGACTATTCTATTTTTGACTAAACAAAATCTGCTAATTATAAAAATGTTGAAAATAATTTAAATTCCTTATTTTAGATTTTTTTACTGTCTCGTACCTCTACTGGGTCTATAGTACAAATACTTTCCATAAAAAACCGGTAGAAGCGTTAATTTAATTCACGTTTTTGGTTAAGGCAGTGTTATCAGTATTGGGTATACGCCCTACTTACATAAACTTTTTTTACGTCGTGTATTTTTTTAATTAAAATAATAATCTTTCAGGCTGAATATGACCTTCATTACTCAATCAGTAATGTCACCATGTGCCAAAATCCAACTGGATGTAACAGTAAAAGGATTTCTCAAATCAAGTGCAACAATTACAAAGATTATCAGGAAATAAAACTACAGGTAACTTCATTGTTTATTTATATTTTCATTTAATTGAAAAGAATCTTATATTTTATTGGTTAGTTAATTGGTGTTAATATAAAATCATAGGTCTGTAATAAAAAGTCAGTTTAATTACCAAAGTTTACTCTCTTTTTGTGAGGTGTTCCAATTGTTGTTACTATAACGTGATCCATTATTCAGCTTGATTGTATATTCTTACAGGAAATCGTAAAAAAAGCTCTGGTAGTGAAACTCTGTTTCTTCGTAAATCAAATATGAAAATATGTAAGCAGCTGGTATATAAACTATTTGCTAACAATGAGGGGAAATTATGTCATTTTTTTATTCAATTTATGTACTGAATAAAAAAACACTGTTTTTCTTAATAAATTTTACTTTTTTATGAATTCTTCATTAATGTAGAGAGTATTCTACCTGTGAGGAAATATATATAAATAAAAAAAATCAGTAATCGCTCGGTCTTTTATGCGTAGAAATGCCTAAGTGACATCAAATTTGAAGGGGAGCATTCTCATTTTCTTGAAAACTTTTCTGGTCAAGTTTTAATATTCAAAATTTTGAAAAATTACTTCATATATATCATTTTAGAAAAAAATGTTATTTATAACAAGTTTTGTTTGTTAAGTGTTTGGCGAAGTTTGATTTAATTTTCGTAAAATTAATTTATTTTATCGCATTCAGAAGAAATGAAGTTCGTGTTAAATTTCTTTAGAAGTACGGTTGAGCAAAGTTTGGAACCACTACCTTTAGGAACAACTGAAATTAGTTTTATGAAAATAAAACGAACTTTCTTGAATACAGAATTTACAGAATTTTTAGCACTATTGAATCGCATAAACGGACCTTTTTGGACAGTATTCATGAACCAAATGGGTATCGTTAATTGTCTTACGTGTAGGTGGTGAATAATATTTCAAATTTGTAAATAAAGTATGCTCCTGATTTTGCTACAGTGAGAATAGAACCATTGATCATGCACTATGAGCAAAATCGAAAAAATAAACTGTTCTTTATTTTGATCTTAAGGGGCCAGGAAAGACCAGTGGCTTACATGCTCGCCTCTGGACTGGTAGACCCGAGGTTCGATACACACTTTGACCCTAGATTTATTCACGCGGGAAGTGAACAAATCTGATCACGGTAAGCCGTCGGTCTCGATCCTGCATAATGCCAGGTACTCGTCAAAGATCACTACTACAAATACTTTTGAGTTAGGCAAAATTTGAGATTCCCAATGTAGAATAAACCCCGTAATGTGGCTCACCCATTACTAAAGTGGGTGCCAAATAATAAATGAGTCAAATTTTCTATCCTTGAACATTACTAAAATTTGAAAGTTTAGAACTGAGGGAATTGGGAAACAAAAAACATATTTTGACATGGTGTTTTTATCAAGATAGGTTTGGTTTCAACCCAGATTATTTATTATTATTCCTGAAGATTTGAGGATCGAATATTAATAATGATACTACATTTTTCATTTGGTCTATAACAAATCTTGTAAACGCCATTCCTGGGAGAGGATATATTCTTTAAGTTCCCTTCTCTAATAAATTTCAGTAAACAAAGGTTAGTTAGGTCACCCAATACGGAGTCAACCCTGTAATGTGTCTCACATACACCTAAAATGGATTCAGTAATTAAATGAGCCAG
This sequence comes from Hermatobates lingyangjiaoensis, assembly GCA_026182355.1. Classification (NCBI taxonomy): domain Eukaryota; kingdom Metazoa; phylum Arthropoda; class Insecta; order Hemiptera; family Hermatobatidae; genus Hermatobates; species Hermatobates lingyangjiaoensis. The sequence goes on along the minus strand of JAPFBL010000175.1, from coordinate 616,783 downwards.
TCTTTATGTCTCAAAATTTCAGTACATTTATTGCATGACTATTTTAAAATCTATTTATAACATACGGTCAGGCCTTAATACGATTTATTTATTAATTCATTTTTTAAAAGAATATTCAATGTGTAGTTTTTAAAACTCCCACCTATAACTTTTTTTTTAAGTTTATTTTACATATTCAGAACAACGTGAATGTAGTATTACTTGTGTCAATGATAAAAGAAATTATACACTTGCACAAGGAGGCAAGAAGGAAGAAATAACCAGTGACTATACTTCCAGGCGTGAAAAATAAGCTTCAAAATTAGATTAAATTTATGTCACTAGAGTAATTCATACCAATAAGTCTCTTGACCACTTTCTCTTCAGGCGCCTTTGGCGATTTCCTGGGATATTTGTTCAGCAGATGTTTTGAATTAAGGGATTATTATTGTTAGCAAGATTTTTGTGGAAGGTTTTGTAGCGAGATATTTTGTGGCTTGATAAACTGTTGGAATCCTGAAGTCTGAATAGATTCTTTGATTTTGATATGTAGAATAGACAATGAAGAATTTTTCAAAGAATATTTGATTCAAGAGATTGTATTCTCTGGGTATTGATACATTTTATTGCTCCCCCCACATAGAACTTGGAAGTTTATTTTTATAAATGAAAATATAATTAACTTGAAAATGATCAATTGTAAAAAAAAATATCAGGTAAATAATATTAAAAATCTTACAACCAATAAATTCCTTGATTCTTATTTTATAGGAGCAGGTTGGTAAATTACATGCTGGAGCAATACCTCGATCAATTCTTGTTACGTTGGAGGATGACCTAGTCGATGTTTGCAAGCCAGGAGATGATGTTATTATCTGGTAAGTTATAATTGTAATAAAAAGCTATTAAAAGAAAAAAATGTAGTCCAAGTTTGTAACTGATTTTCTTACATAATTATCCCAGAACCCATTTAAAGTACTCTTGTACTTTATAAAACATTATAGTTTACATTATGTTTATATTTTTAACATAAAGGAAAGGACGCAGATAGTTACAGACTAGACTCACTACGATGTTTTGACATCTGTCATCCTCAGGTTGATAAGTGCTCAGCTTGTGTGACATTGGCCGTCTCAACCTGAACAGTTGATCTACCTGAGGACTAGGAATGTCCAAATATCGTAGTGAGTATTATCTGTGACTTTCTGTATTTTTTTATTTATGTTAAAGTTGTTTACCATAATAGAAAACAGTAATAAAATTTATTAACAATCTTTAAGTGCAAAATGGATGTAAACAAATGAAACAAAAATATTGTGTTATTCACACTACGTGTATGTAATATGCTTTATTCCTCTCTCCTTTTATATTTTCCTTTTATCATGTTTATTTTTGTATATCTGTAAGTAAACCTGTCATATTTAAATCACTATAAGTGTAAGATTGGTAATTGAGTGAGTAAATCTGCCTGATATCATCAGTCAGTGAGTATTTTATCGATTAGTTGTTTCCTTTAAATACATTTTTTAGAAGGGTAGACCTTGGAACTTCCCATAAACTGTAATAAAATATTTTGTATCCTGGATGTTGAAATTTTACATCACCTCATATTCATTTTTGAATCTTTTTGTGAAGGGGTGTGGTTCGACGCAGATGGAAGAATTTATATAAAGGAGCCAAAGTGGATGTTCAACTGGTGTTACAGGCAAATAACTTAGAGGTATGCAATGAACAAAGTCATTCTGTGAGCATTACGCCTGAGTTAAAAGAAGATTTCTTCTCATTTTGGAAGAAGAACCAGTTTGACCCCTTTTCTGCTCGTAATAAAATCATCGCTTCCATTTGCCCAGACGTAAGAATCTAAATATATTTATTTTTTTTTTTAAAAACAGTTAGTTTACTTGTTTACAGGAAACGTGAACGCATGTGTACAACTGGAACTACGAGTATCTTCGGTAGATTGATTTGATTTTTAAAACACTAAGTTGTAAAGGTATACACTTTTTAGACATTGGTCTACTATCAAGTATACCGAATTTTCATAAATTATGGACAGCAGTTATTAGTTTTTTTCTGTTTTTACAACTGACATTGTTTCATTAGGATTTGGTCGTCCCTCCTGAATGGATTGATCATTATTTCGGGACTGGGCCCCACCTAAGTGAGTACTAGCTTTTAAGTCCACCTGCCAACTGATGGACCTTTACTCAATGGTAATGGTGAGGGGTCTAGCTCCCTCCTGTTATTCTTGAGGCAACCTCCGGAAAAGATACTGTTTCTCACACATCGATTCCCTAAGGAGCAACCACAATTCCATCAACCAACGGTGGGGTATACGGAAACCTGAAGGATTCCGCACGGGGTTCCCAGCCACTGAAGTACCAACAATATTTTCAGAGTTCTTTGGTAGAACTCCAGATCTAGGTCCTAGTCAGCCTGCATTGGCTGCAGGTAAGATCAGTGGCCACAAAACCACTGCTTTACTGCGAGGTAAGAGGCATCATCTTAAAAATGATGTTTGGTTGTCCCTGCTGCCGTAAAAACTACTTTAGGGATTAATTTCTTTTTGTAAATTATTTTTACTTTCTGTATCTTACCAAAAGTAGATTAATGGACTTAAGCAAAAATTTAGAACTATTATTAAGAATTTTTTATAAATATATTGAGAATTGTTTATAAATTGTTTTTGTATTTCTTGATAGGATATGACACTCTTTTATTTTTAGGTTTACGGAATGTATCTGGTCAAATTAGGTTTGGCCCTTGTCTTGTCTGGAGGAGTACCTCAAGAAACTGGAACTGGAGCTCGAATACGTGGTGAGTCGCATATGCTGCTTGTTGGAGACCCAGGCACAGCGAAATCTCATTTCCTTACCTTCGCTACCGCTATCTCTCCTAGGTCTGTCTTTACAACTGGAACAGGCACTACTTCGGCTGGGTTAACCGTCTCTGCTGTCATGGTAACAGACTATAGATAACAGTATTAGTATTCCTTTGCTATAAGTAAAAATCAAGAAAAACATCTATATCAAAATTTTAACGAAATTAGACAAAAATATTTGTTGCTGTTTCTCCTTGATATATATATATATATATATATATATATATTGAATTCTGCATGAGTGATCCGGATCTCGAATATGATTGGCTATTTTTGACCAAATTGTTGGTTTTACGAGAGACTGTGAGCCCTCCAATATCTGTCATGCCGGTGAAAGTGACTTCATGGAAGAGCTTCACTGAGTAATGGCTCTTGTTAGCGCCGGAAACATTAGAATCCAAAGAGGAAAAGTAAAAACAATTTGGTCAAAAATAGTCAATCATATATATATATGTACATTGTCTCTTTATTTTAATTCTGATATAATTTTATAAATTGATATTCTAATAATTTGATGGTACATTTATTTTTACTGAAGTTGAGTGAATCGGCTTCCAAGATTTTTTAATTTACTTTAAGACTACTATGTTTTGGTAATTGTGACAGTTTCTAGCAATTGTTATCATAATCTGGAAAAAATTATGAGTTTTGAAAAACAAACGAATCTTTGGTTTAGTTTCAAACAGAATATGGATGTTTCGGAAAAGGGTTTGTTTTAAGGCAGGTGGTGACTGGCAGCTGGAGGCTGGTGCTCTAGTTCTTGCAGATGGAGGTGTCTGCTGTATTGATGAATTCAACTGCATTAGAGAACAAGATAGAGCAAGCATTCATGAAGCAATGGAGCAGCAAACCATCAGTGTAGCCAAGGTTGATATACTAACATGGCTTTACTATTTGCCTGTCGTTGTGAGCTTATTAAATCGCTAAGCTGTTCTTTTTTTCAAGGCAGGAATGGTGAATAGACTAAGCACTCGATGTGCTGTCATAGCTGCAACTAACCCAAAGGGACGTTACGATCCTGAACATCCAGTCACTGTCAACACAGGCATTGCCAGTCCCTTACTTAGCCGATTTGACCTCATATTTGTTCTCCTTGACAAGCAAAATGCTGAGTGGGACAAGTATGTATTTTTGTTCTTCATTAAAACACAGAATTCGTAATTATGAAATTGGGATCAAGTGGGGTTTTGGTGTCATGTGTCTGAGATGTGACTTTATAAACCAGCCAGTCATAAACTCAGAAGATGCTTTACTATATAGGTCTCATCAGTACGAAGAAAGGTAACACACAGAGTTAAGAAACATACTAACTCTAATTTTTGTGCAATCGATCTTAAGGAGAGAAAAGAGAGGGGGACCAAATATACCGGAGGTGCTATCGAAGGAATCCGCTGGATATATATATATATCATATATATAATAAAATCTTTATCAGGACTCAGCCAGTTCTTCAGGTTCAAATTAACTTCTCATTGTCAACCTTTCGGTTTTCTTTAAAACCTTTTTCGTAGGCAGAAGTAAAAACCGAAATGTTGACAAGTTTAATTTGAATCTGAAGAACTGACCGTGTCTTGATAAATATTTTATATTGTTTCTATTTCACGGTCGATACTTTATATATATATATACAACTGGCAAACTGGCAGTAGCAGTTTACTTCTCAACGCGAGTACTTCGCACTTCTTCCCGATGACGACGGATGTTGAAATATCGAAGTTAGTTCTGTAGTGACTTTCTGTGTTCTTTCCTATGTGTTAAAGTTTTTATTTATATATATATATATATAAAGATTTCACATAAATATGTGAAAAAACAATCAATGATCAAACCACAATAAGAAATGGGAAAACAAGACTAAGATCTTTCAACCGTAACAAGCGGTCTTCGTTTGAGTCAAAAACCCAACTGATTGTCAGTTGGGTTTTTGACTCTGACGAAGACCGCTTGTTATGGTTGAAAGATCATAGTCTTGTTTTCCCATTTCTTATTGTGGTTCGATCATTGATATAATATATATATATATATATATATAAACTAGAATTTAAAAAGAACACATAAAAAGGAAACCACTGAACTCACTACTATATTTCGATGTCTTCGTCTTCAGGAAAAGAAGTGAATCGCTCCAAAGGCTGATAACGACTCATATATATATATATATTATCACTTTATAATCGAAATGACTATCCAAACTGCACATACACAAGTTCAAATACGAAGGAGTAACATACTTACTAACCCAAATTTTTGGAGAAACTATTTGACTTGAAAAGCATGAGAACTTCGTCAACTGCTTTTCAGTCAAATTCATTTCTTTTTTAATAAAATAATTGTAAAAAGAAAAAAATATTTGTACTTGAAAGGAACAGCGAAGTGCATCGCCTAAAAGGAATTAATATTATTAAAAAAAAAAAGATAAATATAAAAAAAAAATAAAAAAGATGAATTAAAAAAAAAAAAAAAAAAAAAAAAAAAATTAAAAAAAAAAGAGATTTATTTTGTATATATTACAGAAGTTATTTTCCCGTAAATTTTTTTCTATTTTATAAAAAATAATAAAAAAAAAACAAAAAGAAAAAATTACAAAGTTAAACATTGTTTTACTTTGTAAATTTTCCTTTTGTATTATTAAAATTAAAAAAAGAACATTTTTGAAAACCAAACAATAAACCAAAATAAAGATACCAATTTGAATCCGTCTCTGGTAGAAAAGAGAGAGGGAGACCAAGCAACGGCATGTAACCGATTATGCCGCTAGGTCTTGAAGTAATGAAGTAAAGGAAATTTAAAAATAAAATTAAGCTAGGTTGGTAAAAGTAATAATTAAAATTTGACTTTTGAAATGAAGTATTTTTTTATATAAAATCACCAGTGACCCACATCGCCGCCACTGGCCCTTCCAATGATGAATATACGACCGTGTGTCAGCAGATAATGCACAGTAATAATGCATAGCAGCAGATAATGCATAGCAGATAATGTCAGCACATATTCATAGTTCATGAAAGTTTCTAGTGATTTTTGAAAAATTTCTAAAGAAAATAAAAACCTTGAATTATTGTAATATTATAAAAAAAATATTTCATGAAATATACATAGTGGTTCATGTCAATATGTAGATTTAAAAAAAAAAATCTTAAACTACAGTGAAACATATACAAACGACTGGATGCACAAATATATTTGTAATATATCTTGTGGTTCATGTATCAATTTACAGATAAAAAACCCTAAACCCACAGACAAACATATACATACCACTTAAGAAATATATAGTTTATACATACTGATGCACACTTAACACGAAACAATAATTTTCTGTTCCAAAACAAAACAGAAATACATGGTTGTGCAAGGAGAAAAATAATATAATGAAAAGTATAAATTAATATCTCAGGCTACTCTATGAATCCTGCGTATCTTTCCTGCCAACGCTCTACTGTAATAAAATCTCTAATTGATTGATGTAGTTGATTGAATTTATAGTATTAATATTTAATCTCTGTTTTTTTCAGATTAATTTCATCGTTTATCTTACAAGGAAAGTCAGCTCCTACTTCAGAAAGTTCTTCAAGTCTGTGGACAATGGAAAGATTACAGAGTTATTTTTGTGTCGCTAAGAATGTTGTACCTCAACTGACAGAGGATGCTATTTGTATACTCAAAACCTACTATAAAGCTCAGAGAAATGCTCCTCACCGTAACGCATCTAGGACTACCGTTAGACTCTTGGAGAGCCTTATAAGGTATTTGCATATTTTTTAGCGAAAATTATTGGTATTGTATAGGTTTATATGTACTTATAGCCAGTCAGCATTGCACTTAAACTTTTTTAGAAGAAGGTATAACATTTTCTTTAAAATATTGGTCATTTTTTACTTTTATGAAGGTCAAATATACTTTAGGATCAAAATTTTAATATCCAGTTTTTATAACAATACATGTTTTAAGGTCCTTTGGTCCAATGAATTAGGTATGTTCCTATTGTGTGCGTGTGTTCGTGTGCAAGCAAGATATTACCAATACCAAAAGAGTTATAATCACAAAAAATTCATATTTATGTTACTGTTAGCCCTGAGATGGAAGAGCGAGTTCAGTATCAATTTTGCATTTTCTTTTGACGTACTTTTTTTAAACTATATATACAACTGAAAAAAAAAAACAACACATAAAGAACGAGAACACTTACTGGATCAATATTTCGAACCCAAGTTCGTCATCAGGAAGAGAGTAAAAGGAAAGAAGAAGAGGTACGTGCGTTCAAGATTGTGGGTAGAAGATTGGTGAATCGCCTTCCACCCACAATCTTGAACCCAAGTACTTCTTCTTCTTCCCTTCTACTATCTTCCTGATGACGAACTTGGGTTCGAAATATTGATCCAGTAAGTGTTCTCGTTCTTTATGTACTGTTTTTTTCAGTTATTTTTCTGTCCGGTTGGGACTGTTTAGTATTTTCATTTATATGTAATATATATATATATATATACATATTTCGTTAAACACTTTTTGCACCTTTGTTTCAGTTTCTTTTCTTATTAACTTTTCTAATTTTCTAATTAGTCTTATTAACTTTTCTAATGCGAAATTTGTATGAATGAAAATCTGCTCCCTAATTATACAATATATATATTGTTCTGATTTAGTAGTACTCTCACTGCATGATTTTGATTAAAAGTGTTATGTCTCTGGTTTTTTTAGTTATCATTTAACATGTAAAGGGTAGAAATTGTTCTTTAGAGTAAGAAGATTAGAAAACTTGACCCCTTTATCTATACATGCAACCTTCATATGTTTAATGTGATGATCGATTAATTGATATGATTCTTCTCAAATGACACTTTACTTCAAGTGACTGAACGTGAATAGCAAAATGTAATTAGTAAATGTAATGTGTAAACACGTGAAATGCCAAAATGACTTTCATTTCTGAGGATGACTGTTAAAAGGGTTGAAATATTGAAAGTGAGACCTAGTGTCTAGTTTTCATTAATGTTTCTTTCTGATTTAAAAAAAAATGTAAAAAAAATATAGCAAATCTTTTTATATCTTGATAGGTCATCTACAAATATAGATAAAATACCCCATCTACCCTTTACATATTAAATCAGGCATGGGCAACCTGCGGCCCGCGGAGCCTTTTAGGTTTCTTAAAAAACAAAAAACAAAAAAACTCAAATTAGTAAATGCCCAGCCTTCGTCTTCAAAATTCCTTTCTCAGTCGAAGGTTATCCCAAGGGGGATTATCGGGCCTGGAAAATCAATTTAACCGTGGAAATCCCACTGGGAAAAGATATTTATCTTACCCCCCTTTTAACCAGAATCTTAATCCTAGTTAATAGTCTGTCGGTCAGTTTGGAGATTTACTGGGGATTAGTCCGTATGCTTTCACTTTTTGTCTTGTGTTTCCATATAAAAGGGAGCAAATCATTATTGTCATTCATTCCATTTCTATCAACCCATGAAGAGCATAGTTCTCCTTGTATCCACACAGCCAAGAATACATTTTTTGAAATATTTGAACCCCAGGTATGTCGAAGAAAAGAAAGGTAATTGATGAAGGTCGTGTGTTTCAAGATAAGTGGACGATAGACTATTTTTTTGTGATATGGAAAGAGAAACCAGTGTGCCTCGTTTGTTCAGATGTAATTAGTGTATTGAAGGAGTATAATTTGAAAAGACTACTTGACAAAATATCCTTCATATCACAATCTTACTGGTCGACCAAGAGAAGAAAAAGTTGAAAAACTGAGAAAAGCCTTGATAGGACAGAAAACGTTTTTTTGTTAAGAAACAGAATAAGAATAATGATATTGTGCAAGCCAGTTAGATTGTTGCAGAAAAAATTGCTAAGTATTCGAAAACCTACAGTGATGGAGAATTTATAAAAGAATGATGAGAGAATTTATGTCATTTGAACAGTTATAAAGAAATAAAGAAAGCAAAATAATGGAAAGAAAAAGAAAATCACGCCTGCGACAGTAAAACAAATAAAAACAAAGTGAAAAAAAAGTATGTATGGAAAAGTAATATTTCTTGCATATGTGTATCATCATGCGGCCCTCGCACACTCGAAAATAGTAAAGTGCGGCCCGCAGGTGACAAACAGTTGCCCATGCCTGTATTAAATGATAACTGAATAATCAAAGCTTGTAATCAAAGTCATGGGAAGAAAGGGCTACTAAATCACAAAAATATATACATGCATAATGTTAGTACCACTGAAGTTATTATGGTTTACATTATTAGTATGAGAAACCGTCGTATCTCGTAAGATGATCCTAGAGTTGTTGGAGCGCTTTCGGACGTTGCCCATCTTCGATGGCAACTAATCTGCTCAACTAACCAGTAGGTTTGTTGCAATCAAAGATGGATATGTCCGAAAGCGCTCCAACAACTCCAGGATCATCTTACGAGGTACGACGGTTTCTCGTACTAATAATGTAAAACAAAAATATATACATGCATAATGTTACTACCACTGAGGTTATTATGGTTTACATTATTAGTATGAGAAACCACGTACCTCATAAGATGATCCTGGAGTTGTTGGAGCGCTTTCGGCCCTTATCCATCTTCGATGGCAACTAATCTGCTCAACTAACCAGTAGGGTAGTTGCAATCAAAGATGGATAATGTCCGAAAGCGCTCCAACAACTCCAGGATCATCTTACCAGATACGACGGTTTCTCATACTAATAATTTAAAAAAAATATATATTCTAGTTTTTAAACTAAGTACGCTATAACGAAATTCAATATTGTTACTGAGCTCGCTCTTCCATCTCAGGGCTAACTGTAACCTAAATATGAATTTTTTATGATTATAACTCTTTTGGTATTTGTGATATCTTTTTAGCACACAAACACACGTAAGGATTTGCTAAACCTATTTCATTGTACCAAGGGACCTTAAAACATATATTTCCGTTGAAAACTCCTCATCAAAATTTTGATCCTGAACCATATTTGACCTTCATAAAAGTAAAAATGAACAAAATTAGAAAGAAAATGCTACAACTTTTTCTATTCCAACGACTGATATTTAAAAGATGATATTTAATGGTATAAATAATGAAGTCTTCAAGATACTAAATATATTCCAATAATATATATAAAAGGTTTATTATTTGAAACTGTTATTGTTCCAAAAGGCAAGAAATGACTATTTATTCTTTTATTGATAAATAATATTGGAACATTCATATAGTTTAATTGTTAATTAACTATAATTTGTTCAAAAGCATATTTATAATGAAGTAATGGAAGTCGTCTGGCGTTTCACACCAAATTTTTTTTCATGTAGTATGGAGTTTTTTGCAAGTATTGACTATAATGTCATAAATAAATCTGTGAAAATATTTGATTATCATTTTCTTCGAATGTTACGTACCATAATTATTTCCTGACGGTGATTGTGACAGCGAACCTACTAAAATACTGATTGTATTTGCTTAGGTGACGAGCTTCGCTCGTAATGATTGATTAAATGGTTGGCAGGTTGTCAGAGGCCCACGCACGACTCATGCTGAGGGATACTGTGGATGTGATCGACGCTGTTGTTGTCGTTTGTCTGATGGAAGCTTCCACATTGGGGATGTCCTTGACTGGTAATGTAGATGTTCTTCATACAACCTTTCCCCTTGACGCCAAGCAGGAATACTTAGATCAAGGTTCGCTAAATTTCTTACATTTTCATCATATTAATTTGTGTAGAATATACACGATATATATTTATAAATTTTGGCAGTAGTTCTTCTTTAACACATACATTATTGAAAATGACACCAAACTTAGCTGAAACCTGTTTTTTTTTAACAAGTTTCTTAATTTTTTCTAAATAGCATTCTCGTTATTTCGTCAACACAATAAAATATAATTCCTATAGTCTACATGCTTCGAAGGATCAACATTCATCTTCAGGATGTTAATAACATCTTAGTAATTTTTTGGTTTATTATATACCTAAAGTGAAAACAGTGGGGGTTGTTTTTCATGAAGTTTAAGATAAGTTGGTCGTTAATCCTATGGGGTGAGTGGCTTCGCAACCTGAGTTACTACCTGTAAGGGTTTCTGGATACTCTTGATGTCTTCTTCGTTTTCAGCCAATGCCCATCCTTGGCCTGTCGACCGTTCGACACCGTGCCGCCCAGTAAAGACCAGCCAATCCCTCGCTGGTTCAATCGCCATCGAGATCCTTTAAGCTTTCACAAGTTGTTAGGTGAGCTGCGGTACCTTCTTCTCCACTGCGGAGAGGTCAAATTGGTGTGTCTACCTTGATGTGACATCAGGCAGGTAGTAACTCAGACAACGAGCCGCCTTACCCCACAGGATTAACGACCAGCTTATCTTAAACTTGAAGAAAAACAACCCCAACTGTTTTCGCTTTATATATATAATAAACCAGAAAATTCAGCCAAGAAGTTATTCACGTTCTGAAGATGTTGATCATTCGAAACATGTCTACTATAGTAGACGAAGTCTAATAAAGTAGACATATCTACTTTATTGTATAGACGAAGTAATGAGAGTGTTATTCAGAAAAAATGAGGAGCTTGTTAAAGAAACAGGTATCAGCTAAGTTTGGTGTCATTCTCAAACTCAATTGCTGTTTGCCAGGCGAGCAGAACAACGCTTCTTCTTCTTCTGTTAACGACAAGGTCGAATATTGAAATGAGTTTTGTTCTTGTTTCACTGTGGCTTCTTTTAATCGTTGATTACTTGTCCTAAGGGACTGGTTTACGTTTTATATTTATATAAGTTCAAATACGAAGAAGAGTAACATACAAAGCGAAGAAATAGATTTAACTAATTCAGATTTTCAGAGAATCTGTCTTCAGAAGAGAAGATAGAGGGAGAATAATCATACTGGAGACGAGACGCAAGGGCAGGTTACCCTGTGGTTATATGACTAACAGTAAGACGCAAAGGTTCTCAAGGAATGGTAAAAACTTACTTCACCTAGGCTACCCTTTTGATGTATGTGTAGCATTTTTAGGACTGTTCAAAAAATCAAGACATTTGTATACAAATATATTGAAACATTGCTAAGGTGAAATATGTTTGTATTTTGATCAACCCCCAAGGACCTCTACTTCTTATTGTTATTTCTGAATTCCTCGTGAGCACGAAAATAATGTACATATATATTTATATATATAAAGATTTCACATAGAAGTGTGAAATAACAATCAATGATCAAACCACAATATGAAATTCATATTGTGGTTTGATCATTGATATATATATATATATATATATATATATATATATATATATATAATAGTTCAATATAAACAAAGAAACATAGAGAAATCAGAAGAACACACTTACAGTCTCTAAGAGACTCTAGAGACTGTAAGTGTGTTCTTCTGATTTCTCTATGTTTCTTTGTTTATATTGAACTATATTTGTCCGTTTTGGATCGTATTTCCAACGAAAAAAAGTATATATATATATATGTTTGTAAAATTTGGAAGCAGTCCTTCTTTTAAGCATATTTCGTTGAACAGCTGACCGTATTTCGCTGATGTCATTTTCTTCACTAGTTTTTCAAGGTTTCTGAATACCTTCTTCTTTCCTTCATCCAAACGTTGGAGAATGTTAATTAAGTTATAACCGACATGTTTCGACTGGCTTCCAGTCATCTTCAGGGTGATTAATTAAACAAAGAGGAAAATTATTAGTCTTTGGAGTTGGTATTAAAACACATTATATAGTAGAAGTTTGAAGTAGCTGCTCTTGGGCCTGATTCGCAAGGGCTACTGACTGAGGTGGGGTGGATGGTGGGTGGGGATACTGACAGTTAACGGTTTTTTCATCCAATCAGGCGCGTATAGTTTAAGTACTCTCTCGCTACTACCCGTTTGAATATTTATTGTAGGTTTATTCTGTTTAATTAAACATATGCAGAAGCAATAATAATTAAACAGAATAAACCTACAATAAATATTCAAACGGGTAGTAGCGAGAGAGTACTTAAACTATACGCGCCTGATTGGATGAAAAAACCGTTAACTGTCAGTACCCCCACCCCACCTCAGTCAGTAGCCCTTGCGAATCAGGCCCAAGAGCAGCTACTTCAAACTTCTACTATATAATGTGTTTTAATACCAACTCCAAAGACTAATAATTTTCCTCTTTGTTTAATTAATCACCCTGAAGATGACTGGAAGCCAGTCGAAACATGTCGGTTATAACTTAATTAACATTATCCAACGTTTGGATGAAGGAAAGAAGAAGGTATTCAGAAACCTTGAAAAACTAGTGAAGAAAATGACATCAGCGAAATACGGTCAGCTGTTCAACGAAATATATATATTATTATATATATATATATATATCGAAAAAAAGATTTCACATAAACACGTGAAACAACAATCAATGATTAAACCACAATAAGAATGGGAAAACAAGACTAAGATCTTTCAACCGTAACAAGCGGTCTTCGTCAGAGTCAAAAACCCAACTCCCAACCCAGTTGGGTTTTTGACTCTGACGAAGACCGCTTGTTACGGTTGAAAGATCTTAGTCTTGTTTTCCATTCTTATTGTGGTTTAATCATTGATATATATATATATATAAAGATTTCACATAAACACGTGAAACAACAATCAATGATCAAACCACAATAAGAAATGGGAAAACAAGACTAAGATCTTTCAACCGTAACAAGCGGTCTTCGTCAGAGTCAAAAACCCAACTGTTGGGTCTTCGTCAGAGTCAAAAACCCAACTGTTGGGTCTTCGTCAGAGTCAAAAACCCAACTGTTGGGTTTTTGACTCTGACGAAGACCGCTTGTTACGGTTGAAAGATCTTAGTCTTGTTTTCCCATTTCTTATTGTGGTTTGATCATATATATATATATATATATATATATGTTTTATTAAAAGTAATGCCCAATTTAACTTTTACACTTTTTCTTATCCGTTTTTCAAGTGTTCTCATACTTGACTTCCATGGTTCTGGAACTAAAAACATAAGTTCACCAAAATTTTTATTACTATACACCGACATGTTTCGGTCATCGTTGACCATTTTCAAGGTTAAAGAATATATAAAATTATTAATGATCGAAAAGTGAATAACAATTAAAATAAACTAAAATAAACATAACGAGTCCATAACACATATTCACAACTAGGGAGGTTATCAAAGGTAAAGGTATGTTGAGGTTTCACCAGGCTCTTGGTTACCTTCCATCCGTCATTTGTATCTGGGAAGGTAATCGATTAACTTCTATACCTCTCCCAGACTGGTTCGCCTTCTGACTGCCTTCATATAATTTTAGAATTCTTGAAAATCCTCCTCCTTGGCTGTTAATACTAGGTTGCTTTTCGAGGATCAAGATAGCTTCCAAAATTTGCAATCTGGTGTGGTCATGTTCTTGTTGTAATATTACAGTATTGTCTGTTAACATTTCCTGGTTAATTGCACTCCATGTGTTAACCTAACGTGCTCTTTGGGTCCTCGGATGCCAGATGCATGGTGAGCCTTCGTGAAAGCGTGGTTGTGGTGGAACCAACATATTTCGAGCGTAGGGACTCGCAGTTCCCTAATTTGCAGTTAAACTCGTATACAACATTAGTTCTCTGAAGGGTTGCTTTCTTTTGTGGGTTGTTCGTAATTACCATTCTTGAAGTGGCAGAGTTGGCATAGTAAATTCGTAATTCTAATCTGTCATCTGGCTTGAGGCATGCTGTATTATTCTTAATAATTCCTTTTGAGTATACGTTCATCCGTTTTATAAGCTTCCGAAAATGGTTTTTATAATGTACTAAATGTGTTGCGCCTTTGTTTTCGGGATTCTGTTGAATATCACTACCATGAAGTTTGTTCAGGCAACCTTTCAAGATGGAATCGAATTGTCGATTACTGTATCCGTTGTTAATAAGGACTTCTTTGAGCCTATCTGCTTCTTGTTTGAATAATTCCAACTAGATGACGTCTTATACGCTCTTCGAATGAGGGTTTTAATCATGCCGTCCTTATATCTGTCAGGGCATTCACTTTTAGCGTTTAAAAGTATTCCACTATTCGTAGACTTTACAAACACTGAAGTGACAAAAGTCTGGTTTTCTCCATTACTCTTTATTTTAACATCAAGAAAGTCTAAGCTACTGTTGGTTTCCATCTCATATGTAAACTTCAAAACGATTCAGCTTCAAAAGCAGATTTAATCTCATCTATATATTCCGGCTTATCCATCATCACAAAGCAGTCATCAACGTACCTACAATATATATGAGGCTTCCAGGTTGGATTTCTAGCGATAATCGAATTCTCTAGGTTGCACATATAATAATTTGCAAATGTGACCCCAAGTGGGGAACCCATGGCCACGCCATCCGTCTGGTAGTACATGCTCCCGTCTATGTGGCAGAATGGATTTTTAGTTGTACATGCTATAAGTAATTCTTTCAAGATTTTCTGTTTAAATGGTGGAGGGGGTAGCGTAGCGTGGTTGTAGGCTACATTACAAATAATATCTATTGTTTCTAGAACTGGCACATTGGTAAAACAGTGATTCAACGTCTAGCGAAGCCATAGTTCCTTTAGCTTTTGTGGCTTTTAAAATTTCCAGAAATTCATCGCTAGACTTGAGGAGGTATTTTGCTGGAAGGTAAACTGATATAATTTTATTAAGGGTTTTTGCGGTTTCATACGTAGGCGTTGTAACTTGTGAAATTATGGGTCTCAGGGGATAGCCAGGTTTGTGACACTTAACATTTCCGTAAAGGTATCCGGGTTATACTCTCCAATAACCGGTCTTAACACTTTATCTTCTACCTCCTTATTAGCCATTCTAATTAATTTATTTATTTCCACTTTTAACTTATTTGTTGGGTTTTTGGAGATCTTTTCAAATTTGGTTGTGTCACTAAGTATGAGATCTAATTTGTGTTTATATTCTGCTTTGTCCATAATCACGTACATGTTGGATTTATCAGCTCGTCTTACTACTATATTTGGATTATTTCTTAATCCTTTCGCTGCTTCCTTTAGCTCGTTAGATAGCAAGCGGCTATTATTTAAGTCTCTTCTTTTGGTAGCTTCTGATCGCAATTGGTCTTGCAAGTCTGGTTTAATTGTAATGTGTTTTTCTTCTTCCAGTTTTAAAATCAAGTTATATATATATATTAGACAGCTGAATCACTTCGAACTGAATCATATTGAAAACAACATCACAGATAAAGAATTTGACATAACTTACAAGACTTACTTATAAAAACTAGCTTTCGATATATATATATCAATGATCAAACAACGAATGATATCAAATTTGCTTCTCAACGCGAGTACTTCGCACTTCTTCCCGATGAAGACGGATGTCGAAATATCGAAGTGAATTCTGTAGTGACTTTCTGTGTTCTTTCCTATTTGTTAAAGTTTATATATATCAGCGTCCCAACCATAGTAAGAAATCAGAAATAGACTACGATTTTTAAAACAGAACAAGCGGTCTTCGTAAGAGTCAAAACTGAAACTGCTTTTTACGGTTGGATGATTTTAGTTTTCTTCTGATTTCTTACTGTGGTTTGAACTTTGATTATTTCACGTTTTTATTGTGAAACGTGTTACATATATGTATATAACAAGATTTCACAATAAATACGTGAAATAATAATCAATCATCTAACCACAATATGAAATAAAAAAAAAAGACTAAGATCTTTCAACTGTAACAAGTGGTCTTCCTCAGAGTCAAAAATCCAACTGACAACAGTTGGGTTTTTGACTTTGATGAAGACCGCTTGTTACTGTTGAAAGATCTTAGTCTTTTTTTCCATTTCATTTTATGGTTTGATAATATATGTATATATAAAACATACAACAAGAACTGACCTTAACTAACTGAACTAATCTCTTCTATATTTTTTAACATCCTTCGTTGACATCAGCAGAATCGTTATACAAAATGTATACTGACTTATAGTATAAGTATAAGTATACTAGGTATACCTACGAGGGTACAGCCAACCACTGATGAAAATTCATCGAAATATTGGAATTATTTTTTTTCCCATGATTACCGTATATTACTTCTAGTAAAACGAAAAGTGTTTATAAAAGAGTGAAAAACTTCATTTTAGAAATGTATTGTAATTATAAGTGTCTATATTGTTAATTTTAAAGTTAAATGGAAAAAAGTTAATGTTTTTTTTATTTCAGCTCAACGAATTTTGACATGTTTGAAGTTAGATCACCTCCTGAAAAAGGAATCAAATCGTTTCAAAGGAAATAAGAAAGTTGAGGATGAGTCAAATAGGTGTTTGCAGGTGGAGGAAAAGGAAGAGTGTTATAATGAGCAGAATGAACTTGAAAAATTGATACCTTTTAAAGGTAAGTCTCGAGTACTGTCGCAAAAAATGGCGAAAAAAGGGAAAAAACTGTGAAGTTTCATCAGCTGAATGATTTCCCTGATGGATGTGAATATACTAATGTATTTGACTGTTTTGATAACAAACAAGGTGAAAGTAACAAAAATGTTTTAGGTCAGTTTGATGGTATTAGTAGTAATTTTCAGATTAGTTTGGATGTAGGACAAAAGAGGGACAAAGGTGATCCAGAAATAGATGGAATGAGAGGTATGGAGAGTAAAAATGAAAATGATGCACTAAAAGTTTTAAGTGATGGGAAATGCAATGGGCCTGTGGAACTTATTCAGAATGAAAACTGTTTAGAGATTAGTAACAAACAGGGAATGATAAAATCTAATAAAATTAAAAAACAGACTGGTGTTCAGAGGGATAGGAAGCGCATTTCATCAAATAACGACAAAACAGAAAAGACAAATCCTAAACGAGTCAAAGAAATGAATAGCCCAACTGAAAAAGTTATAAATCATAATCTATCAACTGTCAAATCAAAAATATTACTTCCTTATAATGATGAATGTGTATATACAAGTGTTTTTGATTCACCTAAAACCAGCCAAAGTGATTCTTCATCTCCAGCTAAAAAGGTTTCAGAAAAAACTTTAAACAAATTAGCTAGTTTTGCTTTTAAAAAGAAATCAAATGAAAAGTGTGAAAAAAGTCTAGAATTGGATAAAAATGATTTATTGAATACATCAAGTGATTCAAAAGCATTGGCTACTGACTCAGAACCTATTCTCAGCTCTCAGTCTGTATTTTCTTTCGGTGAAAATGAGCCTGATTCAGATTTAGATGATTTCGAATTGTAATTTCTTTTAAATTATTCATGAAATGATTAGAATAAGCTTTAATAAATGTTTGATATTTTGTTATGTTTTGCTATGTTTAGAAAACAATTAGTATCATACCTGCCATTCAGTGATTATCTTGCATTACTTTTTTTTCGTCAATTACTTTGGGTATGTTACTTAATGGCTGGATGAAAAAAAAAGCGTCTATAACCCGTAAAGTTAACATCCAGAAAAATGTATTGGGATATTTTAGCTGCTTTTTTTTTGATTGACCTTTTACACAATTTTCTCTTAAAATGAAGTCAAAGAAACCACTAAGTTCCTCAAGAACAAAAAAAAAAAAAATTAAAATGCTGTATATGTTTCACCCTGCATTGCATTAGCCAATCAACCATGTATGCTAAGGATGGGTACATGTTGGTTGAAATATATAAGCTTGTTACAACGTTTTTGAAGAGGTAAAAGTTTTTTTTTTGCCTTCATCTTGGATATGACTTCTCAAGTCGAACATTACAAAGTTCTTTTTAAATTTCCTTCAATTTCCTTATTTTTACTTCAGATTATATATTTGTTAAGATGGAGATTCTTATTAAAAATGGTTGTAATAATTTTCGTTCACATTGAAATTCGCGTTTATATTTCTCATTTACCTTTTTTTTTCCTGTTATGCATCATGGAGAGTTAGTTAGAAAAAAATTGGTAATGATGTACAAAAGTTAAAAAAAAATTCTGTAGTGGCCTACACTCAACTTTACTATAAGTAAACTTTATATCAAACTTCGTCGGTATAAAATATACAACGTCTCATTTAACCATAATGTAAACATCTAAATGGGAGTTGTTGATTAGTCTTTCATTCCTGAGATATTACAGATAGTGATTGATCGACTTATCAGTATATAAGCTTATTTTTGTATATCACACCACTGATGCAAATAATCTCATTAGTATAACTACAGCAGTAATAAGATTTTTGAAAAGCCAAAGTGAAAATTTCTTGATACAAAATAATCTCCTACAAAAGAACATGGCATTTCTTCAAATAACCAGTAGATTTCTTACATCGTTTACTTGACCTCCTTCTACAGTGAATATTTAAGTCAAATTTTCAAATTTAAAACAAGAAATACTCTTATTTTCTCTCAAAAACATCGAAGAAAAAATGTCGTTTTAAGATAATTTATAAATAAGGATGTACGATAAATACATTTATTAATCTTCAAAGGAAAGATTTCAATTTTGAATTATGTTTTACATATTTAGTCTTTTATAGAATTATTATACTGGGAATTTTATGACTTCTTAGTACAATTTAATAAAATCATTTTCCTTCCCCTTTGTCAAAAATCATATATACCAATTTTTTCAGATCTTTTTCCTGCCTGCTGTACTCTGTTATAAGCTTGCTATGAATGTATATTGAGAAAAAATATATTAGTAATTAGCCATTATACATATTCAACTCAAAGTCGAAGCCAGCTATTCAATATAAATTAAATCTTTTATAGTTGGGAGCTTCTAATTTTTGAAAATAATTAATATGAACTATTAGACTAGAATAGTGAAGAAACTGGATATTTCTCAACAAACATAAATCCTCTTTCTGGAGGAAAGAGTCCGTTCATCACATTTCACAAAGATAATGTAATTGTAACTGATATTAAGTTTTGCTCAAGAGTGCAATATACAGGTTTATTAAAGCATTTTATGAGACAAATCCATGATGCCATGGAAGACAAAGGTAATTTATTTATGTTTATTGGCGGTGATTTTTTTTATATGTAAAAATATTATTCCTCTTATATCTCGTATAAGTCAATAAATTATTTAAATTTTTCCTTTACAAATATCAATTTTATCTCAGTGGATTCGCTCAAAAAATTTCTAAGTTAATGTAAAAAATGTAAAAAAATATAAAAAATTCGACAAGTATAGCAGGTGACCCCTTAGTCTAGGATAAACAAACAGTTTTTATAGCTTTATTGCTCATTGCTATGATTGAAATTTCATGAATTTTTTTTTATAAATTCCTAATTTTTTTTCCCTTTTGGTCAAATTTTCACAATTTTTTAATGAGCCGTTTAGCGTCAAGAAACATTTTCTGAAAACAGAAATCGTACTTTAACGCACCTTCGCGAATGTAATTTTGAAAAAAAATTATTTCATCTCATCCTCTACAGGATGTTCTATTTTTAATCATCGTTTCATTTTGATTCGTCAAACGGTATGGTTTGTATCATTCTCACAAGGTTTAAGATTGATTTACAAGTCAAAATTTTTATATTTTATTGAAAAAAAATATTTTCCGTTGTTTTAAGATTCTGAATATATTTTTCGTTTATTCCATATGTAACTTCAAAGATAATGCAAAAATTTCAAAACTCTAGAGTAAGCAGTTTAGGAGAAAAAAATGTTTTCTAAAAAACGGTTTTTGGCAAAAAAAAGTGACTTTCCCGTCATGCATAATTCTTCCCAAACAATAGGGATCATCTACACTATGAGGCCAATTTTTGTGTAAAATATCAATTTGATCCATCAAAGATTCTGGGCCGTAAAGTGGTAACAAACAATGCTAACACACTCACCCACCCACTAACACACACAGACATCATCGAAAAAACTTCATAAAACGACTTCTGGGACCTCAAAACATATAATCTCGAGATCGAATTTTTTCACAATCACTATACTTTACGTACTTATAGTAAAGTAAAAAAGCCTTGAAGGAGCTAAAAATGGCAAGAAAAAACCTATAAGAGAAGATAATTGAAGTATGTCTGCCCAGGGACAAGACTAGGTAAGTCCTTTACCTTTTGTTTTAAACATCCATCAAAAGTAATCATAAAAAATATATATTATCTGAAAGTAGTAAAGATGTTATTTATTTTTCAAATAATCACAAAGCGTTAAGAAATGGATAAATACATCCCTGTTGGTCAATCGTGTTGTAGACAATATCCGAAGTTCCTTTTAAAAAGAAACTCCCTAGTTCATTTGAAATTATTTGCCATTTTAGAATCACTAATAGTAACTAAATTAATTACAGTTGGACCTCGACTTATGAATTTAATTCGTTCGAATGTAGAATTGGTAGGATGTCGAGACTAATGTTCCCATAAGAATACTTTACACAATTCGATTAATCTGTTCTACAGTCCAAAAATCTACTGTAAATCCTTAATGAATAATGCAATTACTGGGTATAAATAGGAATGAATTAAATTAGACATATTTAATAGAAATAAATAAGAAATAAAGCATAGAACATCGGCTTACCTTAGACTCTAAGATAAGGCAGGGCTTCTCAAACGATGCGCCAAGGAAGAGACTCAGATGCGCCTCAAGGAAAAAGATTATATTTCAGTATTTAAGAAATTAGGTTGAATTTCATAATTTTTTGCTATCCCAGGTATGTGGCTTCTATATCAGAGGAGTCTCGTCAGTTTATTTTAAAAGCCATGGTAAGGAAAGCCATGTTTTAATAAACATGGAATATTGATAATAATATTACAATTTTCTACAAAGTGTCTCTGTGAACAAGGTTTTCCTGTGTTTCTAGGTTTTTCTATAGCATTTAATGTAAAGCTAGTTCTAATATGAAAGGTGTTGATGAAGAGTTGAGAGTGTGTTTATCACTAGGAAAATAAAATATAATGTCAAAAATGAAGAGTTGTTTTAGGATACGATTGTAATATTTTGCTATTTCTGTAGTTGCCATGAAATACTAAAATCACTATTATAAATGGTGTCATTTTCATCAGGCAGACCATAAACAAAACCTCTAGCAATCAAAGCAATTCCAAAATAAATATGAGAATATTTGAGTACAAAACCTAAAATTATAATGTTAATAAGTAGGAAATTTTTGTGGGCACTATACAAAAGTAACTATATCTTCTTAAGAGCAATGAATTGGCACTAATACTTAGTGATGCACTAATTAAGGTTCATTGCTATTTTTTCCCATACTGAAATTCAAGGTGCATCGCAGAATTTTCCTTAATTCATGAATGCGCCCAGTTATAAAAAGATTGAGAAGCTCTGCCTTAGAGACTGGCGGATACAGGTCGTCGGAGGAGATGGAGGGAGAGATAGAGGGCCTGGAGCGTACTGTTACACATAATTTACACTACGTAACTTAGCTCATTTATTTTTCTTGTTCTATATTTTACGCTTCACTTAACGTAAAACGAAACATTGCTCACTACGTTTTTTACTTCTTTTCACTTTTCTTTATAAATTTCACCTTGAACTTCTCCTATTTCGCTCACATCAGGATTTCTTTCCTTTCCTTCATTTCTAACATTTTTGAGCGTACTCTAACTTGAATTCTAATTTACACTAACATAGCTTATATTTCTTGTTTTAAACTGTCTGCTTAACTTAAAGTAAAACGAAACTCCTAACTACATTCTAATTTACACTAGGTAACTTAGCTTATTTATTTTTTTTGTTTTAAATTCTACGCTTCACTTAACGTAAAACGAAACCTAGGTTCACTACGGTTGTACAGAGAGAGAATTATTTTATTTTGTTTTTCTTACTTTTCTTTCTAATTTTTACTTTAAATTTATTTTTTTACTCACTTCAGGCTTTTTTTCTTTGCTTCACTTCACTTACTAGTAATAGTATTTCATTACTATCACTAAATGGCGTTTCATCGTACGTCGTATCTCAAACAAATCTCCGTATATCGAGACGTTTATTAAAGCTTCAGTTATAATACCACACAAATAGGTTATTGTGTATTAAATTGTCTGGATTATTATGTATTAAACCCGACACACATATAATTCATCCAGTTTTATGGATTTATTTACCTTTTTCTGTTTGATTGATTTTAATTTGTTAGATTAGATAATGTTTAATTTTTGTGCATTCTGTTCAATTTGTGAAGAAACAGTGACTAAGGATTTGTAATTAACAATCACTGTATGCATAATACTATATGTGATCAAACCACAATATGAAATGGGAAAACAATACTAAGATATTTCAACCGTAACAAGCGGTCTTCGTCAGAGTCAAAAACCCAACAGACAAAAACGTCAATTGGTTTTTTTTTTGACTCTGACGAAGACCGCTTGTTACGGTTGAAAGATCTTAGTCTTGTTTTTCCATTTAATATCATGGTTTGATCATTGATTGTTATTTCACGTATTTATGTGAAATCTTTTTATAATACCATAAATGTAGATATTTCAAAGTAAAATAGATTTCGTTACTTTTATTCATTCCAAAACTATTACAAAATAAAGACAAACTTTAAAAAAGTATATTTTTTTAGTTTTTACAGTATAAATAATCGAATCAATCACGTTGTATGTATTATTTAGAGCTCCAAGAATATTAGAGCTTTAATTTCAACAAGGACAGAGCGAGGCATAGAACTTATTTAAAGGGAACAACAATTAAATTCAAATTACAATCAATGAATTACATTTCAAAAAATATGTGTTAACAATAGATATCTTTTGACAGTTCAGAATAGATCTAAGGATTCTGACGACATTTTAATCACACTTTTAATTCTTCAACTCAAGTTAGATGTCAGGCATCAGAATTTGATTCTGAGTTCCATGAATTCATAATCTTCGACAAGAAAATTTGCTTCAGGTGATAAGATATAATTTTTACCAACCCAAGACTAAGAATATAAACAGTTTAATTCCATTTTACTCCGTAAAAAAATCTTAACTTTTTTATAAAAAGAAATTTTATAAGAAAAATGTTTTTACTGCCATGTGACAAAACTCTTTTTTTTTTTTTTTTTTTTATCATTTAATAGTAAATTTTTATTAACTTTTATATTCACTATTTTGAAATATTTTTTTAAACGTCAAATTCCTTTCAATAATCTTAAAAGTCACTCGTGAGACCGAAAAAATAAATCATTCTAATTGATACTTTCTTTAAGATTCAAATTAATCTAAATGTAATAACACATTTCTATTTACTCGTATATTAGAGTTTTATACATTGTTACACCTACGACATGGCTACATTGCCAATATAAACATATTACAACACTGATCGATTTGCTATATTTCAATTAACAAATTTCAACATGTTAAATACAATGCAAAGTAAAACAGTGATTACATATGAAGATACATTATTTATAAATGCAGTGGTTTGAATAAATGAAAATGGTGTTAGATAAATTCATTTTTCTATCCTCTTTTGTGAGTAAATATAACTTTAAATAAAATATTTACACAGGAATTCATGCTCAAGGTAGGTAAATCAAATTCCTTGATCTCTAGTTTACCTGTTATTGCAATATTTGTATTTATACCTTTACAAAAAATAGTTTTTTTATTTCATAAAGTATGCTTGTGAAAAGTATTTTACAATTATAGAGACAATTTACATTCTAACCAAAAATATATTTATATAATAAAAATATAATCTTTATTGTTAAGATTGAAAGAACATAAGGTTTGTCACAGCTTTATATTTACATATTCTATCTTCATATTGCATGTATTTCGTTCAATTATGTTAGTGTTTTAGTACGTAGAGCTATATTAGTAACGTTAAAACTTCGAAATAAAAAATGTGATAGACTTATAATTTTTTGAACAGTTATAAGCATAAGAATAATAATAGTTTAATTCAGTTTTACATTGAAAGGTATTTGAGTTTTCTATAAGTAATTGCAAAGTTTAGATAATTCAGCTATATTGTGGTATACTTCATATATCACAGGACAGTGTTAAAAATCTTTTATTACAACATAATAGGTTAAAAATTAGCTAAATGAGAAGATATGATAATATAAAATAATAATAAGTGGAAAATATAACCTCACATATTAGACATGTATCACTGAAATCATCATACGAAAAATTGAACCATTTCGTATAAACATATATGAAGTAACTTAAGTTCCTTTTTGACACAACAATTCTCGGTGAGGTCGAATTGACTAAAATTGTTTCAACAATTAAGGAGTACGTGATTTTTTTACTATTGTTTTTGTATTTTATAGTGACTATATAATAAAAAAATACCTTTCAAGCATAAAAGAATGACTTCTTTCTATAAAATAATAATTAACTACCAAAAAAATACCTTTTTTCGATTCTTTTTCCTGAATCAATATTATTATTTCACTTTTTTTTTTCACGTAGATTCCTATTGTAATAAACTAATTCATTTCAAACATTCCCTAAAAATCTATATCAATATTTCTAATGTTATAACTGAATTGATGAAGGATTCATCAATCATAAGCATTTTTATAAATCAGTAGTACTATTTTATAATTCTACTTTAAGTTTCCATTATAAGAATGGTTTTAATACCTCTTTTAGTTTAGAGATTTCAGAAGTATAGAGGACTCAAACAGTAATTGACTCTTAGAATAGTGTGAATATGCAGTCTATTCTTAGACAGGAGTTTTAATTAACTAAAAGTTGATTTTAAATATCTACTCATAGCCAACTCTCTTAAAACTGAAATAAAAAAAAAACGACTTATATGAACATGCTATCAGGGCACAATAACTAAAGGGATATCAAAATAAACTTATTCTGCTGATAAGTTCTAAACAGGTAGACCTCAGAGGTGATTTATTTGACAACGGTAGTTTAAAATAATGCAATTCAACTCTGATGTTATCTGTAAGAAGTTTGGAACAAAGTAACATTGCATTTAATAATAAAGTGAGTTCAGAGTGCATAATATAAGAGGAAACAAATAATTGATATTAATACAATTAAAAACGACTTGATACGAAATTAATAATTAAAGCTCACGCAATATATAACAGTAACTAAAATACAACAGACAAATGTATAATTTTGAATTTTAACATACAAAAAGAGGAGGGAAATATTTCTAAATGTTTTGGTACAACTATATTCACAAAAAAATACCTTTTTTTTAATAATTACACACTATTTTTTGGATTAGGAATCAACTTGGCAAACAATTTGAGACACTTTTCGTAATAACAAATCTCGATTAGTTCAAAATTCATAAATTATACGCATTCTAAAAATTGTACAAAGCAACTGGTTTTACTTTACAAAATGTTATTTAAGTTTATTTGAATGAATTGGCGTCCAATTTATTGATAAATATACTTTATCTTAATTTTATTGTTTTTTTTTTACATAACTTATAGTAAAATTGAAATACTTATTCAACTTTTTCTAGGTGTGCTGTATGATTATTAAAAAAATAATTATTTTTTATTTATCATAGAATTACTAACAAATAAAAAAAATTAAAAATATTGTCATATATTATTCCTTTCAATGTATTTCAGAAATGAACAAAAGTGTGGGTATTATTTGAATATTTGAGCTATTCGATAAATTAATGCATAGCCTTTAAAATATTTTCATATTAATACAATTTCACATTTAAAACTCCTACTTGATGAATGAAGCTTTAAAAACTAGAAGAGGTAAAAAAAGATGTACATAGTAATAATTGATCCTGCTAATTTGTGAAACATCAACACGATGTGATTTTACATTAGATATTATAAATTTTTTTTGTCTTGATCAACATTGAAAAGTACAATTACATCAAGGAGATGGCGTTTCAACAGATATGTTCACCATCCTCAACCAATATCGTTATTGTAAAATTAATTCAATATAATAAACTAAATTCAGAGATATTCTAAGAATCTAACAAAATAATATTGTTACCTTCAAAATATAACCTCAGTCTTTATGTCATTACTAGTTAACTATTTTTTCTATCATTAATTTTAAATATATAACAATACACAGTAAAATAGAGGAACACGTTATATATTTATATAATATTATATTATTCAACTTTTAATACCATAGCATTATTATTGGTCGTTTACAAATATTAATAACTTGAAATGGCGAAAAAATACTAATTACATTTTGAAGGTAATAAAATTATTTTATATTTTTTTTGTATTATTGATAGTAAACAATTGCTCTAATTTGTTAATATATTTGTATTAATTTTACAAAAAACAATTTTAGGCCTGACGAGGTAAATATATTTGGCGAAACGTCGTCTACATAATGTAATTGCAGTTTTGTATGTTTTCACAAACCCTGAAGAGCATATTTATTTCTTTATTAAGATATTGATAGATAATTACTGATATATTTAAATAATATGTTATCCCATGAATTTAAAGTGGGAAACAAGAAATATTTCATGAATTTTGTTAGGAAAAGAAAACATAACAAATATATTGCTTGCTCCTCTGATTCTCCAAGATATATTACATAAAATATATTATAATGTTCAAATTACTATTAAAACGGTTCTTGAACGTTTATGAAATGTTGTAGAAGGTTCGAACTGATAGTTTTCCTTTCAACTTCCAATTGTATCTCAAATCAAGAAACAGGAATATAATTTGAATAAATTAAAAAGGAGAACCAAATTGATTAAAGACCGGAAGCAAGGATAATGGAAGAATTGTTTGGCGGGAAGTGGTCACTTCTTCTTGGAAAGTGTTCGTTGCTTTTCAGCAAACTCGACGACCTTGGTCTGAACTTGGAGTCCCTTTCTGCGTCGGACAGTGTCCACGTACTCGCGCGCTCTGTTCCTCGAATCTCCTTTCTCTCCGAAATGGAGCAACTCTTCTTCGGTTCTTGGTTCCCAGTAGGGATCTAATTCCATTGTCTGAAAAGTAACAATAATGATTTAAAATAGTAGAAATAATAGTTTTTTGAGAATTACTATCAATCATGAATATTTATAAAAATGTATAGACTAGATTATTATTTCTATATATAAAGTTCGTGAGTTTGTTTGTTCAGCCATTTTCCGTGGAGATGGAGACCTGAAATTAAATATATATTATTTACTACCTGAATAATATTAAATAAAAGTAAATCATCACTATGTTCCCAAAATTGGAGCCAAGGTAGCAAATGTCTTGCGTGCTCGCCTATGACAATAGTGCGAATGTATTATATATAAATGTAACAATTTTTTTTCTTTAATTTAATATTTGCGTAATATAAACACTGGTAATAAAGTAAAGGCAAGGAACCAGGGTAGCCCAGTGGCTTGCGTGCTCACTGATGACAGCAGTGCAAATGTATTATAAATAAATTTAAAAAAAAAATGTTTTTGAATTTAAAAATTTGAATAATATAAACAATGGTAATAAAGTAATGGCGTGGATCCAGGGTAGCCAGTCGCTTGCATGCACTCCGATGATAGTAGTGAAAATGTATTATATATAAATGTAACAAAAAAAAATTAAAATTTGGGAAATATAAACACTCGTAATAAAATAATGACATGGAGCCAGAGTAGCCTAGAGGCTTGCGTGCTCCCCGATGACAGTAGTGCAAATATATTGAGTTGATGATTTAAATGATTATATTATCATTTAAATATAAATGATAAAATAAATATTTTTTTTCCTTTAAAATGCTTGTTATTTTGCTAAATA
Source organism: Hermatobates lingyangjiaoensis (assembly GCA_026182355.1). Taxonomy (NCBI): domain Eukaryota; kingdom Metazoa; phylum Arthropoda; class Insecta; order Hemiptera; family Hermatobatidae; genus Hermatobates; species Hermatobates lingyangjiaoensis. The sequence goes on along the minus strand of JAPFBL010000175.1, from coordinate 588,338 downwards.
TACTTTCTGTGTATATATCTTGAATCATGTTAAGAATACTATATCAAAACTTGGACCATATAAGAATCTGTTTCCGTGCCTTAATAACAAGAATCAACAATTACAATTATCCCTGTAAATCATGTTCAGTGAATTAATTTCAGTATAAATATAGGCTCTGAAATTAAGAGCCTTAAAATATAGACTCTGAATAGATTGGAAATTCAACGTAGAAGTGAAGTTAATTTAAAAAAAAGTTAAATTTAATTTTAAATTTAAAAAGTTTTAACTGGTAAAACTTTAAAGCAAATACGTTTGTCGCAAGTAAACTCAGCTACCATGAGACATAGCGAGCTGAAACTTTGACACTAGATTTGTGTATGTCTAACCTAAAATACAGGCTCTGAATAGATTGATAATTCAGCGTAGAAGCGAAGTTATGAACTTTTAAGCTGTATTTTGCTTACTTCACAGGCATGTTTATTTTGAAAATATACAGGTGTTGCAAGTAGATATTGTTAGTTGATTTTAATTTAATTTGCGTATATGAATATATTACGTATTTGAGATCATTGAAAAGGTGTTTCCCAGAGTTCAAGATGTACTCTCTATTCTGAATAAATAGCTTTGTGAACGAGCAATACCATTGATTCCTAGCCATAATCCGTTTCCGCTGAAACGATTACAAAGTCCCGTCAGAGTCTGTTTCCAATGACGTTAACTAAGTCGCAAGGGGAAACTCTTATCTACCGCAGGAATTGAAGTGAGTGTGACCAAGTTTTTCTCAAATGGTCAACTGTAGTTTGCTTGCTCAAGAGTCAGAGGTTCCAACTCTTTGTTCTTCCATGAACCTAAAGAATAGACAGCTAATGTGGTGCATACTGAGGCATTTCCTTAACACTATCCTAATAATGATATTTTCTACTATTCAATAATTTCTAATGATATTTTGGAATACCAAGTATAATGAAATTTTTGATTCCGTCAAAGGCGGGTACGTTTGCTAGTGTATTATATATAAATGTAACAAAAACAATTTTTTTTAAATTTAATTTTTGCATAATATAAACACTGGTAATAAAAAAAGGCATGAAGCAAGAGTATCCCAGATGCTTGCGTGCTCCCATATGACAGTACTGCAAATGTATTATAAATAAATGTAACAAATATATAATAAACTACTATATTAGAGGTTAAAAATGAATAATTTTAGAAACAAACTTGAACACAACTGTCAGATAAAATAAGACTGTTCTAAGGTAATATTATAAAGACACATTCCTTTCAATAATGCTATTTTATGTTAGGTAAATAACTTGAATATTTCAATTTACAAGTTTTTTGTTTTAAATATACTTCATTCTGTTATAACTTGAATTGATGTTTTATTTGTTTATATGATAAAAAAGAGATTTCTTTTTTACTTTTAAATGATTTTTATTTTGCTAAATTACTTACTGTGTATATATCTTGAACCAGGTTAAGAATACTGTAGTATATCAAAAGGTTGGGCGATATAAGAGTCTGTTTCCGTGCCTTAATAACAAGACACAACAATTAAAATTATCCCTGTCAATCATGTTCAGTGAAATAATTTCAATACCTATTGTTATAATTTCTGAGTGATACAAAGGGTCACGGTTAGTCTAGTATTCTATATTAACACTAACAACCTAGCCCTTACTAGTTTTTCAGCCTCACAGGAGTAAAAGATAAATACAATAGTGCCTATATTAACTGTGTATGACAAACATTTTAATAAAACTTTCCTTTACATATAAGTCTTCAATAATTGTTTACTTCATAATAAGTAAATTATAGCGATCATTAAAAAAATTGGATATTGAAGTTTTGACGGTTCACATGTTTTGATGTCTCACAAGTTCTTTTTTAATGTTCTTTAAATTCTGTGCATGTATGTGTGAATGATGCGTAAGCTCGTGTGATGTATGTGTGTGCGTGTGTATCCGTTCCGTGTGTGTATCTCGTATGTGTGTTCGTTCTTGTGTGCCATTTGTGTGCGTGTGTATCCAAAAGTTTGTTGGCACATTGCAGGCTTCACTGTCTGATATAACAAATACATATTTTACACAAGCTATATAGTGAAGATGAGCAAAAATTGTTGAATTCGGCCCAGAAAAGCCACTTTTTTTTCACCAAAATTTGTTTTCAGCGACGCCGCTCTGCCTTCCTGCGGAACTCTTCGCCTCCTGATGACGACGATGGTCGAAATATAGAAGTGAGTTATTCTGTGTCTATCTGTGTGCTATCTTTTTAAATTGGTTTTTATTTCAAAGTCCGTTGGACCGTTTCATTTAATTATATATATATATATATTATTTTTGTCCGTTTTGGATCGTATTTCCAACGAAAAAGTTTATATATATATATATATAGTTTTCTATGAGTTGTCCGGGGAAAGGAATATGATTCGTTGCGACCACTTCCATTGGTCAACATCGCAACTAATCATATATATATATATATATATATATATATATATATATATATATTAATACATATAAAATTAAAGTTGGCAGCAGCTTCTGCGTTGACCAATTTCTTACTGATATTCTCTAGTTTCCTAACTAGTTTTCGGTAACTTTCGGGTATTTTCCAAAGGAGTTCTGCTAACGACATGAAAGGAAAGAAGTAGAACACTAAACACTTTAACATTTTCTTTATAAATATATATATATATATATAATTATATATATATATATATATACAAAATTGTCATAATAACTCGTGATGTAAATATTCAAGGAAATCACCACAAAAGATAAGGAAATAATCTCTCTAAGGTCGCTGACTAAACTGCCAAACGCGTGTGTGTGTTTGTGTGTATTGTACGTGCATACTATTACGTGTAAGACTATTGTGGTTAAGTGATTATATGTGTAACAAGTTATCTGAAAAACCAAAAGAGTTATCACCAAATTCATATTTCAGCTACTCTCAGTCCTGAAACATAACAGCAAGCTGAGCACTCATATTACAATTTCTTAGGACGTATTTATTTCTAAAAAAAAAAAACAAAAATTGATTTAACTCTCTGCTATTGTATTAGCTTTTTAGTTGGTATTTAATAGATAGATACATGACGCGCTTTGCACAGTTAAGTGTCCTCAAAGGTTAAACGTTCAGAAAAATCTTTTAGAACAAACTAACTTTTAAAGGACTCCGATTAAGTTGATAAGGATAATAAAAACAGACCTGCAACATATAGATAACAAATGTTAAATTTGATGTTTATATGGCATCAAATTATTAAAAAATGACAATTCTTTGTACGTCGAATACCAACAGGTTTTATATCAAACTGTAAAGAAATTTTTAACAAGTATTATTATAGCTTTATACTCGTATGTTATGTGTATATGTACATACAGTTTTATGTATGATCTAATAGTTACATATTTACAATGTTGTAAATTAAAGGCAAGTGTTTATTGGCATATATAATGGATCGGTGTCCACGATTGATCGGCGGTGTATCATGATGGTTTATTTACAATCAAGTGAATGCAGACGCACTCCCGACTCACACTGGATGTTGCGTTGGAGTAATAGTCTACAGTTGATGGTTGAACACAGTCCTTCAGCTCCTCCTGTTGCTAATCGATTTCACTTATTGCTATAAGAGAGAACACCAGGCCATTAGCGAAGACGAGAGGCTTCCGTACGGGACAGCTACTGCTGAGAGCGTGACAAAATATAGCGCGCAAAAAACAGCCTGCCGCCACAATCAACTTCGTTTTATGACTCCAGGCATTTTTTTTTTATTTCAACATTTTGTTACAACAACAATAAGAGAGACTAATGAAAATGAGAAAATGAGTTTAAGGAGAAATTGGAAACAGGAGAAGAACTTCAGTAGCGTTGCAGATTTTAATGTAAAAAAAAAAAAAATATTTTAACAAAAATAAATGTAAGAATTAAATTGTAAAATCAATCAGTGAGAACTGTTCAAGCACTAATGGAGAACAAGCCCAAGCAAATCTGTAAATGCTACAGACACAATGTTACATGAGAAAGAATGAAAATCAAAACGGGTTTTGAGCAATCTAGGTATAATAAATAATATATATTCTACTTTAAATACACATCTGTATTTAACTACACATCTTGCAGTTTCTTGGACTACCCTTGAGCGAAGAACTGAAGAGTATATGCCATGCCTCGGCATTTAGGACTAAGCTCAAGACGTGTAACAGTTTCTAACACTAGTCAGTAGAGCCTGAAGAGTTCTATCTCACCACCTATTGATCTCCGGCAGAAGATACTGCTTGTCAGCGATAGGAGAACCCAGTCGTCTGACTGGAGTGAAGTCCGAGTATATACCCATCCCGGGACAGGAACCAGAGCAACCGCGAGACCAACACAACATGACGATGTCACTTCATTATGACGATCGGCCTGGGACCATGTCCATCATCACGAGAACAACATGATATAAGAAGCCCATGGCCACGACAGCAACTTGACATGACGAGCCCATGTCGCTATGACGATAATCCTGTGGCCATGGCCATCACCGCGAGACCAAAACAACATGACGAGCTCATCTCATCATTACGTTGGGCCTGGGGCCATGTCCATCACCATGAGAACAACATGACATAACATGCTCATGTCTTTATGACGATGGGGCTGGGACCATGCCCATGACCACGAGAGCAACTTGACATAACGAGTCCATGTCATTATGACGATGGGCCTGGGGCCATGCCCATCACCGCGAGACCAACACAATATGAGAGCTCAAGTCGTTATGACGATGAGGGGCCATGTCCATCACCTCGAGAACAACATGATATAACAAGCTCATGTTGTTATGGCGATAATCCTGGGACCATGCCCATCACCGCGAGACCAACACAACATGACGATCTCATATCGTTATGACGATGAGAGGCCATGTCCATCACCACGAGAAAAACATTATATAACAAGAGCAACTTGACAAGACGAGCTCATGTCATCATAACGGTGAGACTGGGGCTATGTCCATCTCCGTGATATAGGTAGTATTTAGTATTAAGAAGAAGGACTGAAGTAATTTCCACATAAGGTTAGTGGATCGATCAATGGCTTAGTCAACCACTTTCAGCCAGCCTTCTGTCTTTATCCAGGAAGATCTCTTCATTACAAGACGACACTACCGTTACCAAGGGGAAATCAAGGAGGCAGCAGACAAGTTCTTGGGAATCAAGAATGACACAACTGGTGACTTCACCAAAGCTGGTGAAATGGACTGCCGACCACCTATTGATCTGCTAGGAGAAGATACTACTTTTCACTGGGAGGAGAACCGGTCCCTTAGTCATAATACTTCTTGTGCAATGACTATATCCTAAATATGTCTAGCAAAAACCAGTATATTAAATAAAAAAAAAAAGATGAGTTAAGAAAAGTACCAATATACGGTATTACCCTTCATGGGCGAACGTAACTGCCACACAATCAGTAGAGCGTTAGACGTTTTATATACGATTCTTTAAGGACGTTGATTAGAGTTCGATCTGTGAAAATAACTATTTATGGAAAGGAAAGGCCGAGATAAACACCATTTACAATCCAAATATCCTAAATGAAATGGGTGCTTGTATTATTATTTTTATGAAGAGCCAATATATACAATTACTATATACAAATGCAACTGTTTTATAGCATTCCAATTAATTTCTTCTGTTTCTTTCGTGGCTAAGGCTTTCTTAAGAGTAAAGCGAAAAAGATGTGATGATGCATTCAAAGAGTATTACCAACATATTGTGGAGTACGTGGAATAGATGCGTTCTTTTCAAAGGAAGTAGGCTAGAGTCCTCATTAAATTATCTCAATAAATCTTGGTAATTTTTTATACACCAATGGCTAGCTAAATTTTTTTAGCTACCTGGTCCTATGTAAGTTATATATGTATGGATTTATTATTATTCATGAGGTGTGACATTTTGTATAATAATATTATAAACAAGAAAACGATTCACAAAGGACAACAATCATTTCAGAGTAAACCATAGGTACACAGTAAATGGAAAAACTCACCTAGTCTCTAATTTTCGGTTTAACCGTCATCAGGAGAATAAATAATGAGTTTATAAGAGAAGGAGTTTAACGGTTGGAGACGGTCGTATCACAAGTGCGCTTGGTGTCCCTATCTTCAGTCTCCTGATGATGGTTGAACCATAATTTAGAGACTGTAAGTGCGTTTTTCCATTTACTGTGTACCTATACTTACTCTGAATCGAATGTATAATAATAGTAACATGAGGTTACAGTTTGGTAGGTTAACATCAAACTCGTTGGATTAAATGAAAAATCTGTAACTGGTTATATATATATATATAATATATATATATATATATATATATATAAAACCAATTTCATATGTATATATATAAAACTAATTTCATAAATATATATATATATAATATATATAATATATTATATATGAAAATTTCATAATAAACAGAGAGAAAGAAAGAAAGAAAAAAAAAAGAGAAGAAAGAAAGAGAGAGAGAGAGAGAGAGAGAGAGAGAGAGAGAGAGAGAGAGAGAGAGAGAGAGAGAGAACTTAATTTTTATAAAAAAAAAACCAGAAAATACAATTAAGTACCCATTTAAAATAATTATCGATACCAGAAGCAAAGACCATCTGAGTGAGTTGTAATTAAATTAAAAAGAACATATATATGGATTCAAGAAAAAAAATTCTGAAATGGTATAACAGTAAAAATAAAATTTATGAATAATGAAAATGTTAGGCAGTAGGATCAGATGAAGGTATAAGGAGAGGATATAATTTCTCAAAAAGGGAATGCCATAAAAAAAGTGATGATTGTGGTTTCTTGAAAGAAACCGGATAAAAATTTGGATTTTTTTTACCATCTTCATTGTAATGTTAAGAAAAACAAAAAGAGTTTGCATTATTTTTTAAAGCTATGAAGTCCACATGTAACATACTGTATTGATTCATAAGTAACGAAAGGAAGAAAACCATAAAGGATGTTGTGAAATTCTGATATAAAACAGATTGGTCGAGATTCAACTGAATTAAACCCACACTGAGTTTTATGTGTAATGGCGCAACATTAGCCACCGATTAATTTTGGATCAAAATTCGATTAGTGTAAAGCCCTAAGATGGTCATCTTATAATAAAGTCCCTGACCTCCTCCAAAGACTTACGGTCTTCTTCAATGACTTCCCAGTGACCATCAAATCATATGGAAATGTATATGCACATTTAGTTATTTCAAAACATATTTTCCATTATATCGTAGAATTAATACGCCTTAAAAGATAATTTTTTTTCCAAATAATTATATTACGAGGTAGTTTTGTTTTTAAGATTCCATTTTGAATTTACAAGATCATTTGTGTTAGCATGGAACAGAATACAATTTTTTTTTATGCGAATTAAAAATTAAATGGTTATAACCTGTAAAATAAAGGAGGATAACGAAATAATAGGAAGATAGCAGAAGACTTTAGGGAGAAGGAAATGCAGATTAAAGGTAGAGTTGACATTTGGTAAAATTAAAATGTTATTAGTTGAGGGGTTGGGAGGGGAACACCTGGCAGTTTTCCCACAGTCTGTGCACCTGCTCTGGTCCAGCCAGAGACCCTAATGCACCATCCCAACAACCAACCGGCACCCTGCGTCTGCAGCCGCCAGCAAAACAAACCAGCGCCTTCTCTCGGCAAACAATCCTCCAAGGACTGTCGAGGGAAAGAGAGCAATGCTGGCTCTTCACTTTAACGAACAGGGCAATACCTTTAATGGGACTGACCTAACAGTCCTTATTATCATAGTTACAATGTATATTGAATACAGTATTCTACTTTAACATGTATATCAATCGAAATGAATAAATGAAGAAACATTTAATTTCTTCGCAAAGTACTACCAAAATCTTAACAAACAGCACTTATGACATAGCATTTATTTGATGCTGTGACAGTGACAATGCTCAAAGGAGAACTGTAAAGGTTTCACGTACTTTAGCAAACTATCTCATCTTTGCCAGGTCCAAACTCAAAAAACAACCTGTACTCTATGAAGACGAAATCATTTATCTCACAAAGATTTTCTGATGACCTGGATGGTGTATAGGACCTGTATTTTTCACTAGTTATCATCATGGCTCTCATAACTGATTAATCATTTTCTGAATTAAGAATTAATTAGAACTTTCTGATGTCAACGGCAACACCTTCAATCTAGGTTTCCAAGTGATTATCGCAATTTTAAGGATATCAACCTGAAATCCTCTAAAGACTTATGGTGAGTTCTCAGTCATCATTACATCATATGTAAATAAATGTATATGCACATTCAGTTATTTCAAAATATATTTTCAAATATCTGGTAAAATTTCCTTAAAAGGCAATTTTTTTGTCAAATAATTGTACTTATGAAGATTTTTTTCTTTTTCTAAGGTTCCATTTTGCATTTACAAGGAACATCTGCTTGAAGTCAAAAGAAATTTAGACAAAAAAAAAAATTGTTGAAAGGTTGAAATTTTAATTGAAGACTAAGACTTTATTAAAAGAGTCAACTGTGTTGAGAGTGCGGACGGAGAAGTCCAAGGCTAATCAAGGTCAAGGTGAATCAACCAGGAAGAAGTCACTGGGTATTGTTCAATTCAAAAGGACTAAGTAAGAAAGGAAGTCTGAAAAATACTGAGTAGGAAGAACTAAGTCTATTTAAATAGTGGCATGCTAACATGAGTCAGAGGTGTGTTTAACCATCCGGCCACAGACTCCCATCCTTTTGTCCTGCAATACAGACTGCAAACTAACAAATAAAATGTCTAACGACCAACAAAAACTGGTATTTTGTGTATTTTTTTGTTTTTATGTTACATTGCCAACGAACAGAGAATGCAAATATCTTTTTACTACGTTTTATTTAATACATAATTTTTCTGTATTTTCAACGTTAAATGAACTTATTTTATTTCGTCTATCATTGAAAACCCTTAAAAAGTGGTCTATGGTACAAAAAAATGTTTGGGTTAGACAACGATACACCAATAGTCATAAAACTTTTTGGTTATCAACCCATTCGTAAAAATCATGATCATTTCAGTCTAGAAATCTGGGATACTTTCATTCAACTCTGCTGTGCATAAGCATAATATTAATATCGTTGATAATGAGCAATTATCAACTGCAAATATATCTTCCTTGATAAAAGAACATCCCGATTACATAATACACCTATTCTATCAAACGTTGATACATTATTAAATATGTTAAATATATATATATATATTTTATTGAAAATGAAAATTTGGACCTATTTACTAGAAAATCTCATTGGCAAACCTGATTTATAGTTTACCTACTAAAATAAGGAAAGTAGCCAGGAGGTTAGAATCTGTTAACAAACAGGTCGTGAATGCAGAAACTGCGATCATTTTCAATTGCTTGGGAGAAGGAAGATCTGCTGCTAATATACCTATATATATATATACAATAAAATAAAAAACGAAGGAAACACACAGAAAGACACAGACATAACTCACATCGATATTTCGACAATCGTCGTCATCAGGAGGTGCGAAGAGCGAAGAGCGAAGAGTCCCGCAGGAAGACAGGGCGGTACTCGCCCTGTCTTCTGCGGGACTCTTCGCTCTTTCGCTTTTCGCACCTCTGATGACGACGATTGTCGAAATATCGATGTGAGTTATGTCTGTGTCTTTCTGTGTGTTTCCTTCTTTTTTACATTTATTGTAAAAAAGTCCGCTGGACCGTTTCTTTTAATTGTTATTAATATATATATATATTATATATTAAAATAAATTCAAAACGAAGGAAACACACAGAAAGACACAGACATAAACTCACATCGATATTTCGACCATCGTCGTCATCAGGAGGTGTGAAGAGCGAAGAGCGAAGAGTCCCGCAGGAAGAGAGGGCGGTACTGTTTATACTGAGTACTGAGTACCGCCCTGTCTTCCTGCGGGACTCTTCGCTCTTCACACCTCCTGATGACGACGATGGTCGAAATATCGATGTGAGTTATGTCTGTGTCTTTCTGTGTGTTTCCTTCGTTTTGAATTTATTTTATTTTAAAAAAGTCCGCTGGACCGTTTCTTTTAATTGTATATATATATATATATTATATATATATATTTATAATATATATATATATATTATAACCATTAAATTTTAGTATAAATACTCCGCTTTTTACTATTTATTTACTAGTATCCTTGTAACAACTATAACCTTGATGCAGAACCTATTCTAACAACTATAACCTTGATGCAGAACCTATTCTAACAACTCTAAACTTGCTGCTGAACCTATTTCAACAACTCTATACTAGCTGCTGATCCTATTTTAACAACTCTAAAATTGCTGCTGAACCTATTATTACAACTCTAACCTTGCTATTTATCCTATCATAAACATAGCGAACATGAGATGTTAATTTTTATTGAATTCTTTCTTTTACAACTGCCTTAGCTTGAAAGACCTAAAAACTTATTTTTTTGAAATTATCCATTAGGACCATAAACATGGTAACACGGAGGAAATAACCTGTTTGACTCATAAACATGCACCCTGACCTTTCAGCCAATAACATGACATGAAGCAACCAGATTGATGTTTTTTACATGGTGCCCTTTAGCCACACCAGCGGTGCCCAAACCCCTCTAAACTAAATGATAAGACAGGGGCACGACGCACCACCGATGTGCCACAGAGGAAATAACCAACAGTACTTCACATTTTGACATCCGCTACTTCAGCAGAGTACTTCCACTTCTGATAACGACGGATACAGTTATATAGAAGTCGGTTTTTACAGTGATTTTATTATATCTTCTCTACATTATGAGTAGATGGTTTTCAAACCTTGAATATCTCCTAATAATAATAGATGTCAAAATACTGAAGTAAATGTTCGTCGGCTTTTATCTGTGTTTCTTGAGCTTAATTAGTCGTCCTGATAAACTGTTTTATTTGGATGATAATGTCTTGTGATGATGTGTTATGTGAGTTGTGAGTTATGTCTGTGTCTTTCTCTGTGTTTCCTTCGTTTTGAATTTATTTTATATATATATATATATATATATATATATATAGGTATATTAGCAGCAGATCTTCCTTCTCCCAAGCAATTGAAAATGATCGCAGTTTCTGCATTCACGACCTGTTTGTTAACAGATTCTAACCTCCTGGCTACTTTCCTTATTGTAGTAGGTAAACTATAAATCAGGTTCGCCAATGAGATTTTCTAGTAAATAGGTCCAAATTTTCATTTTCAATAAAATATATATATATTTAACATATTTAATAATGTATCAACGTTTGATAGAATAGGTGTATTATGTAATCGGGATGTTCTTTTATCAAGGAAGATATATTTGCAGTACCTGACCTGAAGATATATTTTTCTTTAACGAGTACCTGACAACATACAGGCTCGGGACCGACGGTTTAACGTCCTTCTCCGAGGGATGACGTGCTTAGATTTCAAAATCTGAGCACGTATTACATTACGTTTTTAATATGTAAAAATATAATTACGTTTAATACATTTCACGTATTACGTCAATGTTTTAAAAAGAAAACATTACGAATTTTAACTACAACTACCTAGTTTGAATAAACATGTGACACTCTAAGTTTTTTGTTTCAAAATTTTATACTTCTGCCGATGGAAAAGGTTTTAATTAAAAACAGAAACATTGGCAATGAGCGTTTAATTTGAGCCTGAAGAACTGACTGTGAGCAACTCACATCTATCTTCCTGATAAAGAAGCCATCGAAATATTGCAGTGAGTTTTTGTGATTTCATTTCTATCTACTCCTTTTGTGAATATAGGTTATTATATATAAATATATATAACAAACACTTTTTCTTTTTCTCGAAGTTTGGTCAGGGGGAAAAAGAAAAAGTGTTTGTTAATATTTTGTGGTCAAGAAAACAGTACCGTAATATATATATATATATATATATACACGAGTTCAAAATTCAAGAAGAGTAACACACAGAGTAAGGAAACACACTTACAAATTAAAATTTTCGGGTAATCCGTCATCAGGAGAAAAGAGAAAGGGAGACCAAGCACATTGTAGACACAACGGCAAGTAACCAACCCGGAATATATATATATATATTTGTTGGCTTTCGTCTTCTCGCCACTCTACTTCCTTTCCTTAGGACGACCGTTAAAATGGTCGAAATATTGAATGCGAGGTGTTTCATGAGTATCTGTTTTCCATTCGTGTATTTTTAAGTTTTCGAAGTATATATACATATGCATTTCCAAGCCCTTAGCCTTTGTATCCTTCATATAATTTGTCACGACAATCTACAGCTTTTACAACTAATGGATCGACTAAATCTAACAAACATACGGAATATGAGAATAATAACTACAAAGAAGAGGATGAACCATTAGGAAAGGAGGTGAATGAAAAGGGAGTTGGTTCAATAAGGGTTATAAGAAAGAACCAAGTAGGTCTTGAGTGAGGGACGCTAAAAACAGTCAATCCTTTTATAATCTGAGCAGCAGTGAGTTTTCTTTAACACTGACTCTGTTGAAAAGACTGACCATACACCGTTGTTCCTGTGGAGCACATTCAGCTTCTTTTTTGATTCTAACCAGGTCTGAATGATAGAATGAGTCAGGAACTGGTGGCTTAAGCAACACTACTATCCACAAAAAAAAAACATCTGTAGAAGAAACAAAGTTCAGTGAATTCCACTACCTCTTCTAGGATTATGTTCAATGTTCACACCCAAGTGCAATCAAATTACCTATGATTATTTGTCAGTTCATATAATTTGCATGTATCGAAGAACCGATCACAATATGGTAGTTACTAGAAAATATATCGTTCATTTTCCTCAAATCTCAACTAGTTTGAAAATCACCTTTTGTCAAGAGAAAATGAAACATTTTCTTATTAAAATCGTGGGAGTTAGACCGTTTGAGTAGAAGGTAAGGTGGTGTATTTGTATTGTTAGTAATATTATTATTATCAGTTAAATCAACTTGACTCATGCGGTAGTTATTAGCGCTCTTTATTTGCTTTTGGCAATGGATGAGTTTCTAATATGGAAGGGAAAAGCATGGGGTAAAATGGTATATTCTTATGCAATCTGTACTATTATAACAGAAGGCATGTCAGTCTGTCCGTCCCTCACAAATCCGACTAGTATAGCAAGTGATCCATTATTCCAAGATCAATCTTGAGTTTTTATAGGTATACTAGACTACTCCTAACCCGTGGGATCATCCAGCAACTTTTGAATCCAATCATGCTCTCGTAAATACAGATAAACTCTAAATTAATACGTTTCTAGTAATATTGATAATTTTTGTAGTTCGAAGCATAATATAATTAAAAAGAAAATATTTACTATATGGAGATTTCAATGATAATGAAATGTAAATTGTAAAGTTGGGTTATGTTGTTGGTGGTTTTCCAGTGGAATGATATCAGTTTATACGTGGGTGAGCGTTGAAGTAAGGGTAAGGGAGTTGTGCGTGTAAGACAGTCGGTGACGATTGCAATGAAAGGGAGGTGATAAGTGGCGCGAGCGGTGAAGAAGTGCTGGGAGAGGAGGGAGGCCGTCTGAGAGCCACGGCTACCGGGATACGCGCGATAACAGGTACACTCTTGCCACCCGCCCATGGACCTGACCAGGCCGAGCCACGACTGTACCTGTCACCCGCAACACACTCCGCCCCAAACCACAACCGTCCTGCCCCACCACCTGTACATATTCAGGACACAGCCAACTGTTGAGTGTATTTCAAAAAACTTATCAACACGATTGAAGCATAGTCAGGATACAATGGTTTTGCTACAACTCTAGCAGGAAGGCAGACTGGGAAAGGAAGTTTCAATTTGACACAGTCTAGTATATGTGTTGTGCTTGTACATCAAGTATTACAAGCATTTATAAAAATAGTTTACAATGTTTTTGAAAAAAAAACTCAAGAATACTGCTCCAGTTGTGAATCAATCGAGAACTACTAAACTCAAGGATTACGCGAATAATGCCTATGATGGTAAAAAAAATGTCCAAGTACTTTCTGAGGCAGTAGCACAATGGGTGAAATTCAAGATTGGTTATAACCGTAACGTTCTCTTCTAGAGAATGCGAATGGAAAGAGTGTTTGAGATATTACATAAACTTTATACTTATGCTTATGTAGATGCAAGGTAGAAAATACATCCGTGATGTCTATCTACTTCGGAAACCTATTACCACCGTCAAATTGACATCTGTGTCGATGCTAACTCTCCGTTAAATGCTTCATTCAATATATTACACTCGGAAATTTAAGGTTTCAGACATTAGTTCTGCGCAGTATAATTGATAATATGGGCAGCCTCTACCATTTAGCAGAAAAGGGCATATATTAAGATATTCTGTCCATCACACATCTCCTTGTGAAATTTCAGACTATCGGAGTCACTTGAGATTGCTGTGCGGTAGAGGTAATTTTGTAATTAATCGTAGACAGTGGTAAGATGGAGGCTGCCACTGAGTAAGCTTCAGGAGTACCTGAGCAGTTTTCAAATGTTTACTTCAGTGATTCTCCATTTCTTATTAAATATATTGACCAAGTATGTAGTTTTCCATTTCGTAAGGACCTTACGAATGTAATGAAATATTACATTAGCAGTTTAAAATGAATAATTTTAGAAATTAAATCAGATTATGCTGAACAAACGTGAACACAAATATCAGCTTAAATACGAATATAAGGTAATATACTCGTACAGGCACATTACTATCATTGATGTTATTTTAAGCTGGGTGAAATATATATATGGAATATTTCAATTCACAGGTTTTGTTTGTTTAGAATATTCTTGATTGTGTATATGACTTGAATTGATGTTTATTTACTTATGCCATAAAATAAATGACATTTTTCACTTATAAATGATTTTTTGTTATATTAAATACTAATACCCGAGACCCTTTGTGTCACTCAGAAATTATACAACAGGTCTTAAAATTAATTCGCTATCATTCATTGATGGGGATAATTTTAATTGTTGTTTCTTGTTATTAAGGCATGGAAACAAATTTTATATCACCCACGCTTTTGATATAGTATTCTTAACATGATTCAAGATATATACATAGTAAGTATATTTAGCAAAATAAAAAAAATCATTTATTTTATCATATAAATAAATAAAACATCATTCAAGTTATACACAGAATCAAATATATTTAAAACAAACAAAACTTGTAAATTGAAATATTCAATTTATTTACCTATCATAAAATAACATTAATGAAAGGAATGTATCTTTATAATATTACCTTAGAACATTGTTATTTTATCTACAGTGTGTTAAAGTTTGTTTCTAAAAATATTCATTTTTAGCTTCTAATGTAGTAGTTTATTATACATTTGTCACATTTATTTATAATACATTTGCACTACTGCCATCAGCAAGCACGCAAGCCTCTGGGCTACTCTTGCTCCATGCCTTTATTTTATTACCAGTGTTTATATTATTCAAATTTTAATTTCAAAATTTTTTTTTTTTTTTATTTATATTAGTGCTACTCTCAACGGCGAGCACGCAAGCCAGTGGGTCACCCTGGCTCCATGCCTTTAGTTTATTACCAGTGTTTATATTACGGAAATATTAAATTAAAAAAAATTTTTGTTTGGTTACATTTGTATATAATACATTTGCACTGCGGTCATCGGCGAGTACGCAAGACACTTGCTGCCCTAGCTCCAATTTTGGAAATATAGTGATCATTTTCTTTTATTTAATATTATTCAGGTAATAAAAAATATATGTTTAATTTCAGGTCTCTACTCAACGAAAAATGGGTGAATAAGCAAACAAACTCACGAACTTTATATATAGAGATACTTGCGTATATACCTTAAATCATGTTAAGAATACTATATCAAAAGCTTAGACCATATAAGAATCTTTGTTCTCTTAACTTAAAGAAACAGCAATAATAGTTATTCCTGTCAATCACGTTCAGTGAATTTATTTTATTAACTGTTCCTATAATTTCTTAACAGTGAGTGACACAAGGAGTCACGTGTCGTCTAGTTAACTAGAATTTGTTATAGGAATTCGATCTTGCAACTGTTTTATGGTTGTTGGTCGTTCATATAGTTACATGTTAGTCAATAAATGTAACTAAGCTTCCAAATCTTACTGCTAATTTTTTTCTAGATTTAGAAAAAACAGAATTACCTCCTGTAATAGTTTTCTTAACTTTTCTAACTTTCTTAAGAACAGCCACTATCTTGAAAATTCTTGGACACATATTTATTTTACTTCTGCATTAGAAATGAAATCACCGTTTCTATATGTACATTGTTAGGTCTCCAGGGCAGTTGTTTTACAAGAATATAGAGGTTCTTGGTAAGGCACACAGTGAACTTAAAGATGATATTAACGTGAGATGAACGTAAGATGCCGTAAGTATTACTTCTGAGACATAGTCCACAATGGAAGGACATGCACTGAACAAGGTAAGGAAAGCGTTTGCTGCGTGCATTCTTGTCGTTATAACTATACATTTGTGGTTCAAATTATGATCATGATCCTTCTTTTCTTATACAGAAATGGAAAATCTAATACAAACCGTTCTCTTAGGACAGTTTAATAAACAGGAGTCAAGTAAAATATAGGACTCTAGATGCAAAATCAACTTGGTAATGTGCCTCATTCATAAAAATGAGCTATCCTTTCTACCCCCAGGGCAACCTTAAGGTGAAAACCCAGAATCGTGAGTGTTTGGGGAAAGGGGAAAGGTTAGGTTAGGTTGCAGTTGCAGTCTCACAAGAGAAAACACATGGGCCGAACATTGGCACTTTTGTGATACCATCAAAGAATATTCTACAATGCAAGTCTCAAATTTTTCCTAACTCAAGTACTTTTCGAGTAGGGATCTTTAACGACTACTTGACATCGTACAGACTCGGGACCAAAGGTTTAAGGCTCTCTCCTAGGGAACGGTGTGATCAGATTTATTCACCGCACGCATGCATAAATCGAGGACCAATGTGGGTATTGAACACCGGATCTAACAGTCCAAAGTCGAGCACTTTGCCACTGTGCTAACCCGGCCACTAAAATAAGAAAGAACAAATACTTTTTTATGCTTACGCTTATTATAAACTTTTTAAAAAGTTGATTACGAAGAAATGATTAGAGCTTTCTCAGGATCAGATTTATGTCGTTCGACTGATTCTATGAATCTGGACACTCTCCGAAAGAACTAGAAATAAAAAAAAAAACTTAAAACTATAATATAAAGAAACTGATGTGAAGGTTAAATGCTAATAACGTGTGTGAATGATTTTATATGTCGAATATAAAACAAAAATGAAATTTTCTAAAGATAAGTATGGCTCTGTCCTACTACGCAATTATTATCACCGGTCAACGAGTGTTCTACAAAAAATTGTTTTAAGAAACTAAAATTGAATATATTAATGGGAAGAACGGACCAGGTTGGCTCAGATGTTAACCTACTCGCCTATGGGCTGGTAGTCCGGGGTTCGATTCCCATCTCGATTTATTCACGCGGGAGGTGAATAAATCTGAGTACGTCGTCCCTGGGATATGGTCTTAAGCCGTCGGTCCCGAGCCTGTACGATGTCAGGTACTCGTTAGATATCCCTATTCAAAAATCATTTGAGTTAGCCAAAATTTAGGACTCCCAGTGTAGAATCTGTAGAACCACCGATCACTCGCTAGGGGATCGGTTTAAAAAATAATGGGAAGAAACTATGTTTAACTAACTTCTTAGTGGCTTTGGAAGAAGTTATCTCATTCCTGCTACTCTAATCTGTCTTCACATTTGTATCAGTCTTCCCAGAAATAAAACCATCAAATTCCTTTGAAATTATTAGTTTGTCAATATAAATAAAATTGCTTGAAAGTCAGTGGCGTAGCAAGCATTTGCAACCAGAGGCGGTCGGAAGATCACTAGGGGTGAAAAACCAATCTTGGATTTGTTTCAAGACAAGACACTGTCCACTTCACCAAAAAGCCACAACGAACGGATAAGCAAATTTATATATAATAGTTATATTTTAAAATATTTGAATCTATCATTATATTACTCAATCAGTGCATTTAAAACTGTTTCACATATTTCAAAAGATTCAGCAGTGTCCTTACTGCCTTCGTTTATTACCTTTGGGTCAGGGCACTTGGAAAGAAAAAATGTACCGCTGCAAGAACTTTTCTAGGCCCTCCTTACCAACACTGGTCAGATCTAGATAATTAAGTTGCACTATATTATATGTTCTGATATTGAGGTACCTTATAAAAAGGTCTTATTATAAAGTCAAATAAAAGACTTAAAGAGCCAATTTACAGAGGAATGCAAACCAGGTATTTTTTAATGCTAACCACTTGAGAAGTGACATTTGACAAAGTTGGATCAAAAAATGGCAACCTAGCATCTGCTGGAGAATAAGGTACTTATAAATGCATTTAAATATAAAAATATAGTATAAATACTCTTCAGTACAGAGTATACATACAGAGTTTGAACTTATACTCTACAAACTTTAATGCATCATAAATGCGATTCTTAAACACTTATCCAGAGTGAGTTCCCTGTCTTTATGTCTGTCGTTGTACATGGAGTAGTATTTGGAACTTCAGAAGATGACTTTCAATTTAATTCCAGGATCTTCATGTTAGGGAACAAAAGTTCAGATTTTTCTTTGCCTTTTTGAATTTCAGATAACAACACTGTGATGAGAAAACTCCAACAAGTAGAATTTTATTTCAACACAGTACTCCCCTTTGCTTGATGGCCCCCTACACATCTACAATCAAACCCTCTTATTAAGGATAAGAAATGTTCAAAAATGTTCTACGCTTGCAAGAACATCTAGAGAGAGACCCTTTTCCTGAAGTGTTTTTACCACTTGCAAATGTCTTAAAAAAAGTCCTCCAGTTCAAGTTGCTTCCATTCAGCTTCAGACATACTAGAATAGGTTCTGGAAATATTAGAACATGAAAATCTGTTCAATAAAAACGAATGTTTTTTCCATTATTGCTATTACTATAGAGTAATATGCATAATACATCTCTGTAGCAAGGTCCACAGAAGTCAAACAATAGCGGTTAAACAAACAAAATTGACTTTTGGTATTCACTTAACACATACAAGTCTTGTTTGTGCCTTGAAAAACTTGTATTCACCAGCTCACATAGACAAGTGACTCATGACATTTTTCCATAAACGAGTCTTGAATTGTTGCTGAATGACAATTTTTCCATACTGGAAGTAGCAGTGTTTCACATTGCACTAACCTAGTTAAAATACAGACTTACTGAAATCTCAGGTGCCTCTGACGAGAGTCAACAAGTTTGGAAACAGTGCTGAAATCGACTAAGTGCTTGTATGAATTTCACTCCAACGAACTGGCCTAATTTGAAGCAATAAAGACGGAGTGAATGCCTTGAGAAAGAGACAGATTCAGGGGTGAGGACTGAACGGAATAGAGGATGAAAGTTGTTTTAGGATGTGGATCTGGTGACGATGACGAAACAGTTTTCAACCGCACCCACTCCCATCCTTGGGCCCACATCTTCCTCAATATTTGACATCTCTTAGGTTATAGGGCCTTCCACACGCTCTATACAAACTCTCTTCTCTTATTACTTTTACTTATTCAAATTTACCAATTCACATAAAACATATAGAACACAATAAAAGCTTTCCTATTCAAAATAGATAATACATTTTCATTACTCTAACTGATTAGTTTTAAATTATAAATTGCACTCAATTTTGCAAGTTTGCATCACAATTCCTGGTAATCAGTGTCCAATCAAGGAAAATTTGCGTAGTTTGAGAAGTAACCAGTTTTTCTGAATCACAACTTCACAGTGTTACGATTATTTTACGACGAATTACTTATTCATTATATATAAATACATTAATTGTATATCAGTCAAGAAAATTTTTACATGAGCTAGAACTGAAGCCGCAGCTTGAAGTAGGCAAATAAACATTTGAATTTTCTTCATTGGCTTTGAAGCTCTATGGTAATGATAAAGTTGGTAGATAAATGTGTTTCGATTGTTTTTAAATTATTAAATGGTCGTTGCAAGAGCAATCCATATAAGGTGTAGAGGCACTCTTGATACTTCAGTCCCTAGTCATTTCATGCGCAAAGTGACGCGGGGCACAGGAGTCTCTCCGACTAAAGGTAGAGAGCTAGCTGTTAATGAACCATTAATCAACAGGTAGACTAGACTAGAATAGACTAGAGCCCTTCTGTCTAATGCTGGGAGAGTTTGATATTTCATCGTAAAGCACACTAAATATTATCGCTAGAGTAAGCACAGCCATCCCCAAAGCGAAAAGGTGCCTGGTAGCATAAGGTAGTGTTATTGTTGTGATGGTGTTCATCAGTCCAAATGGTCGGATAACATGAGTAAAGTCTCCTATATGCCAGAGATTCACCTATCACTGTGTGAATAGAAGTGACATCTCTACCAAGTAGACGTGGAATAGATCTAGTGGGGACTGAGCTATTTTATTAGTCTTATTATATTTATTTATTATTAGTCTAAGCAACAAGGATTATTAATAGAATATTAACTGACAATACTGATAATTATGTCCCAAAATAATATAATTTTCTTTAAATAAAAAGGTATTTATAACAAATGAACGTTTATAAAACACGAAGAAATCTTTCCTACTTTCTGGCGAGGAGCGCTGCTAGAAAGGTAGATGACAGGCTAATATACTTTGCCATCTGTTATTACTTATTGCCATTTTTACTATTACTTATTAAAACAAAACTCTTTGATTTCTGTCTCTAAGTTTAATCAATTAGGATTGAATTTAATATTTACAATCTATATTTTACTGTCTTTTGTTGAAAATTATAATAAATTAATCAGAGTACCTTCAGAGTTGGTTTAATTTTTGACCGTGAATTAAAATTTTAACGCAAATCGCATATATATATATATATATATATATTATATATACGAAACTAAAGTTTATCTGGACTAGGTCAGTTCTTCAGGTTCAAATTAAACTCTCATTGCCTGAAAAAATAAAAAAAATTAAAAAATTAATCCCATAGGCAATCAGAGTTTAGTTTGAACCTGAAGAACTGACCTAGTCCCGATAAACTTTAGTTTTGTTTCTATTCCATGGTCGATACTTTTATCAATATATATATATATATATATATATAGTTTTTATATATATATATGTTTTAATAATACATTTATATATATATATATATATATATATATATAATATATTATTAAAGTTGGCAGCAGCTTCTGCGTTGACCAATTTATGGCTGATTTTTTCTAGTTTCCTCACTAGTTTACGGTAACTCTCGGGTATTTTCCAGAGGAGATAAAATCGTGCGCCCAGATTTATATCAAATCAACAAAACTAGAATTTTTTGCTCAAGTAAAATACTACTGCAGACATATACACAGATCGACCTGTATAAGATATTTACTGGACTCAGGTGATCAACAATTTTAAAATTGTGCTACTGTTGAAAAATTAATACCACAGTTTTGACCCGAATCAATACTTTCATTTCCCTAAATTTCATATAAACGGTAAAAGAAAATAATAACACTGGGAAACGTCGAAATAGGTATATGAAGGTGTCAACATTAAAGTTATCCCAAGAAAGTAATCCAGACTTTCAACAACACAAATAACTAAAGGAATAGAATTAAATGATACCAAAGGAAAAGTGACCCTACTGGAAGAGCCAACCAGGCAGTCCTAATTTTACTTGAAACATATTCCCTTTGAAAGAGAGGTGGAGGTTGAATGAAGGAGTGTATAATTAATTTGAAAGTGGTAGCAGGTAAAAAGGTAATGAGGGGATGAAGAAGAAGAAGGGATGAATGGGGTGAGTTGGGCCGGAAGTACCCCCACCCTCTCAACCCACATCCCTTATAGTTTCTTCACAGCAGGTGGCTCAATTGATTAAAGAAAAAACTTCTAAAAGTTTTTATTAATTAAGAATTTGAATAATTAAACATTTTTTTAATAATAACAGAACCAGCAGGATTGAGAAGAATTACGTAGGTCGGGAGAATTGTTCTTTAGAAGAGCGTGAATATGCTTCAACAAAAGTCTAGCTTACTTTAAATAATATATATAAGTAATGATTTAAAAGGAAGTAATAATGAAGTAAGTAATAATAAAATCAACTTATGTAAAAAAAAGCAATAACACCATTAAACAATTATTTGAAGATAAAGGATCAACACAAGTAGAAACCCATCAGTATACTGATTACGAATTGAGAAAAATATATATATATAACTTTATAAATGAAATAAACATTCATTAACCCTCAGCAGGTACCATGGGGTCAAATCGACCCCAGGGAAAATTAAATTGTTACAAAGAAACTACAAAACTGAAATTTATGAGATGTACATGTATTTTATTATAATGACGTCTACTATAACATATTACATTGTATTTATGATACCAATGTACATTCTATATTTTTTTCAACATGGGGTCTCTTAGACCCCATGGTACTAACTGTGTTCTTCATTTCCTAATTTTTTTTTTGTATTTCAGGTTATATTTGCAACTTTTTTGATCAATTTTTTTTTTGCAACTGTTTTGATCAATGCTTTTGTGATTATGTCAGCAAATGTGCCAGCATTTGCTGCCAATAATAAGAAAGATAAAAGAACTTACTTTATGAAAAGTGTTGCTAGGGCTCTCATTGAACCATATGCTAAGCAACGGCTATGTGCAATTCAAACTCCCAAACAAGTTCGACAAATAATTGAGAGTTGTGGTATAAAACATGAAGGCCATGCAGCTGAAGAACGCGATGTCAATTCCGCAGATACCCCAACACAAACGGGTCTGAAAGCCAGATTTGCACGCTGTCCTAGGAAATCAGACAGAAAAACTAAAACTGTCTGTGTTGTTTGCAAAACACATGTATGTACAAGTTATAGTGTAGCGTGACTCTGTGCACTGTATGCTATCCCGAAGTTTGAATAGATGCTGTTTGAATATGTCCATGACCAGCAGTTTCAAATAAGAAGTATTCCTATTTTTACCATTTTTTTTATTCGTTGTAGCTATTCATGAATAAATTTTTAAAATTTTTTTGTGCTTTATCTTATTAAATTAGAAGCATCCTGATGAATTATGTCATTTTCCTCGTTTCTATAAGTATTGACACTCTATTTTAAACAGTTATGAACAATTTTAAGCACTGGGGTCCAATGGACCCCATGGTGCTAAATGAAGAACTAAATATTATGGTACCTGCTGAGGGTTAAAAAAGAATGCATAAAATCATTCATAATTCACAACATAATACATATATACAACAGATTGTTACGACTTATTGAATAATTGAAGTAGAAATAATACTTACTGAACTTACAGAATTATGAAATTTTAATAGGGGAAACTATAACTCCATTAAAGCATATAACCTTCCCGAAATTATTTCAAATTCAGTGAACCACAAGACTATTGTAAAAAACGCTTATACAGTCCAAAATAATCTAACTTCACACCGATTAAAGCAAATTTACACTATACATGATATTAATTAAATATGCTCCCAACATATGTTATTGCTTTTTTTTCTATTATTTAAATGACATTACAAACAAGAAACAATAACACAAAAGATCCCTTATTCAACACAAATTTTACTAACTTCACATTGATGAAAGGAAACTTGCATTACACTATTGGCCATAATAATTAACCAATAATTTTTAATAACCATAAGAAACCAGCTGAATAGATTTGAATAAATGTTACTTACGTTTCCTATATCATTTCTATAGTTCAATGAACTTTGATCCTTTTTTATGTATAATATTTTAAAATACAACACTTGAAATGTTTCCATTAATATTGTTAAAATGCGTCGGAGAGATATGTAATATATATATATATATATACGTTTCACGATAAATCACATACACAGAACTAAGGAACAAACACACTTACTGTCTCTAATTTTCGGGGTTGAACCGTCATCAGGAGAGTTGAGATAGGGACACCAAGACGGTTGGAGAACCATCGCTTCACAAGTGCGCTTGGTGTCCCTATTTCAACTCTCCTGATGACGGTTCAACCGAAAATTAGAGGCAGTAAGTGTGTTTGTTCCTTAGTTCTGTGTTTGTGATTCATCGATGAAACGTTTGTTGTCCTTTTGGATCGTTTTCCTGTTTACATATATATATTATATATATATATATATATATATATATATAAACAAAGATACATAGATACATGAAAAATGCACAATTACAGTTACCAATTGTGAGAAAAGAAACAGAAAGCAAGCGCACTAGTGCAGAGACGGTTGGAATTTCCCATTGTTTAAATGAGACTTTTGTTGTCCATTTTGGATCGCTATTTCATTGTAAAAAATCAGATAAATTGCCAAAATCTTTCAACCAAATCAAGCGGATTTCGTCAGGTATCAATTTGACCCTGACAAAGACCACTTCTTTTGATTGAAAGATTTTGGCAATTTATTATATATATATATATATATATAGATATTATATATATATATATATAATTATATATATATATATATAGATATATATAAATGTATAAACTAAATTTACAGAAAGAATGTATATAACAGAAATCACAGAAACTAAAATATATATAAATATATATGATCAGTTTTTGACTCTGACGAAGACCGCTTGTTACGGTTGAAAGATCTTAGTCTTGTTTTCCCATTTCTTATTGTGGTTTGATCATTGATTGTTATTTCACGTGTTTGAAATCTTTTTATAAATATATATATCTGTTTAAGCGAGTGAACGTGCGAAAGTTTCTGTCTGTTTCAAATGTTCGTATAGAAATTCTCAATTACTGAAGAAAATTATTATAATAAATTAATATTATTATAACATATTTTATTTCATTATAATAACATTATCATGACATTTTGATAGACAGATTTCTTACTTACATACTGGATTAATTAACACCATACGGTTTTTTAAAACGATGGCAAATACGGTTACTTTTCTAATACCAAAATATTTTTCTTTAAACTTTTAAATTACTAATCAATTAATCGTTTACTGTTTCTGTAAAATCGAATTCTTTTTGCAATAACCACAATGCCCCTCAATATTAAGTTCGTTGGGAGATAATTTAAAGTAAAATCTTCAAACAGATAATTTCTTTTTAATATCTGCCTTATAAATTTGGAAGGAGGTGTCTGCGAGGGAGGTGGAAAAATCTGAGCACTGTCGCCCCTCGGGAGAGTACAGTCAGCCTGTTTTGATTGACCAGCGTTCCCAAGCCTTTCGACTACAACACCGTAAAACCAAACCAGGTCGACGCTCAATACATGCTGCCCTGTAGTCACCCCATACTTACCCACAAAGTATGGGGTGTCCAAGGTGGACCCCGCGGAGGTGGGTCCACGGTACTATAGCTTGCAACTGACATATTAACCGCGCAACAGTACCAATGGTCGAAATTCTACCGTACTAAAAATAAATTTACTCGGTACAGTAAGCCATCAATCCCGAGCCTTTACGATATCAGGTACTAGTTAAAAATCCTTACTCTAAATACAATTGACTAAAACAAAATTTACGACGCTCAACGTAGAATCTTCATTATGTAATATCATAAAGGACCAATCTTTGGCCTATCTGCTCTCTTTTGGGGCGGCCACTGTAAGGCAACCTAGGAGGTTATCTGACTACTAAAAAATAACTGGTCCATTAAACTAATCAGCGTTTTTCTAGCACGTGATCAATAATTATCGACGGATATGAAAATACATAATACCAAAGGACAAAAGAAAAAAAGCAAGAGCTTTTTGTGGAAGGTTATTTGAAAAAAAAAATGAATTGAAGAAAATTGATTTTTGGTGATCTAGAAATCCAAATGAAACTTTTTTTGTTCTTTGATATTTTGATATATTTTGTGCATATGAATATGACAATGAAAACATTTAATGAGAACAGATGAAGTTGATGATCTAAAGTTAACTAATGAATTTTAAACTGTAGTTGTCTTCTTCAAGAATACCTTGACTATTGTTACTTGTCGAAATGATAAAGTTTTTCAAATAAAGTTGAGGTAAATAATTGGCATATAATACATACATTACTATGTGAAGATTTTCAAGATATATAATGGGTAGAACCCATTTTAATGAAACGGATGTGTTGATGGGAGCTGTTAGAAAAGGGAATTAAACCTAGGTGAGAGCAAGGGATTTGTGAGCGGGGAAAAAATAGGTTAAGAAGGTAGTGGGGTGTAGTGGGCAAGAAAAGCTAATTGTTGTTAAGGTCAGGGTAATTAGGGTGGAGGGAGAGGCAGGAAATGGAAACTTTTTAGAGAAATCGGGAGAGGAGGGGATGGAAGAGTGAGATGGGCTGAGGAGAGGAGGTCCAGCAGCAGGACCAGTCGTGGCACGGGCCAACTGGTCGACCCGGGAGGGGGCCACCAGAACACCCGCTACTACTACTCCCCATTCATGAATCTAACCAGGTGCCATTCATGAACCACCACATCGAGTCAAAGCTTAGAGCATGCCAAACAAACAACTTTCTGTTTTCACCATGATTTTTAAGAAACATAACTTATGGTTAAATTGCGTATGGAACGTAACTCTACAAACAAGAACAAGTTGTTATTTGGCTGCAAAGACTATTTAAATTACATAAGAAAGCTCACGATATCGATGATCATTCAAAACTACACTGAGTACTAAAGCATTGTGTAGTAATCACATATACTAGGGTTATGAATAAAGAAAACTAATGACTCAGAATCATTCTAGAATCAATTCATTTAAGTTATAAAACATGTTTCTTGTTTCTTTCTGACGCCATTAGAGATTCAACCTTAGTGTGTTTCTAGGGGCGAAAAATGAAGCTAATTTATCTTTTAGCATCCTTTTTTGTAATGGGCCATATTATCGGGTCAATTCTACACCAAGTTTACCTCAGCCAAGTTTATTTGAGTACAGATTACCTTTAATGAATACCTGACGTCATTTACGCTCAGGGTCATAAGTTCTACGTCCTCTATGAAGAGCGGCGAGAATAAAATTTCCTACCTCTCATTTGATGGCAAAGATTTAAAACACGAACATTCAATACTTAAGGCAAGAGCTCCACCTATTAGACCTCACCTAAACGAATATATTTTTAATCAGGCATGTCTCCCAAATACCAAACAACTGACAAATGGAGTAATTTATATCGAATATACACAAAGAGCCAAGGGTAACTGGTCAACCATGACCAGTCAGACACCTACATCTATTTCAGTAAAGTGAGGAAGAATTTTAAATGGTACCTACAGATGAAGACATCGCATACCTGATACTACTATAACATATATATTAAATACGAATAAAAGCTAACAGTTGCTTTTTTAAGGATTTTGAGCAATGTATGGTAGCAACAAGACACAGGCCATAAACTTAGGCATGTTTTAACAGAAATTACTTTAAAAAATAATGGATTTCTTATAAGTGAAATAGGGTAGAAGTCAGGCCATTGGGGTTACTTGACTTAGGATGGCCGCCACAATAAGCAAAACGCCAGATTATTCATAATAGGAGATTTGTAATTCAAAGAACTGACTTTTTAAAATTGTACAAATTACATAAGGATCTTAAAACTGTAGTAATAACATTCAGACAAAATGCCATACCATAACAAATGAGATGACCATATTGAAACTAAGGTCACTATCACCTCAAGTACTCGAAAGATTTTTCAAAAACCACATGAGCAGTAAAACCAGCACCATTCTGAGAAGTATTAGTTAATAGTGGTACTGGTCTGCTGGGTGCAATTGAATCATATAAATAGTGGGTGTGTCCACAAAGAGGATTGTCCTACCTCCCAGTGGCTGAAAACAAGCTGAGGGCTAGCAAGTCCAGAGGTCTGTTTGCGAAGCTCATCGGCGAAGTGAAGACTCTCGACGACAGGAAGCAGAGCAGTGACGGTGAAGGAGGCGGAACCCTGTCGGAGATCTGTCTTGGTGACTCTGCCGTGACGTCGACCCAGCACAGTATACAGCTTGCCTGAAATCAAATCCACACTGTCAGTATAAAGTACAAATTGTCAGGACTCTGGAGGCGACGGTAAAAGGAAAAAAAATAAAATACATTAAAATGGATGTAGATTTTAAAAAACAAAAAATTAAAAGAAGAGACAATATAATTTTCTAAATTAAGAAAAAATATAGGTAATAAAGTGAAATAAGACAGGGATTTGTTGAGGTAACATACAAAATGGAATGTATGACGGCAAAGCGATAAAGGGAGAAGTAATAAGCTCTGTTATCAGAAAACCCAAGGTGCTGCTGTTGGATAGTATTCCACCTCCCATCTGGGTTGCCGAATCGTTCGCGACCACTGGCCTAGTGTTTGGGTTTTCGAAGTTGAGAAGAAATCAACAAAAGCTGTTCACTGTCGCAGTGTTTCAAAGAAAATGATCACTTAGCTTTCCTAAATTAAACATGTAGCAAGTGCTATCCTTGAGGATCAGAAGAACAGTCAATCCTGTTAGTTACACCCGTATTTAATATTCTCGAAGTTATCTGGCAATTACACCTTTCTATACAAGACAACGAGATGACTCTAATTTGAACTTAATCTATTTGATTTAGCAAAGTACTGCTTATATGCAGAATGAATAAAGAGGAAATACATAGATATTAAAATGGGTTGTGTTGGTAGTGTCAAGAGGGGGCGACTGAAGAAATGCAGGAAGGTAGGAGGAAGTAGTTATAAAGGATTTAAAGATTTCTTCTAGTGAATGAGGCCTAAGCGGAGAGTGAATTAAGTAGAGTGTTTTTTATTGAGGCCGCCTAATGGAGGACTATTTGGCGTTGATAAAAAGCGAGGTTGGTGCGCACACGGCAGCCAACCCCATCAGGCCGTTGACTCCTTTATCAACCCATCTTGCCATTCACAGTGGTCTGGCCGCATCCATTCAGCTCTGGTCAGGCACCACCACGGGCTTTAACACAGAAGCCCTCTTTCTCACTCTACTTGTAATAAGTATACTACTTTCCTACACAGGTATTTTCCGAAATGTAACCCCATCAGAAGTCTTTCTCTGATCTTACTGGCATGGCCATCTACACTCAGGCCTGGTTAGACACTCTTCAGAAATCTTTTGAAAGGCTAAGACACACGTCCTCGAATGTGCTCCTAACTATTAATAGAGCGTGTAGTAACTTTTAACAGAACAACTGCTACAACTTTCCTACATAATTTTTTCAACATGTACCTACACCATAGCATCGAATCCTTTTTCAATTCTTCCACTTGATGTTCTCCATTTAACCCTGGTCAGGCTCCTCCTGAATCAAAGACTAAGGCATAAGTTCTCTCACACACTCCTTCTAGTTCTGTAACTTCATGTCTCCCATGTACCATAACCGTAACTGCTATTGTAATTACCCTAAATTGCGATACCAACAAATGCAGGTTATCTTATGAATTAAGTCATATTTAATGGAGGGCCATCAGTATTCCTTGATGATTTCAGTTTTGTTGAAACCTCCTATAGGTGAAAGGTTTCAGGTTTTTAGTAACTATTCAGTGATTTCTATCTCTTCTAAACAGAGTTTTCATTCATAATCTGTTACTAGATAAATTGTATATATTCAAATCTTTGAAAATAGTACTGTTCTTTAATAATTCAATATTTTCTTATTAAGGAACAATAATGTAAGGATAACATTAACAGTGACACTGATTCAGATACAAATTGTTGATTGTAGGATATAGTAGAGAATAAGTCATTCCGAGAAGAGACTTCCTGACGTGGTAACTAAAACATAATAATACATTCAATAAATCCTAGAATATTCAATAAATCCTAGAATAAGGGTACGAGAGACGAAATAAGTAAGAGCTGTTCACAGTAACAAGTCTCTCGACCACATCCTCTTTAGATATCATCACGAATTTCCTGGGATATTTGTAGAGAATATTTCTAGGATTAAAGGATTACAAGTATTAGGAAGATTTTTGTGAAAGGCTTTGAAACCACATTGATGAACTGTTCCGAAGAAGAAGGTTCCGATCTTGTGGCCAGAATAAATTGTTTAGTTCAGTAAATAGAAAGGACAATGAAGAATTTTTCGAAGGATTTTAGATTGAAGGGTTTGTATCCTCTGGAAATTAGTATTCTTTGTTGCCCCATATTTCAATGTTGTACGTCCAAACTGGCATAATCACAGTTTTGTAAAGTAATAATTTATTACTAGTTGTTAATTTTGAAAGTTGATCCAATAACTGAAGTAAATTTTATAGCGTCTGTTTCGCTTCAACCATTTTTGTATGGCATGCCAAAGTATAATCCCAACTATTTTATTCTTTTTATGATTGATGTTATTTAGAATTTTAAATTTGTTCAATTTGAGAAAACCTTTAATGTTTCCTGATCTATTAACTATTTAATAATAGAATCCAAGGTCTCCGGAGATTCTACATAAGGTTAGATAAGCTCCTTTCTTTTCTAAACGGCACGTTTAGTCAACTCCCCCAAGGTTATTGGTAAATGGTAAATACACCATGAGTGTTAACTTACTCCTCTGCAGTCGTTTGGTTACAAATCATTATTTCACATCAAAAACAGTGGGTTTTAGTTAAAACTATAACCCAGCATAATATTAGTATACTAAAAAAACATTACAGCAACCATTATAACTTTGTCTTTATCTTCAAAATTTGTTTTAATTTTATTTACAATCTTATGAGAAGACTAGTGGGTCGTCAGAATCAAACTCTGCCAAGCCTTAGTTCTGGGAGAGTGTCTAATATTAAAAGTGTTACATGAAGCCAGAGGCTCAATTCTAGAGGATTGTTAACATACTTGTTGGGACAAACAAGGAGTACATTTACCAAATTTTACACAAAACTCAAACTATTAAGAAATCTAGAATCTCAAATGCAAATTAGATTATTAAACAATCTAATTAACTGATTTCTAACAAAAAAAAAAATAAAAAATAAAAATAAATGAAAATTTTCAATCGCGAAGAATATATTTAATTTTACTTAATAACTCAAGAGAAAAGATTAATGAATGTCCTTGAATAGAAATATAATTATTAATATTTAATTTACAGAAAGGCAAAAGAAGTAACAGTATGAGTAATTTATCATGAATGGTATGTGACAGCACAATCGAAGGAGACCCAAGGATTGCGTTTGAATCACCAGCATTGTTATTGAATGTTTGAGAGGTTTCACGCACTTCTTGATAACTGATTTATGATGCAGGTTTCGGTGCATCGTATTTCTTCTAACGTACTTCCTCCATACTGTTCTATACTATTTAACTATACTGATCCCTTAGCAATTGAGAATATCACAAAAACAGGGTTACTCATATACGATGAGTTTTACGCTTTAATTAATTAATATACTAAAAAAGAAATATTCTTCTTTATTGAGGTTTGGTCCATTTGGATAATACCAACTTACAAAAATAATTCAATAATTTAATTATTTCAAAATATTATTAAAATATATTAAAAAAATATGAAGAAATATATTAAATAAGAAAATTTAAGAAATATATTAATTTTTTTAATATTTTAAATAATTCAAAACTTTGAATGATATCATGGAGGATAGAAAATGCTAATGAAGTAGCAAATGGAACAAACCTTGATAAAGAAGAATATTTTTTTTTAGTATATTAATTAATTAATATACTAAATAATTAATTAATTAATTAATTAATTAATAATTAATTAATATACTCATCGTATATGAGTAGGTGTAGAATATGTGGTCGGAATAAGAAAACTTTGAATTATATTAAAAATATTGGCTCTAATTTCAAATTTATTCCTCAACTCAACACAATAGAGTTTTCACTTTTGCTGTAAGCTGAATAGTGATTTTTTTTCTTGAATATTATTTTTTAGTAAAGTTTATGATAAATTTGTATTATTATTTATCATCGCCAAATTGAACAAGTCAGAATTTTTTCTAATTGAAAGTGCGGCTTAAAGTTCTCTGTTTAGGGTCGACGTGTTCAGATATTTTTCATCTCCAACGTGAATAAATCGAATGGCAGAGTGGGCATAGAAGCCCAGATCTGCCAGCCCAGAGGATACCACTGCTACCCTAGCAGCCCTCCTTAAATAAAGTTTCAAATGAGAGCAACCTTTTTTATCTCAATTATATTTTTGATTATTCATATTCAAAAATTCATCGATATTCATATTCATATTCGATCCATAACCTTGTATTCAATCCATTGACTATTTTCTTAAGAACTTTGCTGATATATCAAAAGTCATCAAATATTATAACTCTAATGTAGTGCAATCAGTTATTATGTGGTATTTACTCATTGTAGGGTAAAAATCTAATGAAATGGTCTCCACATATAAAAATTTATGGTATATATTTCTCCACATATATATTCAATGAGGAAGAACACTACGTGTTCGAAACGCGTTGTTTATATCATTAAATTTTTATATGTGGAGACCATTTCATTAGATTTTTACCCTACAAATATTATAACTGAAAAAAAAAGATTTTAGTTTTAAAATTTCCTTAATAAACTTTACTTAATTGTATGAAATTAGCTATATATTACAGTCAAGTATGTAACCATTTTGAGGTGAAAAAAATTGATACAAGATAAAGTCAAATTTTTAAATATACTTACAATCAAATCTGTCACGCTGTCCTTGTTCCCACTTTTACTGCTGTCCTATAAAAACTTGTTAAACCTATTTATAACTCAACCTTCAAGGAACTTATATTGCATTATGATTGCACGAGTATTATAAATATATATTCAAGTTCACATAGAATGGGGTTAGCACAGTGTATACAATTAACTGTATAATATTTGACTACCATAGATTTCATTAGTTCTGCAAGAAAATTGTAAATATTTGTTTAAAATATATGTTTAATTTTGGAGGACAGGTTAGTTCAGTGGTTAATGTTCTCGCCTCTGGGCTGGTAGTCCGGGGTTCAATCCACACCTGGCCCTTGATTTATTCACGAGGGAGGTAAATAAATCTGAGTACGTCGTCCCTTGGAGAGGATGTTAAGCCGTTGGTCCCGAGTCTGTATGCTGTCAGGTCATCGCTAAAGATCCTAATTGGAAATGCACTTAAGTGAGGTAAAATTTAGGACTCCCAACGTAGAATCATCGATCAAACAAAAAGCCGGTAAACGGCTGATGCTATCACCCGCGAGAGATCGGTTTAAACAGTAAAAGAAATATGTTAAATTTGATCAGTTTATTAACAATCTAAAGTATAATCATTTATCCTTTATAATTTAGAGATGATTAGTAAAAAGTAATGAGCTAAAACATCAGTTCACACTTCTGCTAACTGAATAATCAGGCTTTGTTCCCAGGGTATAATTACTCACGAACAGCAAAGTAATAATGGGTAGTAATGTATGTGTGATGTTTGGTCCATCTCTATCTTGGCAGTAATTATAATTTTAAAATCTGTGGAAATAGTAATAAAAAAATAGGTTAATTAACAAAAATGACTTTTTGTAATCTAACATTTATAACATATTTCGTACTTCGGAGGAATTTACACTACTTTCTAATAAAGGATAATTATTAGGAGAAATGCAATTTCCTGTCTGTTGAGAAACAAGTTAATTAGCAACTGACAGGTTCTGTAGGGAGGTAATCTGAACCCGACTGACCGTACTGCATTTGGCCAATCTTTTGCATCAACGGTTTAAACAAACTGCCAAGGACAATTTTATAGTTAAAATATTAAATTAAAAAAAAATTGCAATCACTGCGTTGATATGTCATTAAGAGCAGGATATAAGTAACAATAAGAATACAACAATAATATTTCAGTCTCTCGAATACGCTAAACTCTTAATATAGAGTGACTGTTTTCAGGCCTGAAACGGAAAGTTTAAACGAAATTACAAAAAGTTCAACTCAGCTTTAAATGTATCTGATTTCATAAATAACAATTCTCAGCATATGGTCCAAATTTTCCTTATGATTTTTGTTGAACTTTCTGTTATGTAGATAGTTTGATGTGAACACGTGGGTGTGTGGGTGGGGGGGGGGGAGGCCTAAAATATACTGATCACAATCAAAATTTAATATTTGAATAATTGAAGTCTTCTTGTTTTTTCTATTATAGAGTTTCTTAAGTTTAATAGAGTGTCCATAAGAATTTAATACATAAATTATATCAAAAATATCATTTACGACTAGATATTTTACAATGTTCAGAGTTTTGAATAAAAAACAATTTGAAAGAGTTACGAAAATATATAAATATTTATGAAATCAACTAAATAAGTTTAAAGTAACTGTTTATAACTTTACCAAAAATACACGACAGCTGAATCCATGGGTAATACAATGACACATTGATTGATTCTTCTGTAAATAGAATTAATTTTTTCATAAAAAAAAAATTTTGGTTACACGGCTACCCGCACACCCACTTCATAGAGATCACTGCTAAGACACCTCAAAATATGTAAAATTAGAGTAAGATAAACTTATAATCCATAATTGATTGTTATTTCCGTTTATAAGAAACTGGATATCAATAAACTAAATTATCCCTATTGCATCGTTCATTAAAAATTAATAAAACCGATTTGATAGGTACAATTGGCAAATAGTGGTAAAAACAATATGTGTTCAGCTACGAAACAATACATTCTGTATATATTCCAGAACCTCATTTTATATTACCTTTTGAAAATATTTTATTCATCATAAAATTATTATTATTACTCCAGTTATAATGGTACTGTAGTTACCTCGAATAACCTGAAATCCAAACAAATTCTTTGTGTTGCCTATAACTTGCAGGCCCTTGAGAGTAAAAACGTGCCAAGGCCTTTTCTGGGCCCTCCTTTCGAACACTGGTCATATCTAGATAACTTAGTTGCACTATATTATATGTTTTGAGTAATATATGAATCTTATCAAAAGATCTGTGGATTTATAAAATCAAATAAAAGACTCAAAGATGGTTTAAATTTATTAACATTATAAATCACAAATAATTAATATTCATCGACTTTTAACTACTTTAAGTAGAAAATGATTTTATTGTTTTTCATAAACTATATAAAGTGACAGTGCACTCTAATCCCCTTTCTTCTTAAATTCCAAAATAAAAAAATGCATGCTTAATTACCCATTTTATTTTTTAACTTTGTTATTCAAGTGTTTTCTAAACTCTTATCGGAGCTGTTGCAGTCCACCGGCTGTACCACTCTCTTGTGGGCCTGATATTTTGCAATAATAGTTTATAAATAGTCTTTAATACGCCTACTAAAATAAATGCACCTGAGAGTTTAAAATTTTGTTTTCCTAGGTATAATTGAAGAAAATAAATTAAATAGCCGAATCTCACAAGATAGTCACTCATTCATTTCTAATGAATTCATTATCTCTATAGATTGAATACAGATCGCCCGAGAGCAATAACTGTTCAAACTATATTTTAAGGGTGCAATAACATAAACTAAGAGATATCGTAAACCAAAACTCTTGTTCATTCTGACTGTTAAATGAACTACATAAATGTCGAGTCTTTAATTAGGTGGGGTTTTTTTTCTGTTTTGATCGTCGGTTTCTTTGCACTGGTGTAGAGCCTGCATTAGGAAGTACATTTGCATGCTGTCCATTACAGGCAGGTTCAGTCATGACGAGAGGCCGTCTAACCTTTATGTTCTCTCTCCACCTCTTTTCACTCTCTTTTTACTATCCCTTCCTGTTACCACAAAAAACATACTATTCTTGACTGATCCTTCCAACCAACTCCGACATTCTATCCTTACTTCCCCCCAAAAAAAATACACAATCTTCCCACTTTTACTCCTTTATCCATAAAAACCTGTCAGATCTATTTATGACCCAAACCTTCAAGGCACTTTTATTACATTCTCTTTGATTAAATATCAATAAACTTCCATTCAAGTTCTCATAGAACGTTGGGAGACAACAAAACACTGTGTATACACTTCACCGTTGAATATTTGCCTGCCATGGATATTATCACTGTCAAATGAATTTACCCTTTATTCAAACCATATTTTAAAGATTCTTAAATTAATAGGTGTTTAAATTATTTTGTCAGTAACAAAAAGCTCTCTTAAAAAGTGAACTCTCTTTTACTGCAAGATGAAAGTTTTTTCCTTTATATCCGTTTCAGCTTAATTAGACCTTAAAAGTTTATTATTCCTTTTCCACAACTGTTTTTTTTAAACCTTTGACGTATATTTTACATAAATACAAATACATTTGGTTAGATTCCTATACAATTTTATATAGAAGTGAAAAACTATTCATACTACCGTCTTTTCCTGAAAACAAGACACCCCTCGAAAATAAGCCCTCGTGTGATTTTCGGGATTTCTGGAATATTAACCCTCCTACAAAAATAAGTTCTAGTTAAAATAATGTGAAAAATATAATTCGTTAAAAATGACAGCTCTATTGTAAGACATGAGAGATTCGGACCAATGATTCCACAGGAATTGGATTTGGAGAAAAATCAGAAAGAATTCAAAATTTTATGATTTATGGCGATGTTCCAGAAGAAGTTGACATGCTTGTAATTGAATAAATTTAAATTTCTGAATATATATATATATATAAATGATTAAACCACAATAAGAATGGGAAAACAAGACTAAGATCTTTCAACCGTAACAAGCGGTCTTCGTCAGAGTCAAAAACCCAACTGAGTTTGGGTTTTTGACTCTGACGAAGACCGCTTGTTACGGTTGAAAGATCTTAGTCTTGTTTTCCCATTCTTATTGTGGTTTAATCATTGATTGTTGTTTCACGTGTTTATGTGAAATCTTTTTATATATATATATGTCAATTAATTAAACGAAACACGATCCAAACTGGACACAATACGAGTTCAAAATTCAAGAAGAGTAACACACAGAGTAAGGAAACACACTTACATACTCAAATTTTCGGGTAATCCGTCTTCAGTAGAAAAGAGAAAGGGAGACCAAGCACGTTAAGACGCAACGGGAAGTAACCCTTGCGTCTACAACGTACTTGGTCTCTCTTTCTCTTTTCTACTGAAGACGGATTACCCGAAAATTTGAGTCTGTAAGTGTGTTTCCTTACTCTGTGTGTTACTCTTCTTGAATTTTGAACTCGTATATATACATATACACATATATATATGTTTTATTAAAAATTATGCCAATTTTAACTTTTGTTCTTTTTCGGGTTAATTTTTCAAGTTTTCTGACTATGGATTTCCGCCTTTCTGGTAAAATATAAAGTAATTCACCAAAAGATTTATTCTTGACATCCATTTTTTTCACTAAACAAGTTTCAACCATAACAAACAAATTAACAACAAACACAAATCACATACTACGTTTCGGTCAGCTTTGACCATCTTCAGGAAGTCTTCAGGGACTAATACCTAAATCATCACAGAACTCAAATACAAAAATAAGAACTATCTAAATTATTAACACCCTAACAGAATAAGAAATATTTACATAAATTGAGTGGGAGTTTATTCAGGTTATGACGGTTCTCAGGGTTGTTATTAATTAAAAGTACTAACAAATTTGAAAATAATCAGGGATTGAACTTAATATCTTCCGTTCCTGCATGCAGTTTTAATATTCTTGAGAAGCTCGTGGTCTGATTGTTCAGGTTCGGCTTCTTTTCTCTTATGCACAGCGCTTCCAGAATTTGTAGCCTTCTCAGGTCATTTTCTTGATAAAGTAATACAATATTTTTATTCAATTCTTCCCTGGTTTTATTCAATTCAAATACACACACACACACACACACACACATATATATATATCAATGAATATTAAACGAAAAAATATAAATCGACTTATTGTACTTGAAGCCCACCTCCGAAAATAAGCCCCATATTTATCAAATGAACATTAACTACACAAAATAGCAATGATTATTAAATTAAATAAGATTGTGAGAATTGGTAGTTAAGCAAATAGTAACATAATTGTAGATAACTATACTATAAGTTAAATTCCTTTTTTACTTTTACTTTTACGTTTATGTAATTGAAAAATTCTACACTGTTATATAGACAATTAAACTTCGCCATCACGAGATAATGGGAATGAAACAAACATTCATATAAAAATTTATCATAATATAACAATCATTGATATAACAATCATAAGAATTTATGAAATGGAATATAGAATAATTTTGGGATTTTTGAAATTCAAAGAACGTGAAATGTAATTGGGAAAAAAGGTGTGGACAATCAATTGGATTATTTAATAATTTGTATAGAAATAGATGTCGTAAAACTTTATTTTATATCATGAATATTAAATTGGGTACAAAGGGAAAAATAGGAAGATGAATCTGTTGGATAAGTGGACTTATGGGTAAGTTTCTTAAAGCATTTGGAGTGGACGGATTGAAGGTAACTTTGACGATGATTAAATGATTCCAAATTGGTGAGGTATATTGTAAAATTTGAATAATAAGAGATTTATAAAGAGTAATAAAAGTAAGTGGATCGTTCAAGTTATATTAATTAATAGTAATGAAACCGAACATTTTTATATTAAAGTTTTTTAAACCAACAATATGACTCCTCAAAGTCGTTCAAAGAGTCTACTCAGATCAGGAAGTAAGATTTAAATTTACAAGGATTAATTATTGGAATTTTTAAACGGAAGTAGGGGATTATGGAAGATTTAGATAATATTAGATTAAAACTATTGGATTGCACCAGTCCCGATGAATATTTATTGAAAGTTAAAGAAGTTTAGAGGAGGAACTTGATTTAAATTTTAAGATCATCCGCAAATGATTATTAAAAATTCAACATTCGATAGTGATATATCTGTCGTTGATAAGTATTGAAAACAGTTATGAACTAATATGGGACCCTTAATGAACTCCTGATGTTCCAAAGGAACATCCCAAAATATAATTTTGGGATAATTTCAAAAATCCCAAAATTATTCTATATTCCATTTCATAAATTCTTATGATTGTTATATCAATGATTGTTATATTATGATAAATTTTTATATGAATGTTTGTTTCATTCCCATTGTCTCGTGATGGCGAAGTTTAATTGTCTATATAACAGTGTAGAATTTTTCAATTACATAAACGTAAAAGTAAAAAAGGAATTTAACTTATAGTATAGTTACCTACAATTATGTTACTATTTGCTTAACTACCAAATCTCACAATCTTATTTAATTTAATAACCCCTTAAATTAAGGTTGATTTAAGGGGTTTAACTTTTCGATATGTATTATGTTTATATTTCAAATGAATAACAAATTAAAAACTCAAAGTCAGCAGCCACTCGCGGACCATTCAACCACGCTTCTAAATATATCCTTCCAGGGTTTCTTCGACCATATTCAACACAAGAACTGTACATCAGCTGAGGGCATGATCACTGGTAGTGTTATCAACAAGGAATCCAATAATGGTCTTCCTCTTAATAATTGAGGCACATTTAATTGGTAATTTAATTGGTATTAATTATATATACATGTAAAGTTGACCAAAACAGAAGTTTGGTTTACACGTACTTAATTTGGAATGAAGTTATTCATTGATGAATGTACAATTTAATTTTGACTTATCTTTCTTTCATGCTCGAAAAAGCAATCGTTTTTTGCACAACATTGAAGAAGATTTGTTGGCTGAGTGACTAATAAAAGATACTCTGAATAGAACGACAAGAGTCCGGACGAAGCAATTGAGAGGCGGCGGAGGGGGCAGCGGTGAGGTGGTTTGATTGAATGAATGGAGAGCTTAGAGCTCCCATATAAGGAGACGGGTTAAATGGACCCAAGGTCCACAGGCACTCGCGGACCATTCAACCAACGCTTCTAAATATATCCTTCCAGGGTTTCTTCGACCATACTCAACACAACAACTGTACATCAGCTGAGGTCATGATCACTGCTAACAGTATCAACAAGGAAGCCCAAAGTGACCTTCCTCTTAATGATTGGAGAACATAATATTCATAGATTCTCCGTTTGAAATATCACAAACCAAAGGAAACATTCGAAACGATATGACTTATAGTGAGGAAGACTCAATATATGAAGTCAAGAAGCACTAGTAACATTAGTTCAAGTATATTCCAATTTCTGTAAAAAAGCTCCCATCTGTAATGATGAACATACAATTGCACAAGTGTATGTCTCCATCTTCTTGGATAAGCACATAGATATTGCTAACTAACTGAAGGTAGAACATTAGTCTTGGTTTGATGTGAAGGAAAATAATCCATGAACAATTTCACATGGATTCTCCGACAATTGAGAACTACAATTATTCTATAAATACGAAAACTATCCCCAAATCCGAATACTTCAGACATTCTGCAATCTTATTTCACCTCTTCCCTGTCATGAAGTCATTTTTGAAGCGAACGCATTGAGGTTCAAGGCTTCTGGAATAATCAGCAGGTTTCTACAAAAATTGTTTCCGATTTTAAGTAGTATTTTATATATATATATAAAACGTTTCACAGTAAATCATAGATACAGAGTAAAGGGACGAACACAGTTACAGTCTCTAATTTTCGGTTGGACTATCTCAAACCATCTCTTCGCAAATGCGCTTGGTGTCCCTATCTCTACTCTCCCGATGACGGTTCAATCGAACATTAGAGACTGCAAATGTGTTCATCCCTTTACTCTGTATCTATAGTGCAAATACAATTAATTTTATTATTATATATTGTATTACTTATAATCCTGAAAATGGCCAGAGAGGCCAAAAGCTTGATCTAGACAATTAAGTCTGTTTAAAAACGTTGAAGTGATAAATATGTCATTGGGTGAGTTATTCCATCAGTTAACTAACATCGTAAACATCGTATAGTGTTCACGAAAAAGGAGCACTTATTTAAAAGCTTTTTAAATACAGAATCCGCTCTGGTTTCCAATCAAATTGGTATTGAAGAAGATTTGCTGCCTATTTATTCATACACACACACACACACACACACATATATATATATATATATATATATATATATAAGTTCACAGAAGTTGTTCTTGAGGATTTTGATCATAAAGAAAATTCAACTCCAGATTATACGCCGACGTTTCGCCAAAAATTGTTTGGAATTTTCAAGGCTAAAAAACAATTTATTACCGACATAAGTAGAGCAAGACAAATTATCCACGGAATAGT
Source organism: Hermatobates lingyangjiaoensis (assembly GCA_026182355.1). Taxonomy (NCBI): domain Eukaryota; kingdom Metazoa; phylum Arthropoda; class Insecta; order Hemiptera; family Hermatobatidae; genus Hermatobates; species Hermatobates lingyangjiaoensis. The sequence goes on along the minus strand of JAPFBL010000175.1, from coordinate 547,141 downwards.
AACCAACAGAAAACAAAAAAAAAAGAATTAAACAAAAATACAGTAACAAGAAAACCACAAAAGGATCATAAAATACCCAGTGAGATTGTTAACAATATTGTTAAATGGGTGCATTTTCAATTTATTAGACTCTTGGAAATGATATATGTGGTCCACAGCTAGTGGACTCCAGTGTTGTAATTATGATTTGACTGTAATTACTCTTTTATTCTATAGCTGGAATATAGGAATAAGAGAAGAGCAAATAAAATTTGAACCAAGAAAGTTAAACTCAGAGAGTTGAACTTCCAGTTTCGTCTGTTTATTATTTGTTAATACCTGGACAGTCGGTTTTGCCTCGACATCTTGTACTATTGTTAATTGCTTAGTTTCTTGTATTTACTTAAGTCATGATACTGATGTTCCTTTGTGAACATGTCATGTGGTATTGTCGTAAGACGAGTACAAGTTACACATCGCCTGACATCTGTCTGTCATGCCCTGCCTTCTGGCCCTGAACGGAACAAACTTGCCCTCAACCCTGGAGCCAGAGAGGAAAGCTCGCTCAAGGGTCGTTTATTGCAAGTCTAAAAGCAGATTGAGACGCCTAATGGGTAGGCCTCCATTAGAAGTACTCCTTGAGTACCTAGGCGCCTAGCAGAACAATCACTTCCACCTTCCCATTTCCGCCAACTCCCGGAAGAAATTAGTCCCAGGCTGGCTACCTGTCTCGCACCGCGCCCAGCAATCTGTCTGCTCCAGACGTGCATTCTTCTGACTCCCCAGTCATCAAGCATAACCATTTACTCTGTGCTTACTCAGCGATGTTATTTATGATGACTTTGAAGCCTTCTTCCAGAATTTCAACAATAACTCTAGACTTTGTATCTACCTACTTGCCTATTGCCATTCTCCTAGTGACTAAGCCAAGTGTTTTACTCTTCTCCGAATTAACCACGACAATAAATCGTTTATTAGACGCCCGCAGATAATTATTTGTATTCATCTTTTTTTCTTCTTGGAAGTAGTCAAATAGACATGCCCTTGAAGTCTCCTCTACGTATAAGGCGTTCCTCTTGATATACGTCCTTGCTCCGTATTACATTCAAAATTGAAAAACATGAATAACCATCATCCAATGAGAATCATTTCCACTGAACTGGAGTTATTAGGTCGTCATTTATTCAACTGCGTAATAAAAATAATTTACTTGTTGAACGACATTTTTATTTTTCATGGTAATTAAACTATTAAATTCTAAATTTTTGATTTTGCAAACTACACGGAAATTTGTTCACAGATTGTTTAAATAGGAATTGAATATATGTTAACGTTCATTTTTATAATTTTTTTTAAATTTATGATTTTAGAGTTTTTTATTTTAGTTTTCATTTTTATTTTGATAAGCTTTACTTTTTGATAAATTCACTCTGCAAATGAATGAATAGTCACACCTGGTATAAAAATACAATGTAATATCAATTGATAAGAAATTTCATTAAAATTATTCAATTTAATAAGAAATATATTTTTACATTAAAGTTGTTTGTTACTCCCAAAAGTGTTTGTATAAATACATAAATATGTTAACTTTTTGGAGAAAATTCTTTATTTATTCAAATTAGGGAGCAAAAGTTACTTAAGTACCACCAACTTTTCAATTCGTTTGGAAATTCTTATAGAAAAGGCGATTCCCTGATTTTGAGAATTATTTGGAAGTGGTTTTAATGATTATTGGTGAAATATTACTAGCTAATTTAGAATCTTTTAGCTTATTTAATTGATGATCCATGCGCTTGATAAGCTGCTTGATGGTACAGTCGATTGGTGGATGCAGAGGTGTTTTTACCTTCTTTTGTATTCAATAGTCCCAGTGCAAATGACGGTACTTAGTTTCTTACCAACTGTTTCGATAATGACACTAGGAGACCCTGAGGCGCTATGTTCTTCTCCTCTCCCTCTTTTACAAATGACCAGTCTGTTTCATTTCCTCTCCTTGCACACCCTTATTCTTATTACTCCCTTGCTCGCATCATCTCATGCTTCCCCACTCATTCTGACAGTTCCCTCCTACCAAACCTGTCATCTCCTCGTGGGAACTACACCCAATCAAACTTTCACTTGCAAAGCAAATCTCCTTCATTTCTTTTCTATTTTTCCACTATATAAGTAGTTACTTTGCTCACTTCTCATCACGATTCAAGTGAATCATAATCGAAAATTGTTCTTTATACCCCCTAAAGGGTCTCTTTCTTGCACTTTACATTCTGAAATCACCAGTGCGTGTTTGTTCTCACTATGATCAAAATAAATTGATTTTGATCTATCAAAGTAATGCTACCAAAATAATTGATACACTACTAATTAAGAAAGAATTAATCAAGAAGTGCGAAAAATAAGTAGAGACGTTCGTTCTATACCCACAAACACCTGTTAATAAAAACTCAAGGTTAATAAAACTTTTTCACTTTCAGTGCATTTTATTCAGAGTAAATTAAATAAAAGTTGTTATATAGAATATATATTCCTACATCACGGTAGGAATTATCTATTCCTAAATCTAGATGGTTTCAAAATTACATTTATTAGACTTTATGTGATGTAATCAAATATAACAAAGCTACAGTGTCTGTCTGTTTATACGTCAAACTATAATAAAATATTTCAGCGATACACCAACATAAGCTTAGATGTTTTGAAATACTTGATCTATGCTAGTTGGAAATGTAAGTTTCTTTTATATATTATAAGCAATGATGTAATAAAAAGATTTCTGGCACTAGTTACTATTTCATCGTACAGTCCTTCAAACTGTACGTTAGCTGTTGATAAAATGCAGATCCCTTGAAATATCGGTGTTGAAAAACTCTATACGGATGATTTTTTATATAGTATCTATCGTAATTATGTAAACGTTCCAAACAATAAAATACAAGTATATACAAAATTGAATTAAAATCTTCACATTAAAATATTTCAAAAATAAACTTCATTACACAAAATCTCAATTCAAGTTTTTTCAAAAAATTTTCTCTGTGACAACATCTAAGGCACCAATATTTGCAAACAAAATATCTAAAATTGTAAAATTGACGTTTGCCATGTATTTCGTACATCATCCGACAGTGCTGCAGGTGCTCTTACCCAACAAGTTTTAAATATATTCTTTTTTTGACTAACAACCCCCACATATATACAATTTCACTTTTATTGCTGTTCTAGAGAAGGAAAGTTCTGCTCATTTGTTATTTGGTACCGATTATCATTATAAGAAAGTTTTTATTAGTTCTTTTTAAAAATTATTCTTTTCTCAGTTAATGGATATTAATGTAAATCGAAATATTTACGTATATTATACTATAAAAACTCTAAATAACATTAACTATCTACAACTGAAATTAAATATTATATATATATATAAAACTAAAGTTTATCGGGACTCGCTCAGTTCTTCAAGTTCAAATTAAACTCTGACAATGTTTAGGTTTTTATTTAAAACCTTTTTCATAGACAGAAGTATACATTTTGAAACAGAAAAACTAAGTATTATATTATAAATTATTTTACAAAGAAAAATAGTCTGTAGATTTACGCAACAACTGTAGTTTGAATATTTTTCTTTGTAAAATAATTTGTAATGTTATGTTTAGTTTTTTCTGTTTCAAAATGTATACTTCTGCCTATGAAAAAGGTTTTAAATAAAAACCGAAACGTTAGCAATGAGAGTTTAATTTGAACCTGAAGAACTGACCGAGTCCCGATAAAGTTTCGTTTTGTTTCTATTCTACGGTCGATATTTTTATCAATATATATATATCAATATATCAATATTTATTTATATATATTTATATAAACAACTATATATATATATAGTTGTCAGCTAGTCAACTATCAGATATTGTATTCAATTTTAATTAATCCTCCCCGATGTTCCTAAAGCTCATGTTTTCATATATTTTTTAAATGTAACCTGAAGAAGAATATCAATTGTTCGAATTGTTTGATACTTTAATTTCAATTAACACCGATTCACTTTAGATGCTATAAAAAAACAGAAATAACAAATACCAATAGAGCAGTATTTTTAACAACAAAATTGCTAATTTAATTATTACCTTTATTTTATTTTCACCCCCGGCGAAACTGTGGTGACCGGCTTGTCTTGAATAAAGAAACAGAAGGGTAATTTAATTTTCTTGTGGGATCAAAATTTGACAGGTGGATGCACTAGTTTTGGGTATAACTGTAGAAAATGCAGTTGAGTGAATGATATGAGAGTTGTAAGGCGAGATACTTGTTGACCAGGCCTCTCTTCAGTGAGCTGTGAAGCCTTTGAAGCCCTGTTGAAAGGCTCCAAGCCGGACGTCTTAGGCCTATCAGCTGACACTCTCTTCCTTTAGGCCCACACCACGTCAATCTCTCTCGCCATCATCACTCCAGCATATTTCATAGAATATCATAGCTGAACAAGGAATTTCTCGCCATCATCACTCCAGCATATTTCATAAAATATCATAGCTGAACAAGGAATTTCTCGCCATCATCATTGGAAAATCTTCGATATACTGCCATAGATAAACAAAGATTTTTCTCGTATCATTACTAGAGCATAATTGATACTAATATCATAGCTAAACCCGGAATTTTCTCGGCACACCCTAGAACCATTTTTCATATATCATAGGTAACAAGGAATTTTCTTGCATCATTTGGAGCATTTTTGATAGAATATCATGCTTAAACAAGGACTTTTCTTAGCATCATCTTTGATAAAACATCATAGCTGAACAAGGAATTTCTCCAGCCATCATCACTCCAGCATATTTCATAGAATATCATAGCTGAACAAGGAATTTCTCGCCATCATCATTGGAAAATCTTCGATATACTGCCATAGATAAACAAAGATTTTTCTCGTATCATTACTAGAGCATAATTGATATAATATCATAGCTAAACACCGGAATTTTCTCGGCACACCGTAGAACCATTTTTCATATATCATAGGTAAACAAGGAATTTTCTTGGCATCATTTTTGGAGCATCTTTTGATAGAATATCATGCTTAAACAAGGACTTTTCTTAGCATCATCTTTGATAAAACATCATAGCTAAACAAGGAATTTTCTAGGCAACGTCACTGGAACATCATCATTGATAGAATATTTTAAGTAAACAAAGATTTTAGGTATGAATCATAAATACAAAATACCTATTTATACCTAAATATAAATTTTAGGTATATAAAATACAAATTTTTTAAGGAATTTCCTCGGAATTATCATTCGAGCGTCTTTGATAGAATATCATATCTAAACAAAAAATATTAGGTATACATCATAAATATATCAAGAGTATGTAAAATACGATTTTTTTTTTGATGTTATCACTGGAACATCTTTGATAGACTATCATACAACTAGCTAAACAACGGAATTTCTTCGGTGTCATCACTGGGGCCATATTTGTAAAATACCGTAGCTAAATAAGGAATTTTCTCGGTATTATCTTTGGAGCATCTTTGATAGAATATCATAGCTGACATTGGAATTTTTTAATGGTCCCTAATCAACTAACTATTAAGCGCCAGAATTCCAAATGGAGATTTTATTCCAACTTCAGCACAGATGTGATTCTGAAGATCTTTTCACTACGATTCAATAAATATAATGATTCAACAGCTTCGTAAATTCTTATTCTTAAAAAAAACATATTCGTATAATCTACTAATTGAGGACTAAAATTATATTCAAATTCCATACGATCTGGCCAAATCTAATTAAATTAATGTTGTTGTTGATTGATTTGATTTTATTTACAATGTTGTTCGTAATACAAATATACTGCACTGTTTCCCAGTACAAAGATGAATGACAACACATAACCAACCTTCTCATTATGCTTTTAAGACAAATGACAGTATAATGCGTCGTTCGCTATGTGTTGACGTGCAAACACTAACAAAAAACTGTGGATATTGACTGCCAAAAAGCCACCAGACTTCTCACTAACAGAGTCTTATGTTCATAGGAAGTATTCAGTTCAATTTTGTTGTAAAATATTTGATCTAATTGTTTTAATTCGTTATGGAAAAGGCTTAATTAAAAATGAATATAAAACTACTGATGAATGAGTGTAGCTCAGTTTATTTATCACTGTTTGATAGCAAATATAACCATATTCAGATATACTCTCTTCATATTGAGTTTCTAACAATCTGCCTATAGGAGGTCTGGAGGTTGTTTAATATTGTACTTATAAGCAAAAGAAACAATAATAGTAAGTTTCTAGATAAGATTGACTTTTGCATGAGTTGTATCAATTACATGTAAATTCTGAGCCATAGTACCTTCATCATCATGAATATTTCCTGTTTTTAGATCTGAACGGCTTATATAAAGCTGCCAGTTCGAAATTAATATCAATTCACTACTGTTTTCCAGTTTCATGATTGGTAAAAACAAAATGTTTGTAATGGAAGCATCATTAAGAAATATGGGCAAATAAAAAGTAATCCAGCTGAAGAAGCCATAAGGTTGTTGAATAGTGCCCGGAGGAAGATTGCTAAGGGCAATATAAAGGAATTGGTTGAGGTGCAGACATGGCGAGCACAGAGGCAAAGAGGAGAGCGGCCGCCCTCGGGGGCTTGCGGTCTCGGTGGAGGCGGGCAAGAATGCGAGGGGATGGTCAGCCAGTGGCTGAACTCTGACCTCTCGGCTATCCCAGGAATCCCAGTAGGTGGGGGCTTCATTCACGCCGCACGACCTCTCATCCTTGATCATTCATCTTGTTCCTCGTATCGCCTCCACCCAAACAACCACCTTGCCGAACGCTCCACGAATTCCATCGACAAGCGCTTCTCCTCGGGCCAGTCGCATTCCCATCAACAAGGAATACCACCCGCTGCCCACTGAGTCACGGATTAGGGAAGCTCACGGCCTTCACTTCCTAACTGAAGAAACCCTGCCTTGTAGATATACTTTCACCAAGCCAACAACACTGCTTCACTGCATCCACCAGTCATTCACAACCAAGTCCTCTTCAGTGCCCTCCCAGTGTCTCCGGAATGCTCCTTAAACAACATCTCCACCATAATTATTAACTTCGCCACATAATATTTCACGGATTATAGCAGAATAAGCAATAAAAATGTGATACATATTCATAAATAGCTTACATCGCAATTAACATCTCACTAACTATTGCCCTCGGATAACTTATTCTTGATAATATATGTCTATTAATGGGTCTGCTAGGTTTCGACATCATGATTGATGCATATGTATATATTTCATTATACGTATAGTTTGTATTTATCTCGCGTGAATGAAGAAGAAAACGTATAAATTATAGCATAAATTCTAAACCAGTGCTATGATCTTTCGACTAAGTTATTTATTATTATTATTTTCCACTAAAGTTCTCAAAATGAATGTAACTCTGCCTTGCCATTCATTTTGTGTCTTTTCCTAGTCATTCATTTTATGATTCTATTGAATCATTCATTTGTGACTTCAGTGAATGATTCTTCGCTCGAAATGGAAAACAACTTGCTCGGTTTTATTTCTAATTTATTCAAAAACTTTCGTTTGTATTACTTTTTTATTCATTTTAATTATTGTAGGGTAAAAAGTTAATGAAATGGTCTCCACATAAAAAATGTGATAACATATAGAAGTTAATTTCATTAACTTTTACCCTACAATGAGTAAATACCACATAATAAATGATTGCACTACGTTAAAATCATTTTAATTATTTCTATTCAATAATTATTTTTTAATATTCACAAATAAGTTCTCTAGAAATAAAAATTTCAATAATTTATTGTATTTAATTAAATATTCTGATTTCAAAGCCCATGCAAAAACTACTAATGATAACTATAAAAATGGCCAAACTGTTCATTTCATTTAATAAAAATATCTTTGTTCATACAAAAATTATTCATAATTAAACTTATTGATTTTACTACAGGAAAAGTTGGAATAGTTCCTTGTTAGTCCAGTAGAAGATGTAAACATCGTATTTATCCCTTGTGGAAGGATTTGGCTGTAGAATCTATATATATATACAATTAAAAGAAACGGTCCAGCGGACTTTTTTAAAATAAAATAAATTCAAAACGAAGGAAACACACAGAAAGACACAGACATAACTCACATCGATATTTCGACCATCGTCGTCATCAGGAGGTGCGAAGAACGAAGAGTCCCGGTCTTCCTGCGGGACTCTTCGTTCTTCGCACCTCCTGATGACGACGATGGTCGAAATATCGATGTGGGTTATGTCTGTGTCTTTCTGTGTGTTTCCTTCGTTTTGATTTTATTATATATTATATTATATATATATATATATATATATATATATATATATATATGTTTCCTTATCTCGACCACATACATTTAACACTATTTTTCTTTTTTATCGAGGTTTGATCTAGCTTCAATAATTCAAAACCTTTAAGCCAAAGTTTCGTCCATATTTGTAGATATCTTCAGGGTTACCAAGATAGTGTTTTATCTTCATAGTGTTTAAAGAAAATTAGTGTTATATATATATATATATATATATATATATAAAGATTTCACATAAACATGTGAAATAACAATCAATGATCAAACCACAATAAGAAATGGGAAAACTGTTTCGGTTTTTGGAAAAAGTCTTGTTTTACCATCTCTTATTGTGGTTTGATCATATATATATATACAGTTCGTGAGTTTGTTTATTTGTTTGTTCACCCATTTCTCATGAAGATAGAGACCTAAAATTATTATAATCTTTACTTTTGTTGTGATGGGATTTGTTGTAGTTGTATTACATAATATCAAATCGTATTAGGGGCTCAGGGTAGCTCAATGACTTGCGTACTTGTCTGGACTTTCTACAATATTATTTAATATTTCTCATTAAGGAGATCAGGGAAGCCTATAATATACAATAAGCTATTACATTAGAGGTTAAAAATGAATAATTTTAGAAAGAAACTTGAATACAACTGTCAGATAAAATCGAATGTTCTAGGGTAATATTATAAAGACACATTCCTATCATTAATGTTATTTTAGTTGGGTAAATAAATTGAATATTTCAATTTACAAGTTTTGTTTGTTTTAAATATATTTGATTGTTTATATAACTTAAATTGATGTTTTATATATTTACGTCATAAAATAAACGACATTTTTTTCTTTTAAATTATTTTTATTTTGCTAAATATACTTACTGCGTTATAAATATATCTTGAATCATTTTATAATATTATATAAAAAGCTTGGGCCATATAAGAATCTGTTTCCGTGCCTTAATAACAAGAAACAACAATTAAAATTATCCCTGTCAATAATGATCAGTGAATTTATTTCAATAACTCTTGCTGTAATTTCTGAGTGACACAAAGAGTCACGGGTAGTCTAGTAGTACAAGAAAGATCGAGTTGTACTGACTATAATATCAATTAATTTGATAAAAATTAAAGTCAGCATGTAAAAACTACAAAAATCATAGATTATTAATTAATAAAACAAAAAAAAAATTGAATTACCTTCTTTCTTGGAAATGTATGCTGATTACAGAGTAAGGAGTTTAATCAAACAAGGAGCGTACAAAATATGGCTCTCTTAGGGGAGATCAGTTTCAATGGATGATCGGTCTATTTGAATACAATTAAGTCGTAACAGCTTCTTCATTTCTTCTACCTGACATTTCATTAACAAGTATGATTAAATGTATGATTTCCTACACAACTTATACCATTTGTCTCCATCCTTTGAAAATCCTGATTCTACTTCTTAAAGGAGATTCATATAGCGGTGAAAATAAACATTTATTTAATAAAACAAGCAAAGTGAAAAATAGAAATAAATGCAAATAAAAAAATAACATAATATTTACTGCACAAAAGAAGTTCAATGATGACTATATTGGTAAAATGTTTCATAAAATTTATGTTATTTTAAATTTTGTTGGATTGATTTGTGGTCAAGGCCTCTGACAGCCAAAATAAAACAATTTATTTACTTTATTATAATAGAAATTAATATGAAATAATATACTTGATCCCTTTCTTTATATAAGATATTTAATCTTATTATGCAAATGAAAATATTAAAACAATCTATTGATTTTTTTTAATTTTAAAGAAAATTAGTAAATAAAATTAATGAATATATTCTATGAGTAGATATATAATTCTTTTTTTATTGTTGTCTTAAAACAATAATTATTCTTTTTTATTTATATATTCAGTTATTCATATAACTTTTTCTTTAATCTAACATATATATGACTAACATATGTCTAACAAAATATGACTTTTATAAGTATTATAAAATACTGTTTTATAAGTATTGAGATAACTTACAAAGTAGAAATTTACATAGAGAAATTATAAAGTAGATACTGTGATTTACTACTATCTACTTTATCTAAGCAGTAAATAAAATAGTATCATTAAGTTATTTACTTTCCTCAACTTTACTATTTGTAATTTTGTTTATTTATTTTGTTGAACATAAGAAAATGTAAGTTATTCTTAAATAACAGTTGCTTATTCTTTCCCGGGCAACGGCTGGTACAGCATTTAACATTTAAAGTATTCTTAACTCGTAGCATACTAATATAAGCAAATAGCAGGTTATCTTTATTTACTTGTCCTGAAATGACAGTCAAAGAGCAAGTAATTTTGTATTAGATAGCCCTACAACGTTAGCACGGAGTGATACAATTTTAAACAATTGTACACCTGTTATGAGTATAACTGCTGCTATTTACTACTGTAATGCTATTTTACTACTAACTAATGTGATGACTGCAGGAGGTGTGTGGCCCCCGCAGCTTGCAGCTTTGTTGGAGAAGGGCCTAGTCGGTGCCTTCGGGGAAGTGGTTAACAAATATTTTAATTTACTGAGTTGATTATGATAGCCTGTATTATCTGTGTGCTCTGATGGCAATTGCTCTGTTGTCATTGTGGTTATTTTGTTGTTGTTAGTCATTATATATTTAAGCTGTATTTGCATAGCATGATGGAGATTGTTGTGTAGCATTGAAGATTTTGATGCGTGTGGTGCCTTCGGCTGGAGCATGCTGTTCTCTGACAAAAAAAAAACAACAAAAAAATTACTAACTAATGCTATTTATACTGTGATGCTTAGATAGTTTTCGATAGGTAAGCACATGTAACATATATTACGTGTAATGTTAGATATTGTAATAAGATTGCAAACTTATTTGATTGGAAAGCATATCTAACGTAGTCTAGTTCTATGGAATCCCACTTGTGTATACATATCGGTTAGTAAACATTTTTTTTTCATTTTTCACTGCTCTGCAGATGGTAGATATTGAAAAATTCTTTATTAGGGGAGTACTCCCAATTTACAAATTTCTGGGGTAGCTGTACGAGGAACACTAAGTGTCCCCCGCCGGGCTTTTCCCCCTATTATTGTACAGTGTATCTTACAAACTAATAACTTAATCCCAAGTCTTATGCTTGCAAGGTCTCTCACTACATTCTAATATAAATAGTTATAATAATTTCATAATAATAATTATAAAGTATTTATATTACTAGAAATACTATCAACAACGGGAATAACGATACTATTATTAATAATAATGATCATAATATAATTATAGTAATAATAAAATGGTGATACTAATAGCAAAATAGCACTAATAAAATTGAAATAGTAACAACAATAATTATAATATGACAACAAAAACAATAATAGTTATGATAGTAATAAAAATAATGATCATAATAGTAATATTATTATTAATGAAAATGATATTTATGAAAAACAAACTAGCTTAGTTGTTACATGGTCACAGACTCTCTGTAGAGTCCTCTGGGCATTCCTCTGCCGCAGTCGAAGCCATAGCTCTCCTTATCAGCACATCCTTTTAGAAAATGCACTATTAAGGGGGATGCTGTCAGTAGATGAAGCACCAATGAAGAGCTTCATCGAAGACTTTGCAATTCGAACACCAAATGAATGCCTACTAGAGAGGTCCAGCTATCTAGACCAATAGGTCACAGGTTAATCCTAAGTCTTTAAAATAACAAAAAAAAAAAGAAAAAGTTAACTGGAGAAGAATGGAGCAAGCGTAAGGCGGGCCAGGTGGGAGAGGAGAGCGGCGGTGAGGTATTAGGTGGGACGCTGCAGAGCGTGTTATTTGCCGCGCTGCCCAAGGCAGACAACAATAATTAGACTGTTTGGTCCAGGGCTCAGTGTGATTTGGCTGAAGCTGACCTCACCTCTACGTACAGGAATTCCCAGCGCACTCTGCTCCCTTCGTCCTCTCCCTCTCTCATCGCACCCATTAATCTTCTCCTTTCATCTTTCTCTCTGACTCTCTCATATCGTGCCCGTGTTATCCACCATCCCCCACTTATAGTCCTCATTCCGGTAAGTTCACCATCTTTACCTCGACACGACTTCACATCTCCTTCTAATCTTACAATACATTTTACATCCACTAACAAGGTTATTTTACCAATAGAGATACCTTTGACTCAAGATAACTTAAAAGGACTCAATTATTTCAATATACTTCTACTTAGTTGAATCACTTCTGTATTGCCTTCTATGAAACACTAGCTTACATCCCTTAATTCAAAGAATTGCTAACTTTACTTCACACCTATGAAATAGTAAAAGCCCTTTGTCCATATACAAGCTCAAGTCTAGGTTGAGATCTATTGGACTTAAAAGCTTGTTCATTCTAGGTTAATGAATTTTATTTTGACCTAACGTGAAATATATCACTGCTACACTAACGTGAAATATATCACTGCTACAGCAAATTATTACTTTAAACATATTCCATTCTCATTTATTTATGAACCACAAAATAGTTTAAATAAAAACCTATAAGTGAATTACACATTTAACTCATTTGAATTAAAACGGTTTTATTTATTTTTTCATATAGTATATAACTTGTATTAGTTAAGAAAAAATGATTAAAATAATAAGAGTCTCATTTTAAAAACAATCCCATTTATTGTATACTCGAATACATATAGTAGTCTTTCTAATATATATATATATAAAACTTTAAATTACAAAAAACACGAGACAGAAAAAAGATAAAATATACACTTACTAAATTCCATATTTCGAACTGTTGTTCGTCATCAGAAGTAGACTAGAAGAGAGGACGAAGTGAGAGAGATCTCCCCATGTCGAAGGAAGGAACCCGAGTTCCTAATAAATATATATATCAATGATCACACCACAAGTTGGGTTTTCGACTCTGACGAAGACCGCTTGTTGTTGTTGAAAGATCTTAGTCTTTTTTTTTCCCATTTCATATTGTGGTTTGATTATTGATTGCAATTTCACAGGTTTATGTGAAATCGTATATATATATGGTATATATATATATTGGAAAATTATGTAGATATTGGAAAATTCTTTATTAGGGGAGTACTCCCAATTTACAAATTTCAGGGATAGCCGTACGAGGAACACTAAGTGTCCCCCGCCGAGCTTTTCCCCCTATTGTACAGTGTATCTTACAAACTAATAACTTAATCCTAAGTCTTATGCATGCAAGGTGCCTCACTATATTCTAATATATATATATATATATATTTGTAAAAGTTGGGAGCAGTCCTTCTTCAATACATGCTTTTAAAAACTGGATGTCTGTTTCCACTTGATTCAATTTCGTCTTATATTTTTCCAAATTACGAAATTAAGTTAAGTGTAATTGTAATTTAATTGTGTTTTTTGCTGAAGATGGTGAACGTACACCGAAACATGTTCAATAATAAAATAAAAAATTATGGTGATTTAATTTTTAAGTTGAGTTCTGAGTTGAAGAAAAAATTTCGTAATTTGGAAAAATATAAGACGAAATTGAATCAAGTGGAAACAGACATCCAGTTTTTAAAAGCATATATATATATATATATATATATATATATATATATTATTATTAAAGTAGACGGCAGCTTCCGCATTCATGACCTTTTTGATGGTGTTTTATAGTTTTCTTTGATAGCGAGTGATTTCATGAAGGAGTTGTCCCAGAGACATCGAAGAAATAATTTCGTAGGTTACTCAATAATATATTTTTACTTACAAGCTTTCGATTTCACTGAAATCATCATCAGGTATATCATATAAACTGATTAAGCGTAAACTAGTAACATAATAACAATTTTGAAAAGGTTAAACAAACATTAAAATGATTTTTTTTTTAATTTTAATGTTTGTTTAACCTTTTCAAAATTGTTATTATGTTAGTTTACGATTAATCAGTTTATACGCTATACCTGATGATGATTTCAGTGAAATCGAAAGCTTGTAAGTAAAAATATATTATTGAGTAACCTACGAAATATATTACATACATATATATATATATATATATATATATATATATATATATATATATATATATATATATTGATAACATTATCGACCGTGGAATAGAAACAAAACTAAAGTTTATCGGCACTCATTTTATCGGGTTCATGAACCTGAAGAACTGACAGAGTCCAAAACCCAACTGAACGATGTTATTTCACGTGTTTATGTGAAATCTTTATATATATATATATATATATATATATATATATATACCCATATTCAAAACTTCCTGTTCATCACTCAATTTCACCCACTCCTTCTCCTATACATCCTTAACCTTCCTGGATGTAGTAGTGTCCCTAAGCGGCAGGACCTTCACCACCTCCATACACACAAAACCTACCAATGTCCAACAATATCTACACTTCAATAGTTGTCACCCATCCCACACAAAAAAGTCCCTACCTCGTTCCCTCTCCATCCGCATACACCGTATTTGCAGTGACCTCTATCAACGACAGTGTCATATCGACAAACTTAGGGAAAAATTCGTCCAGCGGGGCTACTCTCCCAGGTTTGTTGATAAACGCTTAATACCTGCCACCAATCAATATCTTCCTAGGACTGCCGCTGAACCCAACAGTTCTCCCTTCCTCGTAACTACTTTCTTTCCTGGGGTCCATAGGATCGGGAATATCATCAAGGACATTTTTCCTCTCCTGTCCTCTTCTCCCTCCACCTCCTCCGTCTTCCGAAAATCCCCTCGCCTGTCCTTCAGAAAGCCTCCCAATTTAGGAAACCTGTTTTCCCACAGATCCCTTGAAACTCCTGGGATTGGGGTGGTGCGTGGTGGTATGGAGAAATGCGGCCGTCGCCTCTGCCTTACCTGTCCTTTAGTTAACCCTTCACCTTTCTTCTCCTCACCAACCAACTCTTTCCGCGTCCCACCTAACACCTCCTGCACATCCAGGAATTGCGTCTACCGACTGAACTGTAGACAATGTGGAGCATTCTACATTGGTATGACTTCTACCAAGCTCAATGAGCGTTTGAACAACCATAGAGCTTCGGTCGGTCAGCGCAAACAGCTTTCTGTAGCTATCCATGCCAACAGCCATAACCTTTCTTTTAATGACTGCTTTACTGTTCAAATCATTAAGCTAGTGACCACTGATGACCGTAGTTTGACATTAAGAGCGTCTGAGGAGGCCCACATATGGTTATTGGGAGCCCGATCAGATCCCGGTTTAAATCAGAAGCGTTAACTTTTATTTGTTTTTCCTTTTATTTTTAACTTATTTATTCATATTCATATATATATATATATATATATATATATATATATTTTCCCTTTTTTTCTTTTTCTTCCTTTTTTATTATATTATATATATATTTATTTTATTATTATATTTTTTTATTATTTTCTTTTTTTATAATATTTAATTTATAATTTTTAATTTTTTATTTTTATCTATTGTTTTTGCTTTCTCCGTTCTCCGACGTTTAGTGCCTAGCTCCTTTTTTTACGCTAGTGCTGCTCTCTTCGGTTGACTCTTTATTTCTTCATTCGCTCTCCGTTCTTCGACGTGGGGAGATCTCTCTCACTTCGTCCTCTCTTCAAGTCTACTCTCCTGATGACGATCAACAGTTCGAAATATTGAATTCTGTAAGTTTTCTTTGTTTTGTCTTTTCTGTGTCGTGCTTTGTGTAATTTAAAGTTATATATATATAAATTTAAATCTAACTCAAAATATAACACTTATAACATTATAAAAACACACATTGATATTTCAACGAATCACTCTAAAGAAACCCTTTATAGTGGTTGCAGTAAAAGCGCTTTCAACATACTCAGGGAGGGGGAAAAACTTAAGTATAAAAAAACACTAAACTTAAAAAAGGTGTGAAGTTTGTTTAGAAAAATCAAGAAGTAACAGGGCGTCTCAACCAAGATTTTTCAAATATGTTTGTGAATAAATAGAAGATTATGAATATTAAGATTGAGGACATTTATTCCCTAAAGGGCTATAGTTCATATTTTGTAATCAGATTACCAAACATATAAAGAATCTAATCTGCATTCCAGAGTATCAAATCGGTCTTCGCTAGTATCATTTCGAGCAAAGTATTTCCTGCTCTTGAGCACATTTGACACATAAAACAGTGTTTACTTGTAAAATCATCTGTGGTACTCCAGATATTCGGTCCTCGACGCACTGATCTCTCTGACTCCCATCTCATCGGGCATTGCAATATGTAATATTATTATATAAAGAAATTAAACTACAAGGGAATCCAACGACAGATTTTATTTTGGAAAGTGAATAATTCAATATTAAGTTTCTTTTTGCAGTTCTGTTCTACAATAGAAATATATGTACATAATCAGAAAAGCTAATTTTAAATAGCTTCTCTGGAAGAAGTTAGTACAATTGTGGTGACTAGTCTAAAAGACTAGCTCTTAGTTACATAGTGTGACAAAATATACTAGTACACTTATATAAAGGGAAAAATTCATTTCGGAACTGTTTCCGAATGGAAATAATGTCTTATTTTGTAACTGGGCCCGAATTAGCCTTAGTTCAAATGTTACAAAACTGCTCTAACTAGTAAAATACGAGTATTACTAGTTAAAATTTATATAAGCAGAAAGGACATTCATTTTTACAGGGAATTTTTCATATTTCAATAGTGATTACCTGTCTCTGGGCTACATATCATAGCAGTAAGTTTTTTTCTTCCGTATGTTTCCAACAATGTATATATATATATCTATTATTAAAGTTGGCAGCAGCTTCTGCGTTGACCAATTTATGGCTGATGTTTTCTAGTTTCCTCACTAGTTTACGGTAACTCTCGGGTATTTTCCAGAGGAGTTCTGGTAACGAGATGAAGGTAAACACTAAACACTTTAAAACTTTATTCTAACACTAGAATTTACGACTTAATCTACAACACAAGCTTTCAGCTTACATTAGCCATCTTCAGGTAAAAATCTATAAACTAAAATTATAATCAAAACTAAGGCTAAGGTATAGAGAACAACTAACTATGGTACAATAGTACCATAGTTATAATAGTTATAAGAGTTATAATAGTTATTATAACTGTTATTATAGTAATAACAGTTATAATAGTTATAACTATGGTATTTGTACCATAGTTAGTTGTTCTGTATACCTTAGCCTTAGTTTTGATTATAATTTTAGTTTATAGATTTTTACCTGAAGATGGCTAATGTAAGCCGAAAGCTTGTGTAGTAGATTAAGTCGTAACCCGAGAGTTACCGTAAACTAGTGAGGAAACAAGAAAAAATCAGCCATAAATTGGTCAACGCAGAAGCTGCTGCCAACTTTAATAATACATGTTTGAAAGAAGATCTGCTGCCATCATACACAAATTTATATATCTATATATATAATGTCAGTCGCCTACCACCCACAATCTTCAACGCAAGTACCACTTCTTCTTCCCTTTTACTCTCTTCTTGATGGCGAACTTCGGCTCGAAATATTGATCCAGTAAGTGTTCTCGTTCTTTATGTGTTGTTTTTTTTTCTGATATATATACACTTTTTCGATGAAAATACGATGCGATACGGACAAATATAGTTTAATGTACAAAAAGAAACAGTTGGGTCTCCAACCGTCTCTGAACCAGTGCGCTTGGTTTCCCTCTCTTATCTCTCCTGAAGACGGTCCAAACCGATATATTATATTCATAGAGTTGATATATTATTATATATATATATATATTATGTGATTTTGAGGGTTTAGGTCTTATGATTGAAACTACTTCTCTCGTCGACGTTTTGACCTAACCCTCAAAAATCTTATTACACATACATACTGGGTCAAGAAAACAAATCATGATATATATATCTTTTAACTTTAGTGCTGTTACAGATAGGGCTGAATTATGTGTAGCTCATTTTTGTTATGGGTGATTCACATTACTGCATTCATTCTGCATTAACGGCAGATTTAAATTTCACTTTACTCAAATATTTGTTTTCAAGAATAACTTTTGTGATGTTTTATCGATTTCTTCCTGTGATTGCATGTATGCTAAAAAAAAAAAAAAAATACTTCCGCTTCCAAAAAAATGTACTATCTTTCATAAGATAGTACACCATAAAGTACTGGAGGGTTTTATAATTAAAAAAATAATTCTGGGATTGCAAGAAATAATTAATAATAGATGACTGGAATGTAAGCAATATACGGTGGATGCGGAGACAAAGCCTTGCAAGGTATTCAGACATATATTTTATTTAGAGCAGGCGTCTTCAACGAGCACCTGATGCTGTATTGGCTCGGAATTGACGGCTTAATGGCCTGCCTTTCTAAGCTAACTCGGGATCACGATACTATCGGCAGGTACTGAACTCCAATCCACCTAGACTCCTCATCTCTTATTTCTACCTCATACTTATTGAAATACGAATTTCTAGTCATCAATTAGCCATCTAACTCTCTAATTAATAATAGTATCAAGAAAGCTATTAGAAATATTCATTAATGGATTTTCCACGATGTGAGACTTTTAATAACTTTAAGAGTAATTTAAAAACAAATTAGTGATACTTTCCTGGTTTAGAGCAGCACGTAATGTGTCAGGCCTTAGGTATCGGTACTATAAAAAAAAATGTAGGAAATTACCTGTGTGTAATTGATCAGTAGTTATATGAACTTAAATTGAAACTGAGAGGTTAGGAACAAAATTCCTTAAAATAATGGTGCGTTTATTTCTAAAAGTTATTTTCTAAACAGTGGCACGGAGGAAACCCAAACTGATAGTGAACAATCTGTTACCAGAACGATAGGATGAATTACCGGGAATAGTTCACAGCACGATCTCAGTGGTAAATATCTGTAATGTTTAATAAAAATAAAACTTTAATAATTTAAAAAAAAAATAGTTTACATTAAATCAAGAAAATAATACATCACATTTCCTCAACCCGGAAACATAAGTTGAATGTGATTAAAGAAAGAGTGAGAGAGAGAGAGTGAGATAAAGAGAGTGAGTGAGAGAGAGTGAGTTGGAGAGAGAGAGAGAGAGAGAGTGAGAGAGAGAGAGAGAGAGTGAGTGAGAGAGAGAAAGAGTGAGAGAGAGAGTGAGTGTGAGAAAGAGAGAGTGAGTGACAGAGAGAGAGAGAGAAGTGAAAGAGAGTGAGTGAGCGAGTGAGAGAGAGAGTGAGTGAGAGAGTGAGAGAGAGAGAGTGAGAGAGAGTGAGTGTGAGAAAGAGAGAGTGAGTGACAGAGAGAGAGAGAGAGAGTGAGTTGTAGAGAGAGAGAGAGAGAGAGTGAAAGAGAGTGAGTGAGAGAGTGAGAAAGAGAGTGAGTGAGAGAGACAGAGAGTGAGTGAGAGAGAGAAAGAGTGAGAGAGAGTGAGTGAGAGAGAGTGAGTGACAGAGAGAGAGAGAGTGAGTTGTAGAGAGAGAGAGAGTGAAAGAGAGTGAGTGAGAGAGTGAGAGAGAGAGAGAGAGAGAGAGAGAGAGAGAGATGCTTTACAGGTGGTTCAGCAAAGGCATGTCTGTTTCGTCTCCAGGAATGCAATACCCTTTATTCGTAATGTCTTTCATCATATACAAAAGAAAATTAATAGCTTTATTTATCATTCAAAAGATTGTGAGATATTTATATACATCCTAGAATGTTATATTATTTTTAAATTAATTTCTTGCCTTTTAATATATACGAGTTCAAAATCGAAGATGTGAAACACACAGAGTAAAGAAACAATGTTTGGGCAAACAAAAAGAGATAGAGGGAAACAAGCACATTGTAGACACCATGGCAAGTAACTCAACAGTTACGTCTACAAGTGCTTGTTATCCCTCTCTCTTTTCTTCTGAAGACGGATTACCCGAAAAACACGGATTACAAGCGTGTTTATTTACTCTGTGTGTTACTCTTCTTCGATTTTGGCTCATTGTGTACAATTTGGGTCGTCTTTCTGATTTTATAGTAAACAATTTAATATATATATTTATATAATTCAATATAGACAAAGAAACATAGAGAAATCAAAAGAACACACTTACAGTCTCTAATTTTCGGTTTGAACCGTCTTCAAGAGAGATAAGAGAGGGAAACAAAGCGCACTGGTTCAGAGACGGTTGGAGGCGGTTGTGACTTTGAGCAATTAAAAAAAAATACTAACCATCAAAAAAAAAAAAATAATTGTAATCGTTGCTGTCAGGTTAGTCCAGTCTTCAATTATTGGATTGAATAATATATCTGGCGATTAATTTGTTCCTTTATTAAATTATCTGTGTTTCATGTTTATATATTTTATGTTCATATTATGTTTCATCTTTGTCTTTTTTGCCTTGTTATTTTATAACTTAAAACTATAAAACTATAAAACTTTGTTTATAACATATATTCAATTTCGATATTCCCTGGTTCATTGTCGTTATATAAGTTAATATTAATTGATAAATATTTATTGTTCTAGAAAGTTAGCATATTTCAATTCAAAATAATTGTTTCTTCATTAGGAATTCAGTTTGTTATCATTAAAAAGAAAATTATGGCAGATAAAAAGTGCTAAGGAAAAAGAAAGTGTTTGAGATGGAACACCAGCTTGTGGCCTACATTTGAACTGGCGCTTATTCGATACGTTCCCCAATAAGGACTCGAGTCAGTTTATGAAGAAATTCTAGATGAAACACAATGGGTTTTGTTTCGCTCGGTGCACTGCAGTTGTCTTATGTGTCAACACGTAAATCTCCTACTTTCAATAACATTGTGAACTGATCCACTTTTCAATCTGCTTGCTGTTGAATTGCTTCGTTTACTCCATTCATACAAGCTATAAAATAAAATACTATTATACTATGATATTTCATTTAAAAATATTTTTATCTATTATTAACACTTACAGTCTTTTAGGTTGGACTAGGTTAGGTTTCAGTGACAGTCTCACAAAAGAACACGGATAGGTCGAACAAAGGCGCTCTTTGTAATACTAAACATTGAATATTCTACATTGGGAGTCCTAAATTTTGCCTAACTGAAGTGTATTTGGAATAGGGATCATTAATGAATACCTGACTTCGTACAGGCTCGGGACCGACTGCTAAACTTCCTCTCTGAGGGCCAACATGCTCAGACTTATTCTCCTCCCGTGAAAATAAATCAAGGGCCAGAGTGGGTATTGAACCCTGGATCTACCAGTCCAGAGTCGAGCACGTTGCCACTGGGCTTACCTGGGCAACACTACTTCTTAATCGGAACCAATTTTCGCTACGCTGAGTAAAAATACTGGTTGATTCTAGATCGGAAAGCAATTTCAATTAACGTGAGTTTATTTAGTGCTGAGTTCCTGAAATCGTGCTCACTCGATGTACATAGGAAAATAGTTCGTGCTGAAGACTTACTATATACTAAATTATTAAATTTTTCCATTCACCTTGAACAAATCTATGTTCAATCTAATATTGTGATAAAATAATGTTTGAATTCGTTTATACTCTGCTACCATGTTACCTTTAATGCAGTAAGATAATTTAGGAGTACTTCAAAATCAAAAACTGTGAAACGGAAATCTCACCAAAATGTAAAAACTGACAGGACTTACCACCGTATTCCATAATTTCCAGATGCAGAATAATATTTTAGTAATATAATTATAAGATTGCAGAATAATTATCAATTAGATAACACTAATAACTAAAAGAATTGAAAATATTGTACAGTTGCAAAGAAGGACGGAAATGCGACATATCATAACAGGTGTCGCAAATCAGTTATTCAGAAAGCTTGTGCAACCTCTCAAGGCCTTGTTTCCACAACAATGCTGGCTATTGAAACGCATTTGGCTTGGGCCTTCTAAGATAGTGCCGTGACCTATCATTCTCGATAAATCCATCCTAATGTTCTACTGCCGCATTGTTCTCCATCAGGTTGGACTTCCTCAATGTCACTGTTTATCAAATAACTTCAAGAAATATGCGTAGTATCTTCATTAATATGTTTTGTTCCACGACTAGGAATTTCAACTTAACTTTATACAATAAATGTTCAATTAGAATTGCAGACATGAAATTCTTGATATTCCATTCTACATCATTATTCTTGCTCAATCAGTTTTTCACTGTTCAATTGTAAAGAGAAAATATTTATATTAAAAAAGCAAGAAATATAACTGCAAGAAATTATCAATTTAAAAAAAATATAACATCCTAGGATATATATATATATATATATATATATACATATCTCACTATGATAAAATAAATAAAACTATTAACCATATTATTTTTCTTAGTATATTACGAATATACTAAGAGTATAAGTACGAATATGCTTACGAAGAAAGCTATTACGGATAAACAGTATTATATTTCTGCAGACGAAGCACACATACCTTCCATAGAAGGTATCTAGAACATATTCCAGATAACACCTGAAGACGAACAACTGTTCGAAATATCGACTGTAGTAGTTTCCTTATTCGGTTATTTCTCCTGTATTAACACTCAGCTTTTAGGGGCAGGATAGACTAGTGGTACCGAGCTCTCCTCTGGACTTGTAGATTTGGGTTTCAATACCCACTCTAACCCTCGATTTATTCACGAGGGAGGTAAATAAATCTTAACACGTCATATTTCGGGGAGGACGATAAACCGGCGGTCCCGAATTTATCTATCCCGAACACATTCGACCAATGTGTTCTATCTTATGGGACTACTACTGCAGCCTAACCTGACCTAATCGAATATTCAGATTTAAATAAATCAATACGGGACAGACTTCTCGAGTTTATATATATATATAAGAAAAATTACATATTTGTTTACATTTGATTTGTCTATGATCCGTTTTCGATGAAGCTTTGAATTAATTTTTGAAACAAAGAGAACTTTGTTGAATCTTCTAGATTGAAAACAAATAAAATTTCCTAAAAGTATTTAAAAATATAAAGATCTCTGTAGAAGTTAATGGAATTACAAGAAATCTTTAAATATTTATATAATATATTTGATTTAAGTCAATAGAACGTATTAAGAATGTTTTGGAAATGAATAGAGTCCAGTAGAACTTTCTGGAATATTCTTGAAATGAATAAAACTCCGATGTACTTTCTAGAACTAATTAAAAATCATTATTTATCGCTGTTGAACTTGATATGACCGAGAAGATAACACCTACAAGAAACCAACTCTTCCCGTGTGAATAAATTCAGAACCAGAGTGAGTATGGACCCTAGATCTATCAGTGCAGAGGCAAGAACAAGTACGCAAGCCTCTGGTCTATCCTGGTCCCGTTTTAAGAATAAAGTTCACAAAAGTAATTTCAATTTAATGATAGAAGAAAAAATAAAATAGTCCACATAAAAATGTATTAAATAAACAACATGTTTTGAAAACATAGTGTTCTTCTCAAGGATATGTGACTTGAGATATTACGTCAAGTGTAAGTAGACTTTTCAGGCTTTTTAACAACTGTCAATCTTTCAACCGTAACAAGCGGTCTTCGTCAGAGTTAAAAGCCAACTCTTGGTTATGTTGTTTTTTGCAGTTTATATATATAAACACTAATAAATTCTCGACCGTGTGACAGATATACAACTAAAAAATGATAGATCGGGATGCGGTCAGTTTCCTCCACTTTCAATTCAAACTCTCATTGCCGACGTTTCGATTTTATTTAAAATCTTTTTCCAAAGGCCTACAAACAGAGGAAAACAAGAATTTTAATATGTACATTTTTTTTTAAAAACACAAACAAAAGAAGTACACTATGAAAAATCAAATACAATCTTGAGTATTAGGATAACAATGACAGAATAATAAAAAAGAGAAAAAGATGGAGTCTAACTATGAAAACAAAGTTTTTTACAATGTACTTACACAAGTAGGAGTATTGGAAATTGAATAATGTAATTGTAATAGTTCCTTCAATTTCCAATACTCCTACTTGTGTAAGTACATTGTAAAAAACTTTGTTTTTATAGTTAGACTCCATCTTTTTCTCTTTTTTATTATTCTGTCATTGTTATCCTAATACTCAAGATTGTATTTAATTTTTCATAGTGTACTTCTTTTGTTTGTGTTTTTTAAAAAAAATTGTACGTATTAAAATTCTTGTTTTCCTCTGTTTGTAGGTCTTTGGAAAAAGATTTTAAATAAAATCGAAACGTCGGCAATGAGAGTTTGAATTGAAAGTGGAAGAAACTGACCGCATGCCGATCTATCATTTTTTAGTTATATATATATATTCGTTACGTTTAAACTACAATAAGAAATTCAAAAATGGCGGTAAGATCTTTCCCTTAGGTCCCTAAGATCTGATTGGTGCATTAGTCAGTTTCTGAATTTCTAACTGTGGATTGATCGCTGATTTTTATTTCATATATTTACTGTACAGTCTTGTCAGTATTTGTGCAACATCTCAATACTATAATATGTATTTTAAACGATTTAATCGAAGTGTACTGGTTACTATTTTACTGACATAAAAGTCCCAAGTGAGGACAAGAATGTAAACTTGTTTACAATGATAGCCTTCTTCACAAGAGGTCAGCCAAGAAGTGCTAAGCCAACACTGCGTCGGTCGGCCAGGTAAGAGAGAGGTAATTGATGCGAAGGAGGACGGAAATGGTTTTGCCTGCTTCTCTGAAACATTTTATAACGGGAGATGGCTACCTCAGAGGTGCCCAACCTCATACTGCCTTCCTCGTCAATTTTGGTTTCTATTAAAGCTGTATAATTTTTCAAAAAAAAAAAAAAAATCGAGCAAAAAATGGAACGGTTTTCAGTGAACTATACAAAAGGTAACTCATCAGCTTGATTAGTATTCTGAAGTTTATGAGAGGCCCTTTCTGGTGACATTTGAAGTCTTCCTTCGCATACAAGAGTTATTCTGGAAATGATTATGCTTATTATGCTTATATAATGATTATTATTATGATTATAATGCTTAAAAATAAAAGTAAAAGACATTAACAAATTAGATGTCAAATAAGAAAAGTCACTCCCTACAGGAGTAGAAGCGAAGTGCAACTAATAGTTTTTACTAAATACTCTCAGATTTAGTAGAATCAAATTAAAGTAGAATCAGATTTCATGGAAGGTATATTTATTCTTGCACAACCCAAAAAAAGATAATTGATATTCATATTAATTATATTTTATATAAATATGTTTATATTTTTATAAATATAAATATAAATAAAAAATAAATATAAAAATATTTATATTTTTATTATTTAAAAATAGCAGACGTGCCCGTCTTTGACGGTTATTTAAAAAAAAATTCAGAGATGATGGCGTGGTATTCCAAAATAATAGTAGAAATTATAGAATAGTACAAAATATCATTATTAGCACAGTCCATAACTGACATGGGGCCAGGCTAGCTCAGTGGTTACGTGCTCACCTCTGAACTGATACGAGTAGGACCGGGGTTCAATCCTCACCTGGCCCTCGATTTATTCACGCGGGAGGTGAATAAATCTGAGCACGTCGTCCCTCGGAGAAGGACGTTAAACGTCGGTCCCGAGCCTGTACGATGTCAGGTACTCGTTAAAGATCCCTACTCTAAATACACTTGAGTTAGGCAAAATTTAGGACTCCCACTGTAGTAGAATCAATCTTCATTGTGTGGTATCACAAAGGGCCAATGCTTGGCCTACGTGTGTTCCCTTGTGGGACTGCCACTGCAACCTAACCTAACTGTCATTAGATCTGGAGTTTCTGTTGCGTTTTGCTTTTGCAGCTTTATATACTGAGTTCAAATTTGATTCTATTCTAGGCATACTTCTTATTTAGTATGCGGGTGGGTAGGACACACTTTTTTGAAGCGAGAAAAATTACGGTAAACGGAAACGAAATTAAAATCAACTAATAACACCTACTTGCTACAGTAGAAATACCTGTATACATGTGTAGCTACCCAAACACAGCTTAAAAGTTCATAACTGCGCCTCTACGTTGAATTTCCAATCCATTCAAATCTCAGCTTAAGTTAGACATACACAAATCTATTTTCAATGTTTTAGCTTGATGTAACTTATGTTGGCTGAATTTATTTGTGACAACATTTTTGGACAAACAAACAAACAAACACAAACACATTTTTCTAAGGATGGATTCGGTTTCCTGATGGATATAACAAAAAAATATAACTTGAAATGAGTCAGTCAGTTCTAAGCAATGTGCAGGCAACATCTTCTTTCTTATGTTTGTATAGAATTGCAAATGATCTATAGAGCATTCAATATAATAAAGGGATATCATAGAAACAATAATCTGTTTTGCGCTCATCATAGTTATAAATAAACGTATTACCAGGCTTAGTGATTTAACTACCCAGTTAATTATAATATTGTGAATAGTCTTACCAGATTCGTTTACAACCAATGAATTGAATTATAATGAATAATAATAATTATAATTATACATTCTAATAATATAAACTTATTATAATGTGAATATGGTGTGTACTATTATCAAAAAGTGGATAGCATTATAACCCCACCGACAATCATTAAATGACTCAATCTATTATAATGGACCAGTCGTTAGTACTACTATCAAACTATGTGACCATGCTCATAGGCTATCAATTTTATTACTCTGCTTATTATAATGTGACCGTCGTGAATACTATAATCAAGCTATGTGTTAAAATATTACTAACTGATTGAAAATCAACTTAATGCTTTCATTTATTTTAATATTGCTATATCCATTTTGCCAATTATAACATAAATTATAATTATAGTAATTATCCTAATACAATGTTATATGTGATTAAGGTGGCACTTAATATTTTTTTTTAATATTTTCCATTTCAATATTCTATATGCATAATATTTTTATAAAAAAAATATTTGTATTAAGACAGTACTCAATACGAAATATAAAGTTTATATAAGCATCAGAGGAGCTTTTAAAGTTATTCCCTGTTTTAGCATTAATCCCTATACATGTTCAATATTACAGATAAAAAATGGCTTTTTACCAGACAAGAACTATATGTCTTTTAAATGTCATTAATATTTGTCAAATGGTTCGAATTGCTGACAATTTAGAAAAGTTCTATAGATGTCACCCAGAAACATGTAGACAGGTTAGGTTAGGTCTCAGCCCCACAAGAGAACACACATAGGCCGAACTCTGGCCCATTTTGATAGCACAGAATGAACTATTATTAATAGGGATCCCTATATTTTAGGAATACCTATTATAATAGGGATTCCTAAATTTGCCTAACTCAAGTGTATTTAATGTAGCGATCTTTAAAAAAAACCAGACATCGTATAGACTCGGGACTGACGGCTTAACCTCCTCTCCAAGATACGATGTGCTCAGATTTTTTCGTCTCGCATCGCCAATAAATGACCAGGGTGGGTATTGAACCCCGGACCTACCAGTACTGAGCGAGCACATTACTTACTGGGCCACCCTGGCTTCTACATGCAAACAGACTTATTGAGAAATGTATTCCTCATAACTTCTAAATGCTTCTAAATCTCAGTATATTTTTTCCAAGATGTCTATATTTTTTATAGAAAGCTAATAAACAATTTGTTACGAGTACGATAAAAATCAACAGTTCATTCTTTAAATATACTGTGAAAAATATCACTTATAACAAACTTAAAACTTAT
The DNA here is from genome assembly GCA_026182355.1 of Hermatobates lingyangjiaoensis. Lineage (NCBI taxonomy): Eukaryota > Metazoa > Arthropoda > Insecta > Hemiptera > Hermatobatidae > Hermatobates > Hermatobates lingyangjiaoensis. Next base: position 519,206 of record JAPFBL010000175.1, on the reverse strand, counting down.
AACTATATGTGTCACATACTTATATTGCATATTATTATAAAAATTGATCATACCAAAGTGTAGATGTCCTATCAGTTTCTCACGTTATCTTCAGTAGGACTGCCCATATACTGGCTATGGCTACGTGAGATGCACTACGTGCATAACCGGGCGTCTACAGCAACGATTCACTCGTTGACGTGTTTTTATAAAAAAATAATTTTCAATAGCCTATATTCTACTAAAAATATTCACACATATTTATAATTATTCTACCTTTAATTAACGAAATCGGTAGAATTCAATAAATAAGGATGTAATGCCCTGCCCAAAAATCACATATTATTACGTGTAGAAATTAATACATCCACATGGTAATCACTTTAATAGTCAATTATATAAAATTATAATTTTTTTTATGATATAATTAACTATATTTTTTTACATATGATACTCATTCACTGAAAACAGCTTAGGATTATATTTTTCAAAGTAAAATTCATAGCAACATAAATTACATAATTGTAAATTATATTTTAAAAGAAAGTCAAACTTCAAAGATTGTTTTAACTAAATCTGCCAAATAAATTTTTGATTTAACTAAAAAAAAAATTTGGTAATTTTTGGCTCTTTCTACAGTCCGTAATCATACAATTTTTTTTGTAGCATACTTATTTTTGTACAGCCTATTGTTTAATTGTGAAATCATTAGTTGTGCAATCCGTAATTGTGTGGTATTTACTCATTCTGAGGTAAAATGGATAAACCAACAAAAGTCTCCACACAAATGAAGTTTTATTCAACGCGTTTCGAACACTTTGTGTTCATCATCAGGAAGACACCAAGGATGTGGTACTGACGGGTTGGTCCAGTGAACACAACTGTTGAGTTGAGAGATGTTTTCACTGGACCAACCCGTCAGTACCACATCCTTGGTGTCTTCCTGATGATGAACACAAAGTGTTCGAAACGCGTTGAATAAAACTTCATTTGTGTGGAGACTTTTGTTGGTTTATCCATTTTACCTCAGAATGTTTAATTGTGGCAGCAGCTACCGTAATCAGCAGGTTAAAGAACTGTTATATGCTATAAAAGAAATAAGTTTTCTTTACATTTAAAAAGGAGTTATTGGCAAATAGAAAAAATATGTATTGAGAACCAAGGATACTGCCTTGAGAGACTCTTAAAGAGAAAGGAACTCCCATTGAAGTAGAGAAAGGATTTGTGATACTACAAAATTCTTCAGTTAGAACACATCAGCAAGTTTTTTACGAAAAACATACATAATTAACTAGTTGTACCATCAGATACTATGTGGTATTTCCTAATACCACTAAAAACACATACTCGGTTTATGGACTTTGTCCATTATTCCCAGGCTTATTAATTAAATCAAATATGATAATTTGAATAAATTTATTCCAAGTAATACTGCGTTTATATAGCAGGTTATAGTACAATGCTACTAAAAATTAATTTTTTCCTTCAGTAATTGGATATATTATTTACTGAAAATTTATATAAAATTACTTTATCAAAAAAAATAGCTAAAATAAGAAGAAATGGTTTCATTTAATATATTCACAATTTCAACAATGTTATTGTTCCTGGGGCCCATTTCAGGTGACAAATTTTACAGACAGCGTTCATTATAAGACTTTCGAGAATTCTTATTTATTCAACTTTCTAAGTTAGAGATGCAAATAGCTGCAGTTATATGAGATTATACAACTTGATTATTTAATTGGATATTGCTGCAATGCAAGAAATTTATTTATTATATTTATTTATTACTATTATTATTACATATTATTATTATATATTATTATTATTTATTATTATATTTATTTATTTATTATAAATTTCTCTCACACGATTCTTAAGTTTTTCGGAAACACATTGGTACCAACCTTTGCCTTCAATGATGTATTTATTTGTCTTTTTCATTTTATTTATCACAGGTAAGCCACAATTACTTATTACTTAATTATTATTACTTAATTAACTATTACTTAATTACTTATTACTTAATTCTACATCCGAAGTTATTAAAGTAGGGACATTCATCGGGTACAAGACATTGTAGTCTTGGACGATCTATTCCTTAATGCTTGCACTTATTAAAGTAGGGACGTTCATCGGGTACAATGTCTTGGACGATCTATTCCTTAATGCTTGCACTTATTAAAGTAGGGACGTTCATCGGGTACAAGACATTGTAGTCTTGGACGATCTATTCCTTAATGCTTGCACTTATTAAAGTAGGAACGTTCATCGGGTACAAGACATTGTAGTCTTGGATGATCTATTCCTTAATGCTTGTACTATCCTGAGGATGTCTTGCACCAGATTTCGTAACTCCCTAACGAAAAAAAAATAAGGTCACAACCAAGATTTGAACCTGCAATCTTCAAATGCCAGCATTTGTGTACTAAATCACGCATGAAAAATTAAGACAGACGAAAATAAATAATTTTAGCAATTATGGTGAAAATGCGTTGAAGATTTTCAGTTCTTGAAATATTGATTAAAATATTGTTAGTCCTGTATCCCAACTGGGAGACTTAAAATCTTAATTACAATTTGAAATAGAGATTTAATTCCCTGCAAATATCTCAAAAAACATACTTTCATTGACTCCCTTCCAATTTATCATACTTTTTCTGGGATGTGCAAAACTTTAGCTTTAATTTTCAGTTACAATTAAAATCTTGACTATTTTGAATCACAAAAAAATTTGTCTGACAATCTTAGGTGTTAACTGTACTATTCTACTTTCTATTGTTTTTTTTTTGAACCATTATACTACTAAAAAGATAATAAAAAAACTTTGGTTTGGAAATATTTCAGTCGAAATTCATAGACAATTCATACTGGAGTAAAACAATAATATAGTCTCAACACACAAAAATTTGTTTATTCAAACTATGCATTTCAAATGCTTTGTGTTCATCAGGTAAACTTCTGATAATTTGAATAAATTTATTCCAAGTACGATTACCAAGTCGTATTACCAAGTACCAAGTCGTATTACTGCGTTTATATAGCAGGTTATGGTAAAATGCTACTAAAAAATAATTTTTTCCATCAGTGATTGGATATATAATTTACTGAAAATTTATTAAAAAATGTATTAATTTATTAAATTTATTTATTAATTTATTTACTTTATCAAAATAGCTAAAATAATGAGAAATGGTTTCATTTAATATATTCACAATCTCAACAATGTTATTGTTCCTGGTGCCCATTTCAGGTGACAAATTGTAATGCAAATTACAATTTAAAAGTCACAAAAATCAACGAGAATTATATACTGTCTACCTGATGATGAACACAAAGTATTTGAGTAAAACGACGAAAGGGGATACTTTGTGTTATCGTTTTGCTCCAGTATGAATGAATAGAGCACCATTACGGATTGCACAACTCATAAGTAGACAATTCAACTAATATTTCGTTGACGAAATATTATGCAACGGAATATTATGCCAATATTGCATAATTTAAAAATCGTTTTTTTAGTTTTTTGTTTTACCGTAGTAGTAAAGCTGACGGTGACAGTGAAACAATTTATTACGTGTGAAGTATTGTTGTAGGTTGTGAAGTTAGATATGTTTAAAGATAAGTGGACTAATTGTAGTTTGTTGGTCAAATAGATGGTTGAAAAATATAGCTGGCAACATGGTGATTTTTGGGAAATTGTAGTCTTATTAAGTTATTTTCATTCCTTAATTATTCGAACAGCATGTAAAGAAAAATGATAAGTTGAGGATTTTTTTCAGTCTTATGAACAGAGAAGCATAAAGAGTAATGCCCATCACAACTAAAGAAGGAGAAAGGATTATGATATTATGGCGAGGTTACTTTTCCTGAGAAAAGGTTTGGGGGGGTGACAGGTGAGAAGATAAGTCTGGGGGTGCAAGATGAATGCTTCGTGTTGGCATGAGGCCTCGAACTATCATGATTCCCACCGTACTGTCTAGGACTCCGATGAGTGCGGTGAAATTACAGTGGAGAGCCCTTAAAATGGAGTGTAATTACGTGAATTGTGGAAGTTAGAAGGCAGAGGAAGAGGCCATCCATCAACTGGCCAGCCCACATGATGCTAACTAATTCACTTCAGACCAGCACACCTGGTCGATCGCTTACTCTCTTTCTTACAGGTACTCAATGTCTGACACAAGGGGAGACCACTGTCACAACAAGTCACACGGAAATCTGCAGAGCTTACAATATGACTTCAAAGTGCAAAATCTCAGGTAAACGAATCGTCAGTTCTTGTGGGCCAATAGAAATGTTAAAAGTAGCTTCATTTATCTATACTAGTACGGTAGAACCTCCCAGTACGAGTGACACACCGTACGTGTAATTCACTTTACGGGCAGCAATTCAAAGAATTTTTGTCTCATACGACGAGTAAAAATGTTTAGTAGGAGCAACCGTCTTCCTCACACCTAGATGTTCTCCGTATTAAGTTTAATAGATTAATAAAACATGATTATTTTATGCATGCATTTTTATTATTCATAATAAATGTAATAAAAGTAAATATTGTTTACTTTTTCTAATTGCACCTTTTCTGTTTAAAAAATAAACTTAAAAAAAAGTATTTTGTGGATAGAACTGATTATTTATTTTCATATTAATTTCAATGCAAAAAATTGTTTCGTAATACGAGTAAATCGCAATACCAGCCAGGTGTAAATCGGAAAGGTCAGATGTGGTTTAGTGGTTACAATGCTTGCAGTTGATGCTAAAGGTTTAAGGTGTTCGATGATTTTGTCATCTGGCGGCAGAAAATATCTGAATGCTTCATTACAGTTAACGTTAAGTTGAAGGTCTGTGGCAAGTAAGATGTCAGTAGCTTGTTGAAAAACCCAATTCTATTAGACTACAGTAAAACTGTCTGTGGGACTCTCCAAATAGAGCAAAACCAATTTAACCATTCCAAATCAGTGACGTTTTGGGATCTACTGGTGTTTTTTCATAGAAGCTTCCTTGCTGTTTTTTTTATTGTTCATTAAAACGATCCCCCCCGCGGGTGATAACGTCAGCCGTTTACCAGCTTTTTGTTTGATCGGTGATTCTACAGATTCTACATTGAGAGTCCTAAATTTTGCCTAACTCAAATTCATTTCGAGTAGGGATCTTTAACGAGTACCTGACATCGTACGGGCTCGGGAATGAAGTCTGAACGTCTTCTCCGAGGGACGACATACTCAGATTTATTCACCTCCCGCATGAATAAATCGACTGCCAGATGGGGATCGAGCCCTCAGCCCAACCAAGAGGCAAGTACATTAACGACTGAGCTAACCTAACCCCTTTCTTGCTGTTATTATCGATGGTTGACCCAGTAAATCACATCTATGGACATGTTCTTAAATCAAGCTGAAACGTACTTTCTTTCACATGGGCCATTGAAAATATCCACAGTCCTTGTAGATGACTTTGGTAAGACTAAACCTCGTCTGTTCGATTTAGGGCAGCGGTATCCAACCTCCTTTTGCAACAAGAACAGGTTTCATGTAAAACATGTTTTCACAGTCTTGCTTTCAAATTATGATGAACAAACATGACAAAATAATTTCATATGACTATTATAAAAGTACTATAAAAACATTTATTGTATAAAAATCAAAAACATAAAAGAAATGTTCAGTTTGTCTTTGGACAGCACAACAGGAAAACAAATATAAATTACAGAGAAAGCAGAACTCATTTTTGACTAATTATTGGAGAGTAAAAATTCTAAATAAAAAAAAAGGTACAAGGTGAAAAAAACTGGCACGAATGTAGGTCATAGATCAAAATAATTCTTCTATAGACTGTTGATCAACAAAATGATAAATATGTATTTATGTATGTATATTTGTGTTCGGCCTGGTATGGAATGTAGTGCGTCCTGGTGGTTAAGGAACTCTGATGCAGTAATAATAGTTAAAGATCCTTTCTGTAATTCAGAATTCTATACTTCTGTTGCATAGGGGGTTAAAAAATAGCTAATAATAACGCTTTTTAAATAGAGCGTTACAGTAAAACAATTACTGTAATAATAGTGTTAACAACTGTAAATGTTGTTTAGCATAAATAAAACAAAAACAAAACGGATTAAAAATACTTTGAATGAAATGTAAGCCATAATAAAAAGACTACGAGGACTTGTAAGAGTGGTTTAATTATGCGTATGACGCTTCCGAGGAGGCCTACGAGGTCTACTGGGAACACCTGTCAGAGCCAAATCAGCAGGAGACATCTGGTGGGAAGGAGAACAATGCCGGCTCGAGTCAGCAACTGGCTTCGCGGAACTTGCCCAGCCTATCATCCGGAGCGGTGAGCGTGCTTCTCAGAGCTGGCTGCTATTACTACCGTCACAATAGCCGCATAGAACCAACTTTAATATCACCTTCTTAATATACTAGTCAACAATCAACGACAAAGTATGCTCACTTACAAGTAAATTATATATTTTCAAGTTGTCCAAATAAAGAAAATAATACGTCTATTTGGAATATAGTCATATTTCGTTATATCACATTTTTCGGAAAACATCGCTTTCAACTTCTCAATGTACTAATCAACAATCAATGGCAAAGTATGCTAACTTACAAGTCAATTATACATTTTCAAGTTGTCTAAATAAGGAAAATAATACGTCTATTTGCAATATAGTCGTATTTCGTTATATCACATTTTTCAGGAAATATCGCTTTCAACTTCTAAATATACTAGTCAACAATCGACGTCAAATGCTAACTTACAAGTCAATTATATATTTTCAAGTTGTCCAAATAAAGAAAATAATACGTCTATTTGCAATATAGTCTTATTTCGTTATATCACATTTTTCGGGAAATATCGCTTTCAACTTCTAAATATACTAGTCAACAATCGACGTCAAATGCTAACTTACAAGTCAATTATATATTTTCAAGTTGTCTAAATAAAGAAAATAATACGTCTATTTGCAATATAGTCTTATTTCGTTATATCACATTTTGCGGGAAATATCGCTTTCAACTTCTAAATATACTAGTCAACAATCGACGTCAAATGCTAACTTACAAGTCAATTATATATTTTTAAGTTGTCTAAATAAAGAAAATAATACGTCTATTTGCAATATAGTCTTATTTCGTTATATCACATTTTTCGGGAAATATCGCTTTCAACTTCTAAAGATACTAGTCAACAATCGACGTCAAATGCTAACTTACAAGTCAATTATATATTTTTAAGTTGTCTAAATAAAGAAAATAATACGTCTATTTGCAATATAGTCTTATTTTGTTATATCACATTTTTCGGGAAATATCGCTTTCAACTTCTAAAGATACTAGTCAACAATCGACGTCAAATGCTAACTTACAAGTCAATTATATATTTTTAAGTTGTCTAAATAAAGAAAATAATACGTCTATTTGCAATATAGTCGTATTTCATTATATCACATTTTTCGGGAAATATCGCTTTCAACTTCTAAATATACTAGTCAACAATCGACGTCAAATGCTAACTTACAAGTCAATTATATATTTTCAAGTTGTCCAAATAAAGAAAATAATACGTCTATTTGCAATATAGTCGTATTTCGTTATATCACATTTTTCGGGAAATATCGCTTTCAACTTCTAAATATACTAGTCAACAATCGACGTCAAATGCTAACTTACAAGTCAATTATATATTTTTAAGTTGTCTAAATGAAGAAAATAATATGACTATTTGCAATATAGTCGTATTTCGTTATATCACATTTTTCGGGAAACATCGCTTCAACTTTTTAATATACTAGTCAATAATCAATGACAAAGTATGCTATCATATATTTTCATATACTATATAGTCAATTATATATTTTCAAGTTGTCTAAATAAAGAAAATAATACTATTTGCAATAAATAGTACACGGTTCTATAAAAACATTACATCATAACAGTTTGCAGGTGTACCACCAAGGTATACTAATACCTAGTTTTCGGGTACAAACAACATAAAGTAATCCATCTATTTAAATCCATTACGTTTTTCAAAAATAAAAATTTAATTAATTTTCAGCACATTAGTAACGCAGAAACAAGAACAAACTTACTTTTTAAATGATTGTTTTTTCAAATGTTTTATTAAATAATTTTGGTTTTCCAATTTTATTTCTATTTTTTTTTCTAAAACATCTTGAAAACCTAGCATTGACTATTATCATTACATTTTAATTTATAAAAAATCTAACATTTATAAAAAAAATAGAATTAAAATATTTTATGTTTGTTTTTCTTTAGTTGAATGTGAGATCCTAAACAATTACTGTAATTATAGCGTTAACTATTTTTTGAATGTGAAAGCATTTTTCTTTTTATAACATTGCTGTATAGAGTATATAGTCTGAAGGCCATTACTGTAATAATTACATTACAGTAATAATTGAGACTGTAAGCTTGAAGGTCATAATGGATATACCGCCTTTGTTAACTCACATGGTAACTTACACTGGTTTCAATCAAAGTATGCTACTGATAGCATCGTAAGTAAGGATATCTGTATCTGTAAGTAATGTATAATAGATTACAGTTTGGTCAATCCATAACAAGTAGAACATTAGTTTTAATTCGATGTAAAACTTACTATGTCTGGCAAAGTTTAATACTTATTTAAACATGTAATTTTTATAAATGATTTCTATTTCACATCAAAGTTTTGTCAAATCACATTTATGCTTAAAGTTCTAGCAAGAACAAGGTCTTGTCTTGAAACATCAAAAAAACTTTTAACTTTATTAATGCAAAATTATCCCATTGAACTTGGGATTCCAACTTCCGAACGACTTCTTCCAAGAGACTTTGATAATTGTGATACATTTTAAAATTTTAATGAAATACTGAAAAAACCGTATTTATCAAAAATTATTCTATATGCTTCATTTCAATTATTTTATATTCGTTTTATATTATATTATTTTGTATTCGAAAATGGAACGAGTATCACCTTACAGCATCAACATTTTTGGCAATCACACTACAAATCGCACCGTTTCTACAACTACAATGGAATTTGGCAGATATATTCTTCTAAGCATGACAAAAGATTATTTTGTGGTAATACTGCATCAAGGCAAAGGTACATTACCGTTCATTATATAAAAACCAGTTCAATTTTTTTTTCCTTTCACCAAGTTATTTTAGATATATTGTATTTAATTTTACTGTAATATTCTTGTATTCAGATAATTGTGAGAGAAAATATACAATAAAAATGAAAATTCAATATTCTGCTGTAGGTTAGTTTTCTTTATCGTAATTTCTACAATATCACAGGTTTAAATGAGTAATAGATTTTAATGTTTATTTATTTTTAAAATAATGATACTAATAAAAAATCAATAAAAATTAATCGTACTTCATAATAATTAAAACAATAAAATTACATAACAACCCATTATAAAAAAATACACGTATTTGAGAAAAATAAATAAAATTAAACAATTTGGAGTCTATTTTTCAAGAATCTTGCACTGATATTTTTTTTAGATATTTTACTCTTAGAGAGAGATTTAATGCTCTCTCAAAATTTAAACTATTTAATTATAACACTATTTTATTACAGCACTATTTAAGAATTAAATTCAATATTTCTTATTTTACTTCGATTAACTAATTGACAACGAACAAGGCTTGTATTCAGATCGTTCAGAATAAGTTGCCAACCATATATTAAGGGGTCTTTGGTATGCCCGAAATGTTGATATTCACCATGATTTGAAAATGGAATCAGTAGATACAAGTAGTTACATCACAAGACTTTCTACCAATGAAGACAACAAACTACATACTAATCCAAACCTCCTTGTACAAACTCTCAATCTTCCCACCAACCTTCTTCAACCTCACTGAACAATTACTTCATCTACTGACTATTTTTTCAACTCATGAGTAAAAACATTGAAAACTATGACCAACAAGACTACATGACTGAGAATATAGACTAACTTAATATCCGATATGAATTACTGACACTCCAAGTTGTAGTAGCACAGGTTTGACGTGCGCGGATATATTCGTTAGTCGCGGATATATTCGTTAGTCGTAACTAAATGAAAATAATATATATGAAGAAATATTAATAGTTTCTTCATTACTAACTTTATATTGTTTTAATATATATTTGTAAACTCTCTGAAATGATAACGCAAATATATTGGTCATATAAGTACAATGCAAACTCTGCAGCGTCTATAATTGATTCTTCACAATACATCGTTTATCCTTCCATTCTATTAAATTATTTAATTAATAAAATTGTTTTAATGAACATTTCTAATTTTAATTATTCATTAATTAAGTAATATTAATTAATTAGTAAAAATATTTTAATGAATATTTTTAATATTAATTGTTCATTAAAGTTACTTATATGATTTATTGTTTGGAAAATGAGTTTGGCGGTTATCAGTTAACGGGGAGCCACTCATTTAAAGACTGTTATAAAATCAAAAGAAAAAGAAAATCATTGTGTTACAGAAAATAACACGACTAGAATCTATAAATAACAAAATATTACTTGTTACTGTTATCTTTATATATATATATATATATATATATATATATATATATATAGGTGTATAATGTAATCGGGATTCGGTCAATTTTCCAGGATCAAAATCAAACTCTCAATGCCGACGTTTCGGTTTTATTTAAAACCTTTTTCATAGGCCTACAAACAAAGGATGACAAGGAATCATACATAAACATCAACATATAACTAACATCAAAATATAATATTACAGTTGTGAAAAATCAAAAATATATATACAAGTAGAAGTTCTACAACTTCTACTTGTATATATATTTTTGTTTTTTCACAGTTTATATATGATTTCTTGTCATCCTTTGTTTGTAGGCCTATGAAAAAGCTTTTAAATAAAACCGAAACGTCGGCATTGAGAGTTTGATTTTGATCCTGGAAAATTGACCGAATCCCGATTACATTATACACCTATTCTATCCAACGGTTGATATATTATTGAATTTGTTATATATATATATATATATATTATATATAATATATAATATATAAATAATATATAATATGATAAAATAATATATAAATATATTATATAATATATATATATATATAACTAAAGTTGATCGGGATCGGTCAGTTCTTCAGGTTCAACAAATTGAACTCTTATTGCCAACGTTTCAGTTTTTTATTTAAAACCTTCTTTTTTAAATACTTAGTTTTTCTGTTTCAAAGTTTATACTTCTGCCTATGAAATAGGTTTTAAATAAAAAAACCGAAACGTTGGCAATGAGAGTTTAATTTGTTGAACCTGAAGAACTTACCGAGTCCTTTCTGTTTAGTTTTGTTTCTATTCCACGGTCGATACTTTTATCAATATATATATATATATATATATATATATATATATATATATATATATATTAGTATAAATAGGGAGCAGACCTTCTTTTATACATATTGTGTTGAACTGAATTGCCTTAATTAAACATACCTTTTGAACTGAATTGCCTTAATTAAACATACCTTTTGAACTGAATTGCCTTAATTAAACATACCTTTGAACTGAATTGCCTTAATTAAACATACCTTTAGTGATCAATTTTATTTAACTTACTGTCAGCTCAAACTGCTAGGTTGAATGGCCCCCCCCATCCTAACTTTAATTTGTTCTTTATCCATCCTTGTAATGTATTCAATGTTAAATGTTTCTAGTGTTAGACTTAGTGATATTTATTTTTTAGTGATCAATTTTATTTAACTTACTGTTATGTTTACATACTTGTTCCATGAAAATAGTTTTGTTTTGTGACGGTTTATAATAATTTCTGATGATGGTTGGAGACAACCGAAACATGTCATGTTAATCATTAAATATTGATGGCTTACCAGAGTTTCGCTCAAATAATCCACCAGCTAAATCAAGACGATTTAAAATTAGCAAGGAAATATGAAAAACTGCTCAAAAAAAAAGATATGTTTAATTAAGACAATTCAGTTCAACACAATATATATATATATATATATATATATATATATATAGTTCTATTTATTTACTTTTTCCTGACGCCTGTCAACATATATCAGTGAGTCTTGTGTGCCTATGGTTGTTTTTGTCTTTTCATTATTGTGTTTCTATTTATTTATATTTTCTTGCGGGATGGTCGAAATACAGAAGTGAGTTATGCCTGTGTCTATTTGTGTGTTACCTTGGTTTTATCTTTATTTTAATTTTATTTCGCTATTTTGTTTGTTAAGGCTAAAGTTATCGTTATCTGATAAGTACATTTGTTAAATAAGTGGCCTTCCGTTAACCAATATATGCCTTTTGTTTTCCCATAATTTTTTTGAAGATTGTTTATTTTTAATAGTATAGTTACTAGTTTTTCGTTATGTTTTTGGTTTAAGTTAAACTAGTTCCTTGTTTATGTTACCCTCATGGGTACTTAAAAGCAAAGTGATGCTTGAAAAACCAAAAAAAAAAAAACTTTCAACTTTATTATTGTAAAATTATCAGATGGAACTTGGATTCCATCTTGTGATCGACTTCTTTCAACATACTTTGTTAATTGTGCTATATTTGATAATTTTAATGAAATACCGAAAAATGCCGTATTTATCGAAAAATATCTATATGTTTTATTGCGGTTTAAGGTTATTTTGAAAATGCAATGAGTATCATCTTAGAGTATCAAAATTTTTGCAGTCACACTACAAATCGCACATTGTAGTTTTGTTGAAATTTGGTAGATATATACTCCTTGACATGGTAAGAGATTCTTTTTTTTTGGTAATATTGCATTATGACAAAGGTACATTACCGTTCATTATGTAAGAATGAGTTCTAATTTTTTTTCCCTTTACCAGGTAATTTTAGAAATATTGTATTTGAATGAATGAATGAAAAATTCTTTTATTGAGGGCTACAGCCCATAGTTTACATTACGGGAGTAGCCGTACAGTTGAGATTGAGTCTCTTCTACCGGGCTTTTTCCCTCTTAGACAATATTTGAAACCTTACAGCTAACTAAAGGCAATTTGCTAATAATAATAGTTATAATAATAATAATAAAAATTATTAATAATGGTGGATATTCTATAAGTTATAATTGATACTATCGACTAATAAAGTTAAAACTAATTATATTAAATATAATAATATGGATTATAATGATATTAAGGTTAATTTTTACCTTAATATAAATACCAATATGCCAGTTTTATTGCAATTATTTTATATTCGTTTTAAGGATATTTTGAAAATGCAACGAGTGGACTTGTGAGTGGTGCCGCAGCCCCTATACTAAAAGCGGGACTGATTTGAAGGAAGGTGATTCGGAGGTCTACTGGCCCCTGGGCAAGACAGGCAGCCCAGTGGGGCGGGAGGGGCGGTGGCCAGGGTGGGGTGCGCAGCACGGGTCAGTGCGATGAGATGCGGTAGCCTTGTCGGAGGCCTGCTGCACGCAGCGGCCGCAGTCAGTGCCCTTCTACCTCTGGACGTCTTCCAGGGCCCCTTCCCTTTGGACCAGGCCGGTCTGCCTCTAAGAGACCACTACCATCACCACCACTTTCACCACGCCAAAGCCAACTTGCGCATCGTGTACCAGCGAGCCGTCAGTATCCCTTCTAAATAGCCTCCTTCCCTCTTCACTCTCAACTAATCCGCCTTTTTAGCAACAAAATATACTTCGCTCAACCTAACTCCTAAACAAAAAACTGTCTTCCCGCCTAAATAAACAGATCAAATCTAATCAATTTAATTTTTAACATCATTAACAACATAACCAAGAAAGATATACAAAATCAAAATGTTTTTCATTAAATCTTAGTTCTTGTTCATTCATTAATTTCCTTTCTACATATTAAATTTTATTGAGTGAAAACAATATGAAATATTTTTTATTAATCATTTGGATAAGAATATTTTAAAAACAACCAGTTTTAAAATGAGAAATTCAAACAACTATATACAGCTACATACATAGTCTTTCTATATGTGGGTACTTATGCATATTTGTTCATACTGCCATGAATAAATCTAAAAAAAATGAACTTTATTTTTCTGTGCGTTCAAAAGTTCTTCCATAACGAACTATCGAAACGCGCGGGTCAATTAAATTGTTTCTTTAATGGTAACTGTACCATACTGTATATGGTACAGTAACTATATTTCTTTGATTATATAGTTATGTATGATTAATATTTCTTGTCTTATTTTATATATATATATATATATATATATATATATATATATTCAAATAATGTATCAACAGATTGATAGAATAAGGTGTATTATTTAATCAGGATTCAGCAAATTTTCTAGGTTCAAAAATCAAACTCTCGTTGCTGATGCCGGTTTTATTTTTGAATCTAGAAAATTTCCGAATCCTGATTAAATCATAAACCTATATATATATAATATATATATATATATATATATATATATATATATATATATATATATAAAACAAGATTTCACATAAACATATGAAATAACAATCAATGATCAAACCACAATATGAAATAGGAAAAAAGACGAAGTCAGAGTAAAAAACCCAACTCTTATATATATATATATATATACACCTCCTTCTATTCTAGCAATAGCCTGAGGACAAAATGCAAACAAAATAATAGTGAAATCTGAGAGAATTTTCTTTTCTCTTATTTATGTATTAATACAGATATGAAATAGAAAAAAAATATAAACTAAAAGATGACAAACACCAGATAAACACACCGGAAATTTGAAATGTTCGGTATAACTACCATCAGGAATCAAGGAATGACCAAAGAACAACAGTGGAACAACAGTTGACTATATATATATATACTTGGCAAAGAAAATTCGATCTAGAAGAATAGATTACATACGGGAATTACCTCAAGCTAAAGGAAAAAAAGTGAGGAAATTTAAGGCAATCAAACAAAAGCAGTTAATGTAGAAGCTGTTGCAAATTTAATTAAAGTTATCTTGAAAAAGATTTGCTGCCCACTTATACAAATATATATATATTACGAAATTGTTACAATAACACATGATATAAATACGACGTGATAGGCCGAATCTGTGGCTTTCATATATGAAAGGCCTCAGAGTGATTATCTTCAATCATTTGTATATATATATATACATATATTCGCGCTCCTTTCTTCGACGTGGGGAGATCTCTCACACTTCGTCCTCTCTTCTATTCTACTCCTGATGACGAACAACAGTTCGAAATATTGAATTCTGTAAGTGTTCTTTTTATTCTTTTTTCTGTGTCGTTCTTTGTGTAAATTAAAGTTATATATATATATATATATATATATATATATATATATATATATATAAAGATTTCACATAAACACATGAAATAACAATCAATGATCAAACCACAATAAGAAAATGGGAAAACAAGACTAAGATCTTTCAACCGTAACCCAATCGGTCTTCGTCAACCCAACTGAGTTGGCTTTTTGACTCTGACGAAGACCGCTTGTTACTGTTGAAAGATCTTAGTCTTGTTTTCCCATTTCTTATTGTGGTCTGGTTATATATATATATATATATAGCATAGGTTGGCAGCAAATCTTCTTGGATGCATATTTTATTAAAATGTGCCGCAGCTTCGGCGTTCACGACTTTCAAACTAAGCTGCTCCAGTCTCCTGACAGTTTTAGTGTTCATTAAAGTGTTGAAAAAAGTGTCTCAATGTCCTTTGGGCAACTTATTTGGCAATTACCACCATGCATTCGTAAAACTGTCAGGAGACTGGAGCAGCTTAGTTTGAAAGTCGTGAACGCCGAAGCTGCGGCACATTTTAATTATATATATAAAGACAATTGCACTACAAAAAATGATCGAAACTAGACAAAAGTCTTCCTAATTTTTCGTTGACCAGTAAACTGGAGGAAAGAGCGAGTTTTCAAGCAGGCAGACCAACTGATGGAAACGAACAGTGGAGTATATTACTTTTCCATTTTTTTCCCAATATTGCCTCCAATATTCCATCTCAAGTCTCCTCTAACAAGTTGTTGTATCTCTGCTGTTGTTTTCTAACCACCACTTATCCTATGTGCTTGGTCATCAATCTTCTGTTCATTAATTAATCATATATATTTATTATTTTATTCAGTTGAACCAAATGCAACAGACTTTCATTACAGTCTCTTTCAGTCGTTAGTTTCTCAAGTTTATTTTTGAACCTTTTTTTACGTCCATTTGCTGTTCCTTTATTTAATTTTTCAACATTTAAATACAACAGAATGCTTAAATAACAGATAAACATAATTAAACTTAGTTTGTTATAATTAAACTCGAGAAACAGGTACAACTGCCAACTATTTTTTGTGCAAACAGTACTTTAAATAAAAACATAGTTAAAAACAGGAGTAACAGATATAATGGCCTTTAGGAATAATCAATAAACTTTAATAAAGCTATAAACAACTATTGTTTGATATATATTTATAAAATAAAAGATATAAATAATATGCAATTGTTAAGAGCAATCGCCAGAAATTTCACAAGTATGTTTTCATCAGTGGGTCATAAATATAAAGTTTACATTCATCACTGATAAGTAACTAAGATTACATTGTAAACATTGCTGTTCAGTTTATATTTAGAAATAGATTATCTGGGTATATTTCACTACCCAATTATTTATTCCATCACAGAAGGCAAATGTTAACTCCCACAGTCTCCAGTTTTTATGCAATAAGTCAAACATTTGTTTCCTGTTTATCTTAATTTTTTCGCTTCTTATTTCTTGTGGAGTCATTAGTTTCAATTATAATTGTTTTCATAATTCAAATTTCATTATTTTATAATTGTGAATATATATATATATATATATATATATATATATATATATATATATATATATAATAAAAATATATAATTGTTTTTCAAATTTATTATTTTTTTTAATGACATTTGAATTTATCACATATATATAACTGTATTATGAAAATCGTGATTAAGTCAATTTTTCTTGGATCAAAATCAAACTCTCAATGCGGACGTTTCGGTTTTATTTTAAAACCTTTTTTCACAGGCAGAAGTAATAATTTTTTTGAATAAGAAAATGAAATTTACATTACGTAAATAAATTAACAATCTTGACTGGTCAAAACATTCGACTAGACTGTTTTTCAGTCTTCACGTTTTAAATAAAACCGAAACATCGGCATTGAGAGTTTGATTTTGATCCAAGAAAAATTGACTGAATCACGATTGCATAATACACCTATTCTATCAAACTGTTCATAAATCCCTAAAATTGCTTTATATATAAAGCTAAAATTTAATTCGTTGAATCGTTTTATTTATTGCATATATGTATATATTATATACATATATAGTCCATGTACGATGAAAATTAACATATGCAGTAAGTGTGTTTGTAACACTGTGTGTTACTTTTCTTCATATTTGTCTGAAAGTTGTTTACGAAATCTAGGAAGTAGTGTTCGTCTTTAGGTTACATCATCTATTGAACACTCTTTTAACGCCTAACTATATTAAGACTGACAAATTTTGTGATTTACAAAGAGCGAAAGTACGTCTCAGTCATGATTCGGCAGCAATTTATACCATGAGAATTAACGCCAAATGGTGTCAACCATCCAAATACTAGTTTATTCAAAAGGGCTTTGGGCCTTGTCCTGGACAAAAAGAATTGAGTCAGCCCTTTTCATCCAATAGAAATGTTGATATGACCTGAAGAAATGACTGTTTGCATTAAACAATTGCATTAGTTTCCTAATACGAATACATACCACTTGGTAAGGTCTTTCTTTACTGAACTTGAAGAATACTCACATTTCCTACAGTCCAGACAGTGACGCTATCAACATCTACTTCTTCCTAATCCCGAAACAACAAACATTTCTGTTACGCTTGTAAAGGATGGGGGAATAAGTATTTGGAAGGCCATGGAGTCAAGCCAGAACTGAAAAAATTATTACTCAATAGTAAAAATTTGTAAATGTTTACTTTGTTGACAAGCTTTATGCTTAGTTCAATAAATATGGAAAAATGAGTTTGGTTGCCGCAATTATACTAACCGCAAAAGAGAAAGGCCAAGCGAAAACTTTCTTCAATTCATATTAAAGTAAAGGGAGATTTGAGAAGTGATTGTATGTTTGTATCGGGTTCTGTAGAACAGAAGAGGAGTGGGTTAGTAGAAATGTGAAAGGAGGTAGATTTCATTCATGAAATTAACAATCCGACTTGGATGTACAACGCAAATTATAGGCTTTCACCAGTAAAAACAGTGACCACAGTAAGGTTACTTTGATTTAAATGTCAATGGCCAATGGTCAAGTGAAAAGAATTCACCTTTTCTTTGAAGTTATAGCAAAATTAATAACAAGATAAGACTGCTTAAGAATACGATTAGTCGAGTCGAAAGACAAAAACTGTTTTCGTTAATAAACTGTCGTCAACCTGGAATAGAAAAAGAAAAGTTTATCGCGGGTAATATGTTACCGAAAGACGAAAAACAATGACTTAAAGTAATATACAAATTTTCTAATTAACAGGTATTTTATTCCTTTATCAACCTTCCCACATTGTTAGCAACCATTCCTATAATCTTATGAAACATTTCGTACTCTGACATTTCTTGAGGTAAGAATAGGAAAGATTTAGATGGAAAATGTCTTTGATACCGCAATAAAAACCTCCTGACATATTAGAAAATCTATCCCCACGACTTAACTACACCGTCAATATTTCCGAAAAAATAATTACCTTGATCTGATATAAAGCAGAGAGGTAGAATCAGGTTCAAATTCTGATCAAGTTCAAAACGTTTTTATTTCTATTAATATATGTTGGAATGTATTTTAACTTTAGTCTCATATGTATTACCATTTTTTTTTCTTCAAAATAATCTTTTTTTGCTACCTAAATAATAAAGTTGATTATTTGTATACATGGAGAATCCCGCCTTATAGCAGACCATACAAAATACGTATACATGTTAAAAAAAGTCAACGAAACAGTGAAAGGGGAACTACTACATAGCGATGGTTCTCCGACTAGGAAATTGCAGGTGAAGTTTTATTATGGAAAGAACGAGTTTCGAGGTCGCAGTATTAATCGTCAGGTTTATATTCGGTGAGGTGGTCGACATGACAATAGGCTATAGGATATATAGGCTATATATATATATATATATATATATATATATATATGCTATAGGATAATAATAATATTATGGTAATTATAGTTTATAAGTATTACTACTATTTTTTATTAAAATTTTCTATTTTAAATATAGGACTTATTTGTGTAAATTTTTTTACACACATTAAGTTAATAATTCTCATTATATGTGTAATCCGTAATTATGTGGTATTTACTCCAGTACGAAATGTCTATTTATGAGTATTTTATATTTTTTGTATTGTCTACTTGGTGTGGAAATGGTTACTTCCCCAGTGCATAAAGCTGTAATTTGTGTTCATATTCGTAAAGGTCTAAATTAGGCTAAGATTTTGGTCTTTTACAGCAATTTATTTGCTTGTATTATTATTTTTTTTTCTTTTTGATCGACTTCCTAATGAGTTAGTTCTAAATGCACCAGCTGGAAAGATAAAATAAATTTTGTTTATTGTTTGAAGCAGTTAGTAAGTAATATTTAGTGTCATACAGTAAGATCTCTGTTAGCAATTTTTGTGGATTTTTAAATTAGCAATATATAAAACAGCAATGGTCAGTTCATCAGGATTCAAACAGACTGATATGAATAATTTCGTTAAATCATGGTATGTTAAACAAGTTGAAGGTTTGACAAATCAAATCAGTTTTACATAAACCGTTAGTTTCAAAAATATATATAAGAAAAGTACACTTTGCTAAATATTTGAAGGTCCAAACATCAATTCATTACATGGGATATAAAAAAAAATGTGTCCTTTACCTCAGACAAAAAGCTGTCCGTCTTGAGCCTGTACGATGTCAGCTATTCGGTAAGACTGATATTTCAATAAATTTAAATCAGGCGAAATATAGGACAGCTGTTGTAAAATCAACTGTTAATGTGGTTTGTCTGCAAGTCCGCAAAAAACCATCCGCTAAATAGGTGCTAATGAATACATGAACCATGCTTTCTAGTCACTAGAACAGTGATACGGACTCAAGTTACCAGTCCAAATAAATTCCATTACGAAAAAAATTAAGAACTCAGGTAGAATAGTAAATCCTGATTTATGAACTAAGGGTTGTATACTTTTTAAAATCAGTACTTAATATAGTATGATATTATAGTAATATAGTACTTAAAACGTACTATAGACCCTGTGATGTCATTTAAAAAACAACAAAAAGAACCTAAAATTTGATATATATATATATGAAGGATATAAACAGACATTCGTCAAGTTATAGTTTTTACAGTACCCATCGTGCATTTGATGCTACTCGAAAACTATTGTTTTTAATACTCTAGTCCACGATTTCAAATGTAATTATCAAGAACAGTATAAAAGGAGTTAGTGTCATAATGGTATAATTTATAATTATAACGTAATATATTGCTAATATATTGGTGTTTTAAAATGCACAAAAATTGCTAACAAAGATCTTACTGTATGACACCAAATATTACCAACTGCTTCAGTGTTATAATGTTATAATTTATAATTATAACATTATACATTGTAACATATAATGTTATATTTTATTGATGTTTATTGATTATTTATAAATAAGGACAAGATGCTGTCTAGTTGAAACATGCTAGTCGCTAATGTTAGCGATTCCAGGTTTGAATATTTTTAACTGTTGACTTTAGGTTTTATACGTGGCAAATAGACAATTTTGCGGTAAGATGGCATAAAACAATCTGTTTTTATCCTCCACGATGTCTGGTACCTGTTAAAGTTACATTCAGAAAGGAATAGAATTACTCTCCCATAGGTATAAAATAAGTAAGGGCGGTTGAATGGATCTCATAGGTTGAGAAGGGTTATGAGTTTCACAAGCACCTTTAACTTTTAAAATATTCATTTATTTTACCTTTAATTATATCACTTAGAGTAAAACTGAGAAAACTATTATACGTTAAAATCAATTTTTTAAATGCACAGACGTAACAAAGTTGCGTTCTCATAAAGATGTTTAATTTAGTCATAAATCTTGTTTAAGTTTCATACAAATCTACTTACTTATTGATTCATTTATTTTGAAAACAACGATAGATGCGAATTTCAAGAATTAATGATATGAAACATCTTACAAGAAAAATATAATGTAAACAAAATGAAGAAAATGGTTTCAATTTTATGATAATTGGTATTGCATGTTTCGACAAGTTATTGATTTGATTCATTTGAGCTGGGGTTCTCAACTTTTCTTTGCTTGTGAACACCCCAAAGCTGTTTTACCAACTGTGGACTCGTCTAACGTTTAACTCCGTCTAAAAATGTAGTTAAAAATCATAATTATGTGTGTGTAAATTTTTAAAACAAATATTTGTTTTTAGGTAACTATGTACTCGTAATAACTACAACTGTAACTATGAAATAACTGCATTACATTTACAGTATGATGTCGAAATACAAAAATCTTTTTAAAACAATAATACAATATCTCTTTATTAATATTTTATAAAGTATGCTGAAAAAAATTATAAAAGAATCAGTTTTGAATATAAGTTAACAGAAATTGTAATAGAACATTTGAATACATTTTATATTAAACTGACCAGAATATTGGGATTTATTGTTTAAATATTATGTTCGCGTATTCTAACGGCCAACTCGCTAAGGTTTTTAGTTATACTATCCTGATATACGCGTATATAAACTTAACGTGGATCACCAATCGCGTGTCATGGACCCTCAAAATATTGTTTTTTTCTCTTGGTTTCGCAGTAATCCTTTGTGGACCCCAGGGGAACTACTTTGAGAACCATTGGATCAGAGGTATAAACTTGGCTGACGAACTTCAGAGGATTCACGGTAGACATCTAAGCCACTCGTGGTATGGTCAGCCAGCAATGATAACCACTGGTCAGATGGGAAGTGTTACAACTGAGCTGTATAAATAACTGATTATAGCATTTATTAACATGAAAAACCACTTTCAATAAGATTAATAATGTATGGATATTTTAATTTAGAAATTAGTTGACAAAATAAAAAAGAACTTCCAAAAATTAGATTACTTGAAGTAGGTCATAGCATGAAAAAAGGTTGCGAAACACTGGTATATAATGTATTCAAAACTTATTTAATTCGAAAAACAAAATTAGTGAACAATTTAAAGCGAACAAAGTTTAAATTAAATTGGGTACACTAATATTAGAGTAATGAAGCTTCATGACGCCTACGTTTTGTCCCCTTGCCCAACCGGTTTCAAAACACGTCTATTACTGTTAGCAGTTGAAGATGGACGTGTTGAGAAACCGGTTGGAGAGGAGACAAACTTAGGATGTATGATGGTTGATTAATCCAGTAATATATAACCAATAACTTCTGTGTACTAACACCGTTATGAATAGGATCCAGAAATATTCAGATTATAACACAACCTTTGTCATATTTCACCTATTGTTTGCAAGTATACCAAGGAGTATAGTACATTCATAAATGTTGGGGATTTCATTCATAATATGAATTACAATTCCACTTCTCTTTTGAACGATGAACTATAATATTTTATTGAAATATTTCAACCAACAAGCCTAATCTACAACACATGACTCATTGCAGACATATCCTTAAAAATCTCGATATATATATACAATGATACAAGGGTTTCTGAATCCTCAGAATTCTCATTTCTTTGTTTCTAGAAAGATAATTACCAGGAAATATTCTAGTTAATATTTGAATGTTTTCTACATCTTTCTAGTGTAGGCTATTCTAGAAGCTTGGCAATATTTAAAGTCGTTATATATTTGTTATAGAACAAGTTTAAAATGTGTTTATTTTTAGCAAATCTATGTCGGTTTTTAGCAAATCTCGATATATATATACAATGATACAAGGGTTTCTGAATCCTCAGAATTCTCATTTCTTTGTTTCTAGAAAGATAATTACTAGGAAATATTCTAGTTAATATTTGAATGTTTTCTACATCTTTCTAGTGTAGG
Source organism: Hermatobates lingyangjiaoensis (assembly GCA_026182355.1). Lineage (NCBI taxonomy): Eukaryota > Metazoa > Arthropoda > Insecta > Hemiptera > Hermatobatidae > Hermatobates > Hermatobates lingyangjiaoensis. The sequence continues at coordinate 496,113 of JAPFBL010000175.1, read as the reverse complement.
CTATTCTAGAAGCTTGGCAATATTTAAAGTCGTTATATATTTGTTATAGAACAAGTTTAAAATGTGTTTATTTTTAGCAAATCTATGTCGGTTTCCGTAATTACGGTTCTTATACTTTCTTTTTTTCGTTTAAAGAACGCATTGAAATATTTCTTAATCAGTTGTGGTTTAATTGATCTGCCTGAAGGTTTACAGTGAGCCTGGCGATTTTTCAATAAAGCGAAATCAGATACTAATAACAATGGGACAGCTGACAATCCGACTTCTCAAGGAATCGTATTACTTACCAATGACCTCTCCCCAGTCATTTCACAGAAGACTGATAAATACCTAGCAGGTAATATTCAGGCCTATCTATGGGAAATTTTCAAGGTGGTTCAAAACCTATTTGAGGTTAAATAAATAACATTGAGAAAACATATAGCTTGAGATAAAGGCGTTAGCATCAGCGATTATAATTTCTTCATTATAATCAGTAAAATACTCTATCTGACTTCCAAATACTTGTTGAAGAATATACGTGTCGCTCAAAAAGTTAGTCCTAGCGATTATAAATCAGCAAAACCTTCTCAATATGCCTTCAATAAGACTTTTCAATACTTGTTGAAGATTAAAGCTGGAGCTCAGAGTGAAAGATTACCACCTATTACATTTCTTTGAAATGAAAAAATCTATTCGCATCTCTTCTGTAACATAAGAAGGAAAAACTCAACGTCGCTTGGTATTATGATCAAAGGAGTATACAACTATTGCTCTCAGAGACACGAACATTTTCTGAATCCTTCTAACAAGTACAAATTAATTACTATTTAAGGATGAATAATAGAAGTGTACTAGGTTAGGTTAGATTGCAGTGGCAGTCCCACAAGGGAACACACTTAGGCCAAGCATTGGCCCTTTGTGATACCACATAATGAAGATTGATTATACAGTGGGAGTCCTAAATTTTGCCTAACTCAAGTGTATTTAGAGTAGGGATCTTTAACGAGTACCTGACATCGTACAGGCTCGGGACCGACAGTTTAACGTCCTTCTCCGAGGGACGACGCTCTGAGATTTATTCACCTTCCGCGTGAATAAATTGAGAGCCAGGTGGGGATCGAACCCCGGTCCTATCAGTTCAGAGGCGAGCACGTAACCACTGAGCTAGCCTGACCCCTAAGTGTACTAAGTCTCTTCAACAAAAAAAAAACATACCTTGCATATATTTTCTGATAAACATGCAGACAAAGAGGAAATATTTTGACAAGAAAAAATGTTAAAAAAATTAATTAAGAAATTTTGCAATAAATAATAAATACCACTTCAAAAGAATTTAAAAATATTAAATAATATAAATTGAACAAAAGTTTATAAATGAATACACTCTCAATAATTCTTTGGTAGCTCTTTGTTAAAATGTTTACTAACATTGTTGTAACACAAATACAACCTACCAAAAGATCCGAAAAAAAAGATAACCCTGAAAGTTTATGATCTGTTCTTTTAATTTAGTTTTCTCTGAAGATTCGTAGTGCCCAATGGCATGTTGTCTTCATGGAGGAACGAGCGACTGGGTCTTCTGTTGAATGAATAAATCTTTATTGAGAGCATGTACCTAAGTTACACATTGCTGGGGTAGCCGATAGAGTATACTGGGTACCCTCTGTACGGCGGCTATCCCAGCAGTGTATGACTTGGGTACATGCTCTCAATAAAGCTTTATTCATTCAACAGAAGACCCAGCCAATCTTCTACTGTTTGCGCCATTCTTATAAGTAACTATGTTAGGTAATTGCACTGGGTTAAAATGTAGCTGGTATGCTTTTTATGTTGAATTATTTAACAGAGTCATTCAGATATAATATACTTATCTGTTAGAAATTTAATTGAACTAAAATAAGGTATTAATGATAGCTGTTGGGGTGAAACAAGTAGATTGATTGCCTGTCATCAAGACGAACGCTTTTAACCTATCCCAACCCCTTTAGAAACTTACACCCCCTTCTCTATGAACATCCCTTGTTGATATTAAAAAAAAAAAATCCTTAGAATTATCATGACAAGTTTACATGATTAAATCCTTCATCATCATTTCCCCTTTAACCTCATTTTCAAAACCAATATCTCTTTTTTTATGTCCTCTCAACCGCAAATTTCAAATAATCATGCAGGTATTCTGCATAGTTGACTCATCATTAATTTAACTTCAAAAAGTTTGTAAACCAGAATATGAGATAAAAATTTTTTTTTATTAATTTGGCCACAAGTGTGCAAATATTTTCAATATTAGAAACGAAAAACTAAAATATCTCAATGTACCTTGCACATTTGAATTCAAACTCTTCTATGAGGACATTCAAAGAAAAGAGGAGACTAACCATCCATTAGGACTGTTTTAATATTAACCCAGAGAAGAGTTTTTAAAGCTATTTAGAATCAGGTAAAACGTAGTGACATTGTACTTGGCATTAGGACTGAATACTCGAGGTCATATCTTGGTCATGACCTCAAAATAAAAATTTGAATTAAAAAATTAAAAATTAAAATTTTTCTTGAAGAAAATGAAAATCTAAATGAATATTTGAAGATGACATAAAAAAAGCGGCCTGTCCCAATATTAAGTACTCCTTAAAAATCTCAACTTTAATAAAGGAACATTTAAACTCCCCATTGTAGAAGGTGTCCCAATAAAGTTGTAGGGTATCATTTAAATATGTGTCAACTATTGAATAGGGCTCCTATTTGCACATAGAATATCACTGAAGGCAAAGTTATGCTTTTGGAAATAACTTTTTCAAGAAAATAAGCATAACATATCATTAAAACACGTGCAGAGGTTATAAAAGCACAATTTATTCCAACTATAAGGTGTACGATTTATACAGTTCTCTTATAAACATAGAATTGTATACCAAATTTCATTATGATCCGTTACAAAGTTAACGTATTATCAACGTTTTGCTAATGCGTTATTAAGAGTTTTGCCCCCGGTGTGGGGGGGGGGAGTATAAAATGTTAGGGCCACCCCGGGTGGCAAAAATTGTTGCTTTGTCACTGTCTATTACTTAGGTTTTCATGTACCCAGCATGCACACACCCACACACACAATATACAGTACGTTATTTATAGTGCTGATTTGTACAATCTCACTACCAATATTAATAAAGGTATTCATTAATTTATTTGAACAATAATTATTTCATTCTCATTTTGATATAATTAATATTAACTAGGTTCAGTGTTAAAACTTAAAACTACTTTTAGCAAGAAAGTGAGAGACCTCAAAGGAAGTATTGAAAATGTTGACAAGACCTCATAAAAAGCGACAGTATTATTCCTCATGTAATCTATGTACAGTTCTTCGAACAGTGTATAACATTCACGTATACGAAGAAACACAAACAGACTCGAAAAAGTAACAAGGGAGTTTCTCACGCCAGTTAGAAAGAGTTGTGTTTTCGGTTTATTAGTATTAACAATCTTCCAAAATAGCTTTTTTTTAAAGACTTTTTCAAATTAAAGTATCCATCAGAGGAAAAAATTCGACTCCGATGATCTCAGTGCTGAAGATTATTAGATTTAACAGATTCTATATTCTTCTCCATACAGTGGCCTCTCGACTTTCACGTAGAATTGGTTACTGAAAGTGTGTGCGAATGTTGAAAGGTCGAAAGTGGAAGGATGTAAAAAAATATGCTCTAAAAACTGTGTTTTAAAGTATTTATTTATCAAACATGTATATAAAATGAAAGTAAAGAGGCGTGTTAAGTGTTCCTGTTATAAATTTGTCAATAGTTAGTTGAATACCACCTTTGGTTTTTCTTTTCTTGTTAAAGATTTCTATAACACGCTGTCTCTTTCTCAGTTGTCATACGAAATTGAAATATGCGTTCTCCAGAGAGGATAAATAAATTGAATATTTTTAAAATGTGCGAAAGTCTAAGGCCGCCTGTAAATACCCATAATACCAAGAATACATTTTTGTTTTTATAAAAATACATCAGTAGTTAAATTTCTCTAAATTACTTCAAGTGTTCATTCAGTTTAAACAGGAAAATCTTCAGAAATTTCAATTTTGATTTTCTCAATATATTCTCCTTGAAGATCAATCCTTTGACTTTCAGTGCCTTGATATTACACGGGGAGCTCCAATGAAAAGTATCATCGAAGATTCAATAAATGGTGTGACTTAATCATTTTCCAGTAGGTATAATTAGTTATCCTGGAAAGTGTCATCGCAACAAGATCTGATACTATTCTTCATTAATGGTGCTATTGGCATTATAGATTTCCTAAAGAAGGAAATATTGACGTTTAGAATGTCACAAAGAGAAGATGTGCAGTTTGAATGCCTCAGGAGACTCGAGGTTTCTTTGCAGAAGACAAGTCTCTAGTCCCAGACACCCCCGCTTGCGTCCTCTTTCAGCCTGTTTCCTGTCATTCGAACCGGTTCTAGCCGGTATTTATATAACACCGCCATCCAGGGCACCTTTTCATCATCTTTTTTAATAACTGAAAAATTATTCACCATTTATTCAACTCTCATTACAGTTAATTAGGTAAACAGGTTATTTTTACGTTACATTGATCGATTAGTTGGGGCTATCTAAAGCAGTATCAACAGTAGATAGGAATCAGCCACTTGAAGAGAATAAGACGTTCTCCACTCTCAAGCCACCTAAAATGTTCCAAATAAATTAGATTATTCTTTGACTTCTCATAACTTATTTGTGATATTCCAGTCAAAAAGACATCAGATCCAACGTTAAGTACTAGAAACTCCAACTAAGTGAATATTTCATCAAATTCCAATCATTGTTCAATACAAAATATTTGTCACTTATTTGTTATCTCACTTCGATGTGGATAAAAAATGTTAATTTTTAATACATTTCATGGTTTCAGTTAGCAATATGCAGTTATTACATTTTATTAACAATGTACGCATGAGTACTTTTACATTCAATCAACGTATATTAAATTTATACATAAAATATATACAATATATTGTATGAATATTATATATATATATATATATTATATATATATGTATATATGTATATATACATATATGTATATATGTATATATACATATATGTATATATGTATATATACATATATGTATATATGTATATAGTTGTATATATATATATATATCAATGAAAGTACTTAAAATTTCATTGAATCAATCTGTGAATAGATGAAAAGGTTAAAAACATAATATTAGTACCAAAATAGGGTGCCATGTTAGCTCAGTGGTTAACGTATTCATCTTTGGGCTGGTAGTTCGGAGTGTGATTACCACCTGGATTTCGATTCATTCACGCGGGAGGTGAATAAATCTGAGTATGTCGTCTCTGGGAGAAGCCTCGGAGAGTCAGAACGATGTCAGGTACTCGAAATGCACTTAAATTAGGCAAAATTTAGGACTCCCACTGTAGAATCTGTAGAATCACCGATCAAACAAAGTCGGTAAACGGCTGACGTTATCACCCGCTAGGGGATCAGTTTAAACAAAAAAAAAAGAAATAAAATTAGTATCAACATAAATAAATGGATTGGAAAAAATAAACAAAAAGAAGAACTTCTCTTCATCATGTTCGCTTATATTATTATTTCCTTATTAAATAAATTATTATTGTTTCTTTATACAGTAAAAAACGCTGAACAGAGGGTTATGTTCCCTTTTAGATTATATGTGACTTCACCAGCGTTGGTGCCGCTGTCATTATAGTTGGGCATTCCATCAGATGGTGATCCCACTGTTTGCGAAGTAATGACATCGCAAGGACAAGCATCTGCTAATGAAATATTGCAACAATACAAATATACCTGCATCTTCCCACGACTTCAGAATAGTTGAGTTACAACATTGTCAATACTTATATGGCCCATATACAACTCTTCTAACTGGTGAAAGAAACTTCTTTGTCACTTTTCCTAGTGTGTATGTGTGTGTTTATGTTCATACATAGTATATGTTTGACAACATTATGTTATACTCAATTTTTAGGGCATCGAATCATAATGAAATTCGGTATCTATTTGCTCCTTTCAGTTTTTAGGATTGTTCCATCACGATTAGTTCATCTCCCTGAAGGGAATCACCCATTAAAACTGGACCAAGTCTCACCTAAGTCAGTACCAGTTTTCAAATTGACTTGTCAACTGAAGGACTGTTCCCTGTTTTGATTTGCAATCATGTCTATCAACCTTTCGGCCACTCTATGAGCAAAGCACAACAGATCGATGCTTTTTAACGTGAGACTCTTTAGACGCATCAAGAAGCCCACTACAACCCTCCTATAGTTGAAGGGTTGTATCGAGCCCTGAAGGACTGTACCCAATGCTGTGTCAAGAGTCTAGCTTCCTCTTGTTACTCTGAAGGCACCCATCCGAGAAGATACTACTTCTCACACCACAACTCTCTAGGGAGTCTACTCTTCCTAGGTGAGGATAGACACGACAGAAGCATTCTGCCTATAATATTTTAATTTTAATGATCTTTTAATGAATATTATTCTGCAACTGTTTTTTTTCTCATGACTAATCAGTCATACCTCAACATCAGAATTTGATTTCCCTTATGTTAGATTACCACAGAAAACATACTTTAATATTATGCTAGTATTGAAATAATTTACTCATAAGCAGAGGCAGTTTATTTAAGGCTCAGAAAATAATTATTCTATAATGGTCTTATTTGTCACATATGTTTACTTTTTCCTTATCTTGAATATTATTTGCTGTTATGAAGGTTTAGTATACTTAAACCTCTTCACATGGTAATTAATTAAACAGATAATCCATACATTGATAACACCTTCGTTTACAGTCTTCACTCTAGACAAGCTCATATCTGTTGTATTGACATATTAACCAATTAGATTATTAAACAACAATGTTGGTTTTCAACCGTCGTTGCGTCGTGTGTTTAGTCTCTCTCCCTTTACTATCTGAAGACAGTTGAATCCAGAAATTAAAAACTGTAACATTTTCCTTTAATTTTTGTTAATTTACTAACTAAAAATATATATAAAAATTCAAATGATGTATCGACTGTCTAATAGCATAGGATTATAATAAATCTGGTATAAATCAGTCTCCAGGTTCAAATAAAATCATGTTTTTAATGTGAAACACTTTCGTATATGCTAGTATTTGTGAGATTCTCAACTAAGAAAGAGTTAGCATGATTCGTTGATATGCTCAAGGTGGATATCGCTCCACGACCGACATCGCAGTAAAGCATTTTTTATTATTATACTTACGTTTAGTCTCCCAAATCCTGACAGCAATCAGTCGCCATGCCCGGTTCTTCGACATTGTAAGGGATAAGCATAGGTTGCACTCAGTCGCCATACCTGTTCTTTGACATTGCAAGGGATACTGTTCTTTGACAGTCGGCATGTCCGGTTCTGTGTGATGGCAAGGGATAAGCATAGGTTGCACTCAGTCACCATGCCAGGTTAGGTTATTCGACATGGAAATGGATAAGCATGGGTTGCACTCAGTCGCCATGCCCAGTTCTTTGGCATGGTAAGGGATAAGCAAAGGTTGGACTCAGTCGCCATGCCCGGTTCTTTGGCATGGTAAGGGATAAGAATAGGTTGCACTCAGTCGCCATGTCCAGTTATTTGACATGGTTAGGGATAAGCATAGGATGCATTCAGTCACCATGCCCGGTTTTCGACATGGCAAGAGATAAGCATGGGTTTCACCGTTGCTCTGACCACTCACTGTTACGTACAGGACCCTGTCACTCTAGGAACCCTCCCTCACATCATCCAATAAAGAAGGAATAACGTCGTTCTCTGCTACATTTCCTCTCGAAAAAAAAGTAGATCCCATTCAATTGTACAAACTTAGACTTCCATTTATTACAGTTAGGTTATAATCCTAAACAATATGCCTACTTATGTAGTAATTAATATTTGCAAACTATCTTTATTCAAATACCATAATTATAACTGTCTCACCAATTTTTTAGAACTCTATTACTCCTACCAGGAGCAGTGTTTTACTCCAGGGCCCATGTTACTCTCCCCATAATTTTTACTTATGTTCTAAGCCATATTCCAATCCCTGGCACTAAGGTCTGAAAGTGTGACTGATTTATACTTGACACCCATTATTAGTAATATGTGAGGCACAATTCTGCGTTGATTCCACATTCGGAGTCCTAAAGCTTACTTAACGCAAATGTACTAGAGTAGGGATCTTTAATGAATACTTAACATCATACATACATCGTATAAATTTATTGACCTTCCACGTGAATAAATCAAGGGACACAGTGGATATTAAACCCCGGATCTACCAGACCATAGGCCAGCACTCCGCCACTGGGATAACCTGGCCCCCAATTCGTTTTATTATACTTAATACCATAAATACCCTATACACCTTAGTCCTAAAGTTAGTTCAGTCTGTCCAACATATCATGTTTACAGTATTTCAATTCAATAAACTACAATATGACCTAACTTATTAATTCATTTTATATTGCAGAAGTAATTTTAGGCTTCATTGAATTGTTTTTAAACAACTATATTAATTATTTGTCTCTTTTCCTATAAAATAAACGAATTTAATTTATAGTTATTTTTGTTTTATAATAATATTTCAGTTTTTTTGTAATATTTATTTTCATCATAGTGAACATTGAAATAACTGATAGGACATCAGTAATATATTAGCCACAGGAAAATGAATGTTTTTTTACCTAAATTAAGCTGGTTTGTTTTTTTTTTCAAAATTTTCGAATTAAATGTCAATATGCCATTAAGTAATGCAGTCATTTATTTATTTATATTTATTTTCAAATATATCATTCATATATCGAATTTATTATATGTAACGTTCAACATAAAAATCTATGTATAATTTTGCAATTGTCGCTCTGAAAGGTATTGAAAATGTGCATAAGGTGGTAATAGAGTGAGCAAATTTTTCATTATATTATTTCTTTAGATCAATAATGCGCTTGGAAATAAGAAACCGTGAAAGAGGTGGGTTGTTTTGCAAGCGAGAGAAGGTAAGTGGATGCAGGCCAGGGTTAAATGAATAATGTATTACTCTGTCTCCAGGAGGAACAAACCAGGATGATGAAACTTTTTTGCAGAATAGAGATATTGTATGCATAGTATCAATTGATGTTCTTGCTGATCAAAAAAACATGAATGGAAAACCTTTTTATCAATGAACAGTGTTTTGTGAATGACATTGTTATGAATGGATTTTAAACATTGGATAGTGTGCAGTGGCAAAGTTTTGTTATGAATGGAATGAATTGTAGTTGAATTTATGAATGGTTGTGCGCGTCGTGTTTCCTTGGGAGGAAGGAAATCAAGGGAGATGGTTGCCGATAGATAGAAAGAGATGGAAGATTTGAAGACAAGGAGGGAGGGGAAGCTCGTAATGGGAAAGAAGGTAAACGGGCAGTTCATTGATAATTGGGAGAGGTGGGGTGGTGGGGATGAGGAGGGGGGGCTGGTGAATGGAGTGACGTAGGCAGCGTCACCTGGCTCTTACATCACCGGGCTCTCACTATCACACATGTCTTACATCATTACGCCAGAATCACTTGGCACGCTGGCCTGCCGCACTCAGCCCTCACCTCTTATTAACAACCCCCAAATTCAAACCCCTCCACAAATAATAACTAATTAGCTACATTTTTTCCCACTTTAAAATACAGCAATCCCTTGATTAGCGCAATTAATAAATCCTCGGGTTTTACCTATAAAGCAAAACAGCTTCAATCAAACTTCACAACTAGTTTGCAATCATTTTTTAAAACAATTTTTGCATTCATATTCACATAAATGCAGATAAACTCTAAATTAATTCATTTCTAATAAACAGGATAATGAACATACTTTTAAGAGTTCTCTGTATTTACATTTTTTGTACAATTTGAATTTTCCAAAAAAAAAACTCTAATGTTTTCTTTCTGTTTGACCCTACTGAGGGCAACATATAATTAGCCATGTTGAAATGCTGTTTTACATGAATGACCTAAAACATTCTCTCCTTGAGACTTATAAATAGTCATAGCATGATTATATTCAATCATTATAATGAATCCTCAAAAATATTTAAATTAACATGCATAGTTTTTTTTAATCACTAAAAACTCATTTTATATTTTTTTAAATAATAGAGGGATATAAAAAAAAAGAAATACAGCAAAATAAAGCTTATGTTTTACAAAAAAAACATATCCAACTTCAGTTGAACAGAATTAATTTCTTTCTGTCTTTCTATAATCTTGGCGGTAGTAGATTATAGAAACTACTTGCTTATACTCGTTGATTCCATGACGAACGCTCATCTTTCATGTTTGTTTAGTTCAATTTCTGTTACGCATTTTTTTTTTGCTTTTTTCAATTGCATTTAATAGTTTTTTAAACTTTTTAATTGAAATTTCTTAAGGAGCCGTTTCCTTTTCTTCTGTTCCCTTTTCGACTTCTTCTTTATAAGCATATTCATGGTCAATTGCGAGAAGATCATTTCCATCATCAGTTATGTCTTTTGACCGAGAGTCACTGGAGGGGAAAATTGGCGGGTAGAAGAAAAAAAAAGCGGCGCGCTAATCTAAAATCGGTACTGCGTATAACTGATGAAGGGTCTCAAATATTTGGAACGCTAATCTAAAATCGGCACCGCGTATAACTGATGAAGGGTCTCAAATATTTGGAACGCTAATCTAAAATCGACACCGCGTATAACTGATGAAGGGTCTCAAATATTTGGGGGGGGGGGGGACGCTAATCTAAAATCGGCACCGCGTATAACTGATGAAGGGTCTCAAATATCTGGGGGGGGGGGGGGCGCCAATCTAAAATCGGCACCGCGTATAACTGATGAAGAGTCTCAAATATTTGGAACGCTAATCTAAAATCGGCACCGCGTATAACTTATGAAGGGTCTCAAATATTTGGGGGGGGGGGGGGGGACGCTAATCTAAAATCGGCACCGCGTATAACTGATGAAGGGTCTCAAATATTTGGGGGGGCGCCAATCTAAAATCGGCACCGCGTATAACTGATGAAGGGTCTCAAATATTTGGAACGCTAATCTAAAATCGGCACCGCGTATAACTGATGAAGGGTCTCAAATATTTGGGGGGGGACGCTAATCTAAAATCGGCACCGCGTATAACTGATGAAGGTTCTCAAATATTTGGGGGGGCGCCAATCTAAAATCGGCACCGCGTATAACTGATGAAGGGTCTCAAATATTTGGGGGGGCGCCAATCTAAAATCGGCACCGCGTATAACTGATGAAGGGTCTCAAATATTTGGGGGGCGCTAATTAAACCGCGTTTTTCAAAACCTAATAATCATGGGATTCCCTGCATCCTATAAATGTTTACTTTTGTATTACATAATATGTGGACTACATTTGAACTAAATAAATATTTGTTAGAAGTAAAATATCAGATAAAAAGAAATATTGTATTTGTATAGTTATAAGTATAAATTTAAAAACAAGTAAATTGTAAAAAAAATAATATTAATTCATGGTGAGTTCTTAATTCCAGCAATGAACGTAACTTCAGACTTAAGCTGAACAAAAGACAATATACAATTTTAGTAAGAATATTAGCATTACTAATAAGAGAATAATTCAAATTTGCTAATAGCAAATGCTATTTTTGAACTATTTTTTGTAGAAATTAACAACACGTAATTCACAATATTAAACAAAAAAAAAATTAATCATTATTTTATTGTATTTTATTTTTGCTGATCCGTGTCAAATCAGGCCGTTATGCTAGTATAGTGGTACCTTCGTTCTCAACCATAATTCGTTTCAGAATTTTTGATCAACAACCGATTTGGTCGAAAACCAAAACTAATTTTCCCATAAGAAATAATGAGAAACGCTCGGATTCAACCTATAATCCTATGTTCAGCCACAGTCGGGTTTCTACGACTGTTCGACTTGCAAAATTATGATCGAATTCTGGCGGCATAATTTTCTCGACATTTCTGTTCGAACTACCATTTTGTTCGAGTTCAAAGTCATTTGAACACCGAGGTACCACTGTATTATATACGTATAAAATTTTACATTTCTTAAATAGTTAAATCTAAAAGGATGAGGTCATAAAAGACACTTTTTTTTTTCTAAAAGACACATAAAAAACTTCTAAAATTTTTTTTTATATAAAAATTAAAATGTTAATCTTGGAACTTTATCTGTATATCCTAGAAACCAATTAAATAGGGTTCAAAACATACTTGATATTTGAGAATAAGACTCCATCCCAGTAATTCCATATTTTTTTAAGATCAAAACTTATTTTCATTTGATAGCAAATTTGATAAGGAGATGGCGAAGACAATCAAATAATATTAAAAAAATATCCTTTGATTGAGGTTGGGACTCGAGTCACAATATTTATTTATTACTTGAAGATCCACAAAGCTTATTTCAATTGTAGGTACTAGAAACTAATCAAAGGAAATTAAAAACATATACATTGATTTTAGGTTGGGACTGCAATCCCAATATTTAGGTATTACTTCAAGGTCTTAAATCATAAAATGAATTTTTATAATTGTTAAAATAAATATTTTAATATTTTAATTGATAATAAAGTAATTTAATGATTTAACTCGAGAACTTGATTGCAAAATCACTGGGGACTTTTGTTTCTCTATTTCATTATCCGCTCCCACAGTTCCAGCACTTGGCTACAAGCAAACCTGCAGTTATTTTTGCGCAATCTGTGCGAATCTTTGTTGATCATTTAGATTTGCAAAGGGACCAGATGTATGGATCATCAGTTATTTATTTACTGATATAATTTCACGTTTTCTTATGATGGTTGTATATAAGGTACGAGTATAATGTGATTTTGTGGTCCCTTCATATTTGGTACATAATAATAAAAGATCGTCGGGTTTTCATCTCAAACTTGATGAGACGAGGTGCTTCACGAATGACTGACTGGAGGAGGGAATGTGTTGGATAAGAGGCCAGGTTGTGTGACCTCTCAGAAGAACAGGGTGTGGCCTTCAGTGTCAGGCTCAGATACCAGGGACAAGACGAGCGGAAACTGCTTGACATATCACCTAATGCACACAGACATGAATCAATTTGATATGAAGGAGACCTGCTTCGAGTCAATCTCGTTATGTCAAGCATTCGTCAAAGCTACGGTCTTAAAGGTTTATCTTTAGATAAACCAAGTGTTTATCTCTTTCGTTTGATGACAATCAGTATCTCTTCCTGTTGATCATACACTAAGGAAAAACACGAAAAGATAGCAGCTTTTCACTGTTTTACATTCATAAATATATACAAACTAAAATTATGGTATTGTTAGTAGTATGAAAACCCCAAAAACTTACTACCTTTCAGAAAAGACTTTTTTTAAATCCGATTTTAGATATAGATCAGATATTTTAGTCTTAAATTAGATATCAGAGCAGATTTTATTAGTTCCCAACCGGGGGTGCTAGAAAAGTTTAGGTATATGATACGACAGTATTATTATTCATAAATTTTTTTATAGTTTTATTTCTCATGATTAAGATGTTCATTGAGCTTGTTAGAAAACATCTTATTCTTTTTCATTTTATCGCTTCTCGTTCAGGCAATAACAAACAAAAATCATTATATTAAAAGTTATTAGCAACCTTTTAGAAGTACGAATCTTGCACATACTTCAAGGAAAGGATACCATATTTATCCTTGAGTACAATATCAATTTCAAGGGTTGTGAGGTTTGAGTGAAATTTCTTTAGGGGTACGGGGCAAAAAATATGTTGCAAACCACTGATTTACATGATCTCATGGAAGTAGAGAAAAAACATCATCAAGGAGAGACGCAACAAGAAAAGACTGAAATCAAGGAAATAAAAAAAAATATATTTTTCCAGATAAATCTACTTATTAACAATAACAGTCAGTTTCAAAATAAGTAAACTAGGTAACATTTTAAAACCGCTTAATAGCCCAGTCGCAGGTGAATATAAAACTTAAGTACATATCTGAAATATATCTTTCTTCAAGAGACATGCTTAGAAACGTTGGTGTCTTACTTAGGAATGTTATCAATTTTACTTTGATGATGTCATGGAAGAACAGAAAAAAGTCAAAGCAGCAAAAGCTGAAATGAAAGAAATGAAAAAAAAAACAGAAATAAAAGAGTATACATTAGACAAAAGATAATCTATCAATAACTGCAACAGTCAGTTCAAAGTAGGCAAACTAGGTGACATTTCAAAACCGACGAGGTAAGCTGGTTCCGATCAATGTTCAGCGAGGTTTTAAGTAATTGAAAGTCAAATCTTTTAAAAGCATACCTCCTACATTCTGTTTTCGAAGAAGACAGTGAATACAATGGTCCAAACTCCAGGATGTTAGCTTCGAAATCAAGGCCATTAGAGATAAAGATTTAGCGGTTTATCACAATGAAATCTAAGGAAGTCAGATCTTAATATTCACCTCATGGAGATTAAAAAATAAAACAGTCAATTGATGCTCATTATACCCAAGGAATTTTAGGTCCTTAATGAAGTAGATCAGTATACTTATTCATTAAAAGAAACATATAATCAGGTTTCTGCAATGATTTTAGCTGGATGATTAATTAGAAAAAACTAATACCTAAACGATTGAACAGTATATATTCTGATCAAAAATCAGGAAAAAGGATTCATAAACGTTTCATTCAGAGTGATTAGGTTTCATATTAATAAATTTAATTCATAAATTCAGGTCAAAGTCAGAAATATGACCAAAAGTGAAAAAAGAAATTAGTTAGAGGCTGGATGTCTTTATGGTTTGTAAAATTTGTCTTGAGTATATTTAATGATATTTTCCCAGAAATAAGATTAACATCTTTAACAGTGTCCCTATTAATAAAAATTTGGGGTGGTCTACACTCAACTTTATAAATAAACGTATTACTTGCCAAAAAATATGAACTCATTCAAAAAACGTAATTATTTTCTTTTACAAACATATTAAAGTTTAATAAATCAGTTTTTAGGTTAATTATTAAAAAAAAAATCAGATGATTTTCTCATTTTTAGTACAAACCTAATCTACCTATCTACCAAAAATATCTATACAGACAGGTTTTGTCTGTACATTGCTTACAAGTGATTCATTTCAAGTTGCCATTACTTTTTATACATTAGAAAAAACCTTTCGGAAAATTGCTATCTGTTTCTTTTTTTTTTATTTTAAAAATATACACCTTCCGTTAATATAGGTTCCGATATTATTAACAACAATCTTAAAATTACTTAACAGCAGTAATGGAGAACTTGCATATTCGAATGAAATTCAAATTAGATATATTACAATACATTCGAATTCTAATCCCATTTTCTTATAGGGAGAAATATCCATAAATTAAGTCAATTTTTTTTAATGACTTTATCTTTGAAGCATGCTTTATTAATTTTTAATTTTCCCAGGGTATACAATTTCAAACTGACCCTGCAGAGAGTTTAATACATTCAGTAGTATTGTAGCTGCGGTATAGGACAACACATTATACAAGAACTCCTTAGGAAAGAGAATAGGGAAAACAAGAAGTAATACTGGGATTCTCTTCAAGGGCACAGACAATTAAAGATACTTCTCAATAAGTTTGAGAATAGGCAAATCTTGTATTGTATGGCAAGGAGCAGGAATAATCTAAGGATTTTAACCGGTTATTTAACAGGTCACAGTAAACCTAATGGCCATCTGCGAAGAATGGGCATTATCAATTATGGCTTCTGCAGATTCTGCAAGGAAGAGGAGGAAACACCGTTGCACATGCTGGCTGACTGTCAAGCCACTGTACTACAGAGAGGCAGGTGCTTCGGGACACTCAACAAAACTAAGAAATAGAAGAAATTTTATCGTTGGACCCAGCAAAAGTGCTGAGCTTCTTGGAGGCGTTGAAGATAACTGGGGTACCATTCTACAAAAGGGGGGAAAGTACTATAATCACCTTCAATAAAATAAATAAATGATAGTATTGTAGCAGTATTAGTACATGGGAAGGCTACCAAGCACAATTCATGTGTGATCTAATTCCCTATTCCTGCTTCGTACATTTCCATTTCTTCTGAGAATTACTAAGATACGTGTTGTAATCATGCTGACACTGTTTTATACTGTTTGGGCTATATGAAAGTAGTTGAAGTTGAAAAAGTCCTAAGGTTCTATAAAAGTTGAAAGGTTATTTGAAGTCATTGAGTTTGAAGATGCTGTTGGAGGAGATGGCAGGGAGGTGTTGAAATGAAGGCTCGGTGCCCAATCAAGTATGCAGGCCATTAGGCAGCCCTCTGATAGATGTTGCCATTCTTCGGCACGACTGTACCACCACTCGGCATCCATTAACAAAGTCTCACTGACAACCCGTCCTTTCTTCAACCAACATAGTCCACACCAGCACAACCTCAATTTAATCAACAACTCAAGGCTGGATAATTCTTGTACATCATGTGACATTGGGGGATTCCAAAAATTATGTATCCACACGAAAATTAAAATTCACCAATATGAGTAAATACTACACTATAACAGATTGCACAAGTAATGCATTAAATACTATTGTAGTCGGCTATATATGGATAATCTCAAGAATTACTTCTATAAGGGTTATTTTTTTCTTTTTTTTTTATATTTTCTGTCCATCTCAGATATTTTCCATCTCCCGTCCGTCTCAGTTACATCATACGTCTCCGACGATCTCAATAGACACCAGGCAATTTCTCTTACCTACTACAACAAACTCATGATAGTTCCAGGAGTTATATAGCCTGACTTTCTCATTTTCATACTATCGTGATTGACTGAACCATTTCGAACAGATCTATACATACAGGTTTTCAAACAAACGTAACCGGAAAGAAGACAAAGTCCAACATTTGGCTCAGCACCGCAAAGCCATATACATTTCGACTTTCTTTTCCTCAGTCGAGGTCTGTTACTTGGATTTTCATTAGTTTGAGAGACTTTCTTTAGCCGTATACAACAAAGAGAGGTCTAATCTGATTAACATTGTTTACATAATAAACAGGACACAAAATGCATAATATCTGAAAGCAGTGAGTTGTGTCATATCATTAAGGAACATATTTTGATGTTAACATACTTAATAACTCTCTTAAATATGTAATTGTAGACCTGCTAAGTACAATTACTTATATCTCATCCTCTTCGAGAGACTAATCATTAATCCTTCATTACTCTTCTTGACTCCCTTGTATCATTTACATCAACCTACTCCGCAATTAATATTATTCTAAAAATTGACCGCCTTGTCTCGTACGTTTTATGCCTCGACCGGTTTCGTAACTTGTTCCTCGACAATGGTCGAGTCTCGAACTGGTCGAGGAGTGAAGGAAAAATCCCAGGTAAGACGCTCAATTTTTATACCGATATTATCAACAACCTGTGGTACTAAAAATGTTTTAGTTCACAATTATTAACCTCCAAGGAGGTTATGTTTTTGCTATTATAGTAAGTTAATTTTCACAAAATAATCATTGAGTTTGTATTGC
The DNA here is from genome assembly GCA_026182355.1 of Hermatobates lingyangjiaoensis. Classification (NCBI taxonomy): domain Eukaryota; kingdom Metazoa; phylum Arthropoda; class Insecta; order Hemiptera; family Hermatobatidae; genus Hermatobates; species Hermatobates lingyangjiaoensis. The sequence continues at coordinate 478,603 of JAPFBL010000175.1, read as the reverse complement.
AGATACAATTATAGAAATAATCCGACTAACTATATCTATAAAAGGATTTTTGAAAGATATTTGATTAGTAAAAAATAGGGCTATTTTAAGTTTTGTACATATATGAACTGAAAAAGAAATTATCTGTTTGGTTTTGAACTGTTTGGAGTTAGAACTGTTGGAGTTCTGATCAGTTGAAATATTCCCGGTAGTACGATTCATTAGAGAAAAGAATAAGTCTTGGGAAAGTTGAAGATTCAAAGTCTGCGATGAATGTGAACGACAGGAGTTGACAGGAGACTCTTAGTAATCTGAAACCACTCATCTCTTAGTAAATTTCAAATTTCAAAAACTACAAGTTTTTCTATTGTCTAAAGTCTAAATCAATGTTCACTAGGTACTCTAGGGCATACATTCCACAGAAAGGCAAATGGATTTTTCAAGGGGGCAATTTAACTCAAATGACATTTTTAGGTCAAATTTTAGAACTCTAGTTGTCTTCTGTTGATGTTCAATGATGCAATAATTTTTTGATTTTTTTTAAAACAATATATTGATTGTTTTTTCATGCTTTTTAAATTAAATGATAATTTATTTTTGAAAAGATAAGAGTTGTACATCACCACATGGCGGATATCAGGATTTTAAAGGTAATTTGGCAGGACAACAATAACTTTGAATAACACCAGTCTACAGTTCAAATTAAGGTGATTGCAGCTATCAGTTGCTACATATTTAACACTTTGGTGCCAGCTAATCCAAAATAGCTGCCAGCTAATCCAAAATAGCTGACAACTTATATAAATATTCCTTAAGGAGGAGTACCATGAACTCAAATCACAGATCATTTACAATTACAGATGATATAGACAATATGAGTTATTTTAAATTAACAAAGTAAATAAAATTTTAATTTACGGAAGAAATGAATAGATATGTAAAAATATGTATTCAAAAAAAACGTTTATCAAAATGAAATTGGGTAATGTGAGGTTCATATTGACATTGCTTAACTATAAGTTGTAATTTGTCTCAGTCCAAAGATTAATATTTCCAAATGGAGACCGGAACAATGGAAAAGAATCCAAAGTATTTGCTATTTACAATCAGGTAATATAACTTCAAATGTGACCTATTTTTTTAAAGTAGGAACTTTTTCTCTTGGTTATAGTATAAATAATATTACAACAAAGCATTTAACAAATACTGTTTGTCTAAAAGGAAAGAACAAGACAATTCTTTGTTATTTAAATCATATTGGGGCTGTATATTGGGGACCAAGGAAGCCTAGTAGCAACATGATCGACTCTGGACTGTTACATCCGGGGTTCACTCCCCACGCTGGCTCTCGATTTATTCATGCGGCAGATGAAAAAAAGTGAGAATTTCATCCCTCGGAGGGGACGTTAGACCATCGGTCCAGAGCCTGTATGATATCAGGTACTCGTTAAATGATATCAGGTACCCGTTAAATGATATCAGGTACTCATTAAATGATATCAGGTACTCATTAAATTACATCAGGTACCCGTTAAATGATATCAGGTACCAGTTAAATGATATCAGGTACTCGTTAAATGATATCAGGTACCCGTTAAATGATATCAGGTACTCGTTAAATATATCAGGTACTCGTTAAATGATATCAGGTACCCGTTAAATGATATCAGGTACTCATTAAATGACATCAGGTACCCGTTAAATGATATCAGGTACCAGTTAAATGATATAAGGTACTCGTTAAATGACATCAGGTACCCGTTAAATGATATCAGGTACCAGTTAAATGATATAAGGTACTCGTTAAATGACATCAGGTACCCGTTAAATGATATCAGGTACCAGTTAAATGATATCAGGTACCAGTTAAATGATATCAGGTACTCGTTAAATGATATAAGGTACTCGTTAAATGATATCAGGTACTCGTTAAATGATATCAGGTACCCGTTAAATGATATCAGGTACCAGTTAAATGACATCAGGTACCCGTTAAATGATATCAGGTACCAGTTAAATGATATAAGGTACTCGTTAAATGACATCAGGTACCCGTTAAATGATATCAGGTACCAGTTAAATGATATAAGGTACTCGTTAGATGACATCAGGTACCCGTTAAATGATATCAGGTACCAGTTAAATGATATCAGGTACCAGTTAAATGATATCAGGTACCAGTTAAATGATATAAGGTACTCGTTAAATGATATCAGGTACTCGTTAAATGATTCCTACTCTTGATCTTACTACACTTGAGTTAGGCAAAATCAGTATATAGAATCATCATTGTGTGGTATCACGAAGGGTCAATGTTTAGCCTATGTGGACAGGTACTACAACTAAAACTAACCTAAGCTAGACGGCATGTCCAAAGAATCATTGCTGAAGGCCACAATGAGGCGTGCAAAAGCAAAAGTCGCCAGAAACTTTATTAGTCCAATAAACCAATTGCCGATAATTTATAAAAATATTGTAGACATTAATTTAAAAAAAAAACTATGTCACCTGAAAGACTATTACAGTATATAGCTTCCTTTAAAACAACTAAAAAGGAACTTTTCTTCCAATTATCATTTACGAATCGTCCGTCCATAAATTGCCTGCATCATGTGTTGTCCTACTAGTAATCTGAACAATACTCCTTGTAATAGCTCTCAGATTCTCTGTTGAAGTGGCATCTTTCGGTTATCTATATGCTTATTTATATATACTACAACAGTAAAAGTTAGAAATAAAAAATATATTTCAATAATGAATTCTAATTTGAATTACATTAAATAATTAATTGCTTACAATTAATTAATTTCAACTCCGCGAAAACTTCAATCAGGAATCGCTTCTGAAAGGAGCTTGCTTACTCTTTACTCACTTCCTGATTCAGAAATATTTAAAATGGATATTTTAACTAATATTTTTTAAGAGATTTGCAAGGAAAGATGTGAAATATGCAACAGGAAAAGTTGAAGTTGAGCGTAATATTGTTAAGTTGAAAGATAATACTACGAAGGTGATTTGCAGGGTACTAGGAAGAAGTGCAGAAAGAAGAAAGCGTTAGCAGAGGTTGAGCAGCTAACAAAGGAATACAAGACTTGAAAGCAGCAATCATGTTGGCTGGTAGAAAAAAAAAAAACAGGATCAAGGCAGGAGTGCTACCTTGAGCAGGCCCCCACTCAGGAGGAGATATTATAAACAAACTAGCCTGCCCATTGAGCTGAAGACGGCTAGGCACGGAGCCAATCGATTACAGGTGCGTCTTGTAGCCCGAGGCCCAGCACGCTCTTCTCTAATTACACGTACTCAGCCTGTATGTGAAACAATGTTCGTCCTTAACAGTCCGACCCCAAGCAGTCTAATGCTCACGACCGTTTCCTGACCACGCCTAAGGTGCTTTCAAATCAATGGCAACTTAGCATAGCTACGCTTCCACTACTATAAATCTCAGCACTTGAATCGCAGTGGCCTTGGACTCAAGAATCTCATTAAACTCCTCATTCTGTATTCCTTCCCTTATTCAAGTCTCATATCTCGATTCATAATTGATTTTTTTCAACATTTATAAAACAAACAAATGTGTAACTTATATATACAATTATAAGTATATTTTGGGGGCAGACCCTCATTTAAACAAATTTCATTAAATACCTTACTTATTTTTTCCAGTCGTCTTATACAATCAAAAAAAAAAAATTTCATGAGTCAATCCATATTGTATCAGAGAAATGGAAGTATTGTAAAATTAAGTAGAAAACATACACAATGAAAAATAAATAAAGCATTTATTGAGATATATATATATATATATATATATATATATATATATATATATATATATATATATATGTATATATACACTTTTTCATTGGAAATACGATCCGAAACGTACAAATTAATTTCAATGTAGAAAAAGAAACATAGAGAAATTAAAAGAACACACATACAAGTCTCTAATTTTCTGTTTGAACCATCTTCAGGAGAGATAAGAGAGGGAAACCAAGCACACTGGTTCATAGACTCCAACATTTCTCCTGAGGGTCTCCAACCGTCTCTGAACCAGTGCGCTTGGTTTCCTTCTCTTAGCCCTCCTGAAGACAGTTCAACCCGAAAATTAGAGACTGTAAGTGCGTGCTTTTAATTTCTCTATGGTTTTTTTTTACATTGAACTATGTACTCGTATATATATATATATATATATATATATATATATATATATACTATATACTCGTGTATATATATATATAAACAAAATATGAGAAAACAAGACTAAGATCTTAGTCATTTCATATTGTGGTTTGATCATTGATTGTTATTTCACGTGTTTATGTGAAATCTTTATATATATATATACATCTATATATAAGGGTATGACCTTAGATTTGCAACAAACTAATACAATTAACAATATATTTAAACCATCCATGAAGAATTCCAATTGATAACTAAAATGGTTGCCCACACTTACTCACCTTTTTGAGCACGTCAGAGGAGTTGGCCTTAGGAGCACCTGATAAGAGAAGGTAATAAAGAAAAGAAAGTTCGGAAAGAAGTAAGGGACTCATTTTGCTATGTGGCAATCGAACAAAAATATCGATCCATATAAAATTTTCAGATATATTATATTATGTATATATTCTGTATTATATTCTGTATTCTTACCGGTCAGAACACAATCAGGGACGACTCCGCGAAAACTTCAATCAGGAATCGCTTCTGAAAAGAGCTTACTGACTCTTTGCTCACTTTCTGACTCATAAATATTTAAAACAGATATTTCTGAATATTTTAAACGCTTATCAATATTTTTTATGCATTATTACTGTACCTACAATGATGTATTATAAGTTAAGTAAAAATGGCAACGCAAAAGTGTATCTAAAAATAATTTATGAATAAAGTTGGATCATTCTGAATGGATTATTTGTGAATATAAATCTGAAAATTCTTCAGATCAAGCCAATAATCTGTATTTTTGAAATACTCAAACCAAAACCACTAACATAACAAATAAACAAAATTCACAGGTTATATAAGCATTCTGTGAAAAAGAATAAAAAATGAAGAAACTTGTTCGTTATTTGTCATTAAAATGGAATTTCATATTAATCTGTGTGAAAATTATTAACTTATTAATAAAACAGCTACTACGAGTACTATATAAATATTATATAAAAAAGTACTATATAAGTTTCTATATCAACGTCCAAACCACGATAAGAAATGAGAAAAAAGACTACGATCTTTCAATAGTAACAAGAGGTCTTCGTCAGAGTCAATTGGGATTTCCCAATTGACTCAAAGTAGGTACAAATCAAACACTCCCAAATGCCGATTAGTTTTATTTCAAACCTTATCCATCAACACAAGTACAACAAGTAAGATAGGCCTACATTCGCCTATTGAAAATGTATTAAATAAAAACGAACCGTCAGTATGTCAGAATTTAACTAGAATCTGGAAAAACAACCGAATACCAATTTGGTTTAGTCCAATTCTATCAGACGGTCGTTATCATTTCATTGTTTATATATTGTAGAAACAAGAGAGTCCGAGAATTAGAAGAGAATAGCATTGTGTCAAACCCAGGAGAAATTCAGATTAATCAAACAAATCTTGTAGTAAAGCCCTAAATCTGACTTGCGATATGAAAAATATAATGTAAAAGACGAAAGATAAACATAAATAATAATCTGAAAAAATCCTATTATTTTTTTTATATATTTTATTCCTAATAACTTTTTACAAAATTTCAATACAGACACAATTTAAAAAGTCATCTTATGGTCGATTTGATTCATTCGGTACACAGAACGAGTCAAATAATTAAAAAAAAAAAGCCTTCATATACAGTACCATTTTTTAAACTACCTATATTTGATAAATTAATGAAGATTTTTACGCAAAAATTTATTCTGGTAAAATTTGCAAAGAAATCAGATAGTTTCTCTTCGATTTGGATCATTCGAGCATTTCTATGGTGCGGACATAAACACAAATATTTCTTGATAAAATTATTTTCATTTTGCAATGCTCTAAGACCACAACTGTGCTAGTTGATGCATAATTATTTGAAGATGCCTTAGCATTTGTTTTTTTTCCACAATCTATTATATTTTTTAACAGCCAAGTTTATTTACGGAGATTATAATAAAGGTTTATCAAAAAATTGGAAAAATTAATTTTGTTTTTCTGACAATAAAAATTTGATTGCATAAATTGTTGTAAAAAAAAATACCATATGTTATGACAAGAAGTAGTTTTAAGTAAGAAGTAATAAAGTTGATGTAGGTAATCAACAATGATATATTTAAATAAATTATTTATGTAATCCAAAGAGAAGGTAAATTAATATTGTTGTGAGTAAGGTTCTGATAGATTGTTAAAACTGTTGGAAGCTGTGCTGTTGAAATGGGAGTGAGTTGTATTTCGGTGTGTATAAATTCAGAGCACATAAGATTGATTGGTTGTCGCCTACAGTACTCGTTGTTTGTCAAGCATGCAGGCGATGCCTTACCGGTGTGTACGGGCAAGGCCTGTGGGAGCGCAGAAGCAGAAGTGCTGGAGTGAGAGAGACCTGGTCAGCAGGCTCTGCCACGCGTTCCTCCACCGGCACCGGGTTCCCCACATTACAGCAAGCCGGTGTAAGCAGCGACGAGTTTCTTTTTTTTTTTATGTCGCAGAGGGGGTCACAAAAAGAAGACAGGCGTAACACAGGTGCAGTGCGTCAGCCTTCCACACGCCTTTTTGTGGAAGTCTTTTATCTCAGACCCTACTACCTGGCCAGATAAACTCGGCTAAAGGCCGTCTCCAGATAGAGCGATCACTTGGGGGGCTTTTTGTGCCACCACGTGTCTGAGCGGCCAACTCCTTTTCCCTGGATCAAATCACTTTCAAGAGTCTCCACTACCTAACTCCTTTAAAACTAGAATTCTCCTCTCTTTTAATTAAATTCTCAAACACCTTGTTAGCAAGCACGCAATGCTATCCCTTGGAAACCTTCCAAAAACCAACCAATTTAAGTTTAACATCGAATCAATAACTACGCACAACTTCGCACTGAAGACAATAATACCACCATTTTATTTTAAGCACTTCATCTACTTCAGGGATTCACTACCAATGTTACCTCTTGACGCTCTGTAACCATGGAACCAAACTATCAACACGTAATATATTATTTATAGACAAATATAACACTTTTTTATATTTATAACACGTATTACAAATGAATTATTTTTTCAACTAGCAAAACAAATTTCCTGATAAATGTTTTTACAAATTCCATCAAAATAATGTATAAGAAACTTAACTTCAACATAGTACAAAAAAAAAGCAAAATAATATTTTAAAACAAGATCATTATGGCAGAGTAAATAGATACTTGACCCTGAGCTTCTAATGTTCATGCTTTAATATTTAATATTTAATGTCAGTTCTCCAAGTGTGACATGTTGACAAATATAGCTTTACGGGAATAATTCTTTTATCCTCCTGGACCCCACTAAAACTTCTATTTTTTTTTATCAGTCCATCTGGACAACGTTGGGAACACCTGACCATCTCAACAGCCTTTTTTTTGACTATCACATTTCAAAAAATACAAACTCATGCTATCATTGAGGAGACCAGAAGTATATTTTCTCAACATTAATCATGATTTGGACACAGAACATTGATCCAGTGAATTGAAACTGATTTTGAGAAAAATAACAATATTTTAAGCCTTCTTTTAACAAACAGATCTCTCTCTTTTTTTTAAAATAATACTATTTTATCTGAAAGTTGTCTCGAATGAAGGACATAATATTTCCATTATAAAAAAGCATCATCTAAAAAGTTTTCTATCTGACCATTCAAATCACCCCTGAAAATGTTTCAAGGATCCTCAGAAAATAAAGTTAGACATAAAAATTGAATACATAGATGACTTGATAATAAAATTGAATGATATATTTATATACGGTAATTTCTAGTTTGTAGTTGTAATGATATATCGATAAGACCTAAATAATGATAATTTCAATCAATATTCGTCCTTATTAGTATGGAATCCAATTGATAATGTTCATTAATTTATAAATGCTTCTCTTTGAGAAAGTTGCTACAGTAATCTAAAATTTTCCTCTAACTGCTAACTTTTAAGCCGATTGACTATATATCGCTGTAAATACCCACATTTTCAAGGAACCTCATTAATGTGAACAAATGTTTATTTTAGATGCCACAGTAATAGAGAATTGATCATTTGTAGGAGGCAGTCCTGCTACAAATGTGGTACGGTCAGTATTGCCCCACATCTAAGACAATGAGGCGACTTGTTCTTTGTTAGGATAATAGGATCTCTGTAATTCTCCAAGGATTCAAGGTTATCACTTTTTATCAATGCATTATTATACAATTTAATCAGTTATTACTAGTGATTCTCATATATGTGCAGTTCATCATTATCATAAAACATCATTTATGAGCAGATATTCCTTTGACTTTTCCTAATTTCAGTGTGGAACACAATTCTGTTTTACTAATTCCCAGGGGTTTCAGAGTTATCGCCTTTTGTTTTGAGTTTTGAGTTTTGTGTGAGTACCATTACACAATTAATTAGTTACTAGTGAATCTCGTATGTGTGCAGTTCATCATTATCATAAAATGTCATTTATAAGGACAATTCCCAAAAAAGAGCCAGTACTGTTTTGGAAACATGCAATTAAAGCTATTAGAGTTTTAGTTCTGTACTAATCTGTCCGCGACTTTTTGGATGAGTTTCGATATTTTACTTATTGTATTTTATTTATTGTACTTATTGTATTTTTCATGTAAGATAATTATTAGTTTGTACGATGAATTAGTTTTTTATTTAGTGCACATCTTATTTCTAAGTTGGCAACACTGAGTTGTAGTAAGAAAGTTGTTTAATAGGTGGCATCACTGAGTGAAAGTAGGAATAACTTGAAATATCTATGAAAAGAAAATAAGCCTATTAATTTTAATGAATATTTATATCTAGGTCCGTATTCAGCATCCAAGAAAGGTTTTTTATTTCTCAAGTGGTTCTGCAAGTGTGTTGTCAAAACTGCGTCCAATAAGGATAAATACCAAGTTCACTCTCACGAAAAGAGAAGAAGCTGATTTTGGTGTAAAGATTATATTATTGTAATAATTTGTGGTAGAGATGCCCACTTTAATCTGTTTTGTAAGACAGCTTTTCGATCTAACGTAGTGCATTTCAGGAGCGGGAGGGCGAACTCCCTGAGTGCAGTAGAGGAGCGGTGTGCAGCAAAGTGGACGTCTACGACCCTCAGTCGCCGTGGCTGGAGCGCCAGTGTCGGTGTCCTCATGCACCCTGTTCTTCTTCATTAACTCCCACCGATGGTCACTCCATTGTCGACAAGACCCGTCAGTTCAAGGTACATATGTTAGTAAGCAACGTAGCATAGTGTAGTATGGAATAAAGAGAACGAAACATGACATTTACTGTTTATTAATCCATCAAATATTTATTCATTAACACAACTATGCTCTAATATGTTCTTTATTAATTTCAAAGAAGAATCTCATTCCTTGGATATCATATAATGCCATACGTTGAAGTTTCCGCGTTTCCGATTTACCTGCTGGCTTTCTTAAATAATATCTAAAGTAATAAACTAAATTTACAATATTTTCATTCTGTACTCTTGTTTTCCTCTCTAACGCATAATTACCGTACATTTTTTATTATTCACTAATACCGTACTTAGGCATACTATATATTTAGCGACTGTATCGAAGAGAATCACTTATTTTATCAGAACCACACAGCGATGTGTACAGAAAGCACTACGAGTATACTGCACATACAAACCAAATATACAAATTTTATTCTTAAAAAAGCTAAAGCGATTATATTCACGCGAGGTCAGTTACTAGGTAACATTTAGTTGTACATGGAAATTATGGACAAGTGTCCACATAAACAAAACTTTATTGAACATTTCTTCAACTGTTAAAATAAAATTACAATCATTAAAAAGTTGTTATTTCCTTCTCAAATTTTATTGCAATATAAACTACATAGCGTGGCTCTGTCACTGTATATGTGATACTGAATTACAAACAGTATCTCATATCCTCCTACCCTTCTTTGTATCCTCATTAAAGTTTATACCGTCCTATAACCTTTCCATGACATTAGTAAGTATGTAATAATGTAATGTACTAAGTGCTACGTACTTAGTACGTACTATGTACTAAGTAGTAATGTATCTCCTCACGTATTTCACAATTCTTCCATATTTCAACTGGAATATATAGTACTTCAAAATCAATTGAAAAAGAACACTAATTATACATAAATCTTGTTTATGTGAAAACCGTATTCATAATTTCCTAGTATAAACAAAAGAAACACGTCTATTATTATTCATTATCCGTTTCTACTTAATTTTGGCTAGATAAAATAGAAGCATTGAAATCTCAGATTATTATTACTGTTAAATAATAATAATAATCACAGATAAATCTGTGATTTAAGACCTCGCTAGGTTATTAATCAAGTTTTAAACTCCTGGTTGTTCTTGTCCTACTGATTTTCTATGACTGACTTAAAATGGCAGTAATTATTGGTCTTTTATATAAAAATAGTAAACGATGGTTTATAAAACAATCATATCAGTTTGTAATTTCACTCATGCGTAATTTATAATACAGTAGGTATTTAAGCAAATGTAAGTAAAATTATAGTTATTAAAGGTTGTCTTACATCGTACGTGTCTTTCTCCCTAGTCCGGTTTCAGACCTGTCAACTCAAGAGTAACTATGGTCGACAGGATCCAAAACCGGTCATCATAAAGGTAAGGTATAAGCTAAGGGGCTTAGTGGTTAACGTACTCGCCTCTGGGCTGGTAGTCCAGGGTTCGATCCCCCCTCTGGCCCTCGATTTATTCACACGGTAGGTGAATAAATCTGAGTACGTTCTCGCTCGGAGAGGACGTTAAGCCGTCGGTCCCGAGCCTGTACGATGGTAGGTACTCGTTAAAGATCCTCTACTCGAAATGTACTTGAGTTAGAAAAAATTTGGTACCCAAATGTAGAATTTGCAGAATCACCGATCAAACAAAAAGCCGGTAAACGGGCTGACGATATTACCCGCTAGGGGATCAGTTTAAAAAAAAAAAAATAAAGATATAAGGTAAAACAGTTACCAATGTTAGTTAAGTAACTAACATTTCACTTCTACCAAACTTCTCAGCAGCAAAACCTTAATTAAATAAATAAGATGTACGAATTGATTTGATAAATTACACCGAATAGGCACTGTAGAAATATGAATTTAAGGTATTTTAATAAATGCAAAGGTTCTTTATTGACATATGGTTGATTGGTTACAGGTCTGCGAGCCCGTGAAGAAGTTGGCGAAGTGTCGGTACTTCAAGGATATAACGTGGACGCTGACCAGCCGAGCGGACAACAGAACAAGTCAAGTGGTCCATTGCCACTGTCCTCGATCAGCGGTCGCCTATTTGATAGAAAGACGACCTTTCCGAGACAAACGGAACTCTCTTGGCTACCACTACTCCTTTGCCTGTTCTCCTCAAAGTGTAACTATGCTTTATCTATTTGCAAAACAATAAAATATTTCTAATGTAGTACAATCAGTTATTATGAGCTATTTACTCATTGTAGGGTAAAAATCTAATGAAATGGTCTCCACATATAAAAATTTAATGATATAAACAATGCGTTTCGAACACGTAGTGTTCTTCCTCAGGCATTAATTAAAAAATACAATGACACCAGAGAGTTATCTATAGTACAAAGTAAATAAGTACAAAAATTAATATAAAATAAAATAAGGCAGAAAGTACGAACCGAAGGATGAGTGCCTCTGAATAAGACTGACTGGTAATGGAATGGACATGGGTGGGGGTATAGGGTACATCTGTTTCTTATTCGAAGGCAGGTACATTTCATTGTAATTTTTTTTTCTCTTAACAGTTAGGCTCAGCCTTTACATTTTCTTTTAGACTAAGTGTAGGAAACATATTGAAAATATAACACACAGAGCTATAACGAAATATAAACCAAATATATGGATAAGGAGAAAGTAGAACTTTTTTTTAAATTTTTTTTTATATAAATAAATTAAGAAAAGTTGTACATTTGGGAATTTGCTCATTGAAGCAAGTAGAAGAATTATCGCGCACTAGCTTGTTGATTTCATAGCCTTCTAAAATAGTTATTTCCCGGAATTTATTGTTTCTATGTAGTATTTGTATATTTTGGTCTGGGAAAAATTGGTAGTTAGTGGTGACTAAATGTTTGGCAAAATGGGACATAAATTGTTTATTATTGGGGGATTTGGTTTTCTGTTTTACTTCTTGCATATGTTCTTTTATTCTTTTGTTGAATGACCTTATTGTCATCCCTATATAATGTGCAGGGCAATTAGCACATGACAATTTATATATACCAGAAAAAGAAAGGGGTTCTTGAACTGATTTTAAAGATAACAGGGACTTTAAGTCACCTGAGTTTCTGTAAATAAAATATTTCATTTATTAGAAAACCACCAAGTATATATTACTTGTAAACTTGATCTCAAGAAAGGGAACTGTGTGCCCAAACCGTCAAAATACAAGTAAATATCAAGAGTACACATTTCAGTGCCAATAGTAGACAGTTTATACAGTCAAAATGTCAAGAATATAAAAAAGGAAACTGGATATGTATTGGATCATAAGTTATTGAAGTTGTTTCTTCTTTTAAACTCAATTCACTTATATAAACCTCAAATATGCATAAAAGATAAGCCACAATGCATAATAAGCTTTATAAATGCATATAAGTACTATACAAAAAAAATAATCAAAAATTATCAGGACTCGTTCAGTTTTACTGCTTTAAAAGAAATATTCAATGTCAATGTGTGGTTTTCATTAATAACATCTCACATAGGCACAAGATTGATATTTTGAAAATAAGAACAATGAACTTTTATATTAGCATAAGGTGACTGTAATCAGGAAATTTATAAGAAAGGGGACTCCTATCGGTCTGCTAACTAACGATATTAGCCAGTACCTTAACCTTACGACACGTTACTTGATCTAGAAATCTTAGTCCCATTTCAGAATTCCATACCGTTGATTGATTATACCTTGATTGAGGGAAAAATATATTCACTATTAATATGTAAATTCTTCAAGTGTTTATTTTTACTGCTGTTATTATATTTCTGTACTCATTTTCGTATATATTTATATACAACTTCACAATGGCTTTAATCAGAAATGTTTATAAGGAATCGAAAAGATTACCAGTTAAAAAAAAAAAAAATTAGAAGCTAACGTTTTTGATTTTTTTAAAGTTTTTCCCTAGCAAATGTTAAAGGTTTACCAGTTACTGGCTTACCAGTTCAAAAAAAATTAGAAGCTAACGTTTTTGTTTTTTTTTTAAAGTTTTTCAATAGCAAATGTTAAAGGTTTTAAGTAAAGCTGGAACTCATTTTGTGTAATCTGTCATAGTGTGGTATTTACTTATATTTGGGGGTTCCAAGAATAAGTCTCCATCCAAAAAGAAGAAGTTAATATGCAAACTAACAATGTATTTCAAAAACTTTCGAAAGTTGTGTTCTTCTTCAAGTTTACATCTGAAAATCTGAATTTTATTTTTAGATGTAAAGCAGAAGAATAACACTAAGTGTTCGAAAGGCGTTGTTAGTTTGCATATTAACATTTTTTTTTGTTTTATGTGTGTGTGGAGACATAATTTTTGAAATCCTCCCAATAAAAGCTAGAACTCTCATTTGAACCTGATAAACAATTCCTGATAATAATTTTTTATGTATAATTTTGGTTTCGTAGAGTTTTCGAGCTTTAAATCAAATTCTTAATAAAGAAATTTTGTTTTTTTTTTCTTGGGAAGAAATAAAAAAAAATTATAAATAAACTCTGTGAATGCGACCTTTCCGACCGCATTTCACGTTAGCCACGATAAGAAATTCAGAAAATTCTGTTAGTCTTATTTTTGAATTTTTTAATGCGATTTATAGGTGTCATTTGATGTACGCTGACATATACACCAAATAGAAAAAAATGAACAGAAACTCACTTTTAAAATAGACATCACGAAAGAAAATTTGTGGTAAACAAAGAAGTGTCCTTTGAAAGATCTCGTCTTAGACCAGTGGTTTCCAAATTTGATGCTACTACGCCACCCTTAAAAATATTTAATCATTTGGCGCCCCATCCTCCCTGAAGATTTCATAAAATAAAAACACAAACATTTTTATTCTTATAAAATTTATTCATACAAAACTAATGGAAAACGTTATTTTATTATTGTTTTTAAAGAGATGGATGTGTTTGTCTATTAGCACAAAGTTTATCAAATCTTGGTGTTTGTGGCGATATAGCTACTCGTAGCTCTTTTTCTACAACTAAATGAGCTCGATATTTGGATTTCATTGCAGCCAAGGCAGCAAATCATTTTTTACATAGAAAACTTTAGCAGTAATTTGAAAAATTGTTCACTGTGACTAATTTTCGCGGCTCCCTTTAGAGCAGCTTAGACGGTCATCTTAGAGCGAGAAAAATATTCATCATCAGGAGAAGAAGTACGGTCACCTAATGATGATGATGATGAATGTAGAAATGAGTTTTGCCAGTTAATTACTTGTTAGTTTATATAGATGATTACATCAGAATGAAAAATAAGTTTTTGTTTTTTTTTTGTTTTCAGCGACTGAGATGTCAAAGGAAGGAGCCTTGCAGGCTGTTCACTGTAAGGAAAAGAGCCGAGCTGTTAGATGAAGTGAACACAAACACACTGTGCCAATGTCCTCATGGCCACCACTGTCCGAGACATCACACCGAGCCTGGGGTCATCCACGGCAAGACCTATATCCAAGAGAACATCAGGACTTATAGCGGATACTGCCTTCCACAGTAGCTTCAATATTCCTATTATAAAACCCACCGAACTTGGCCTTATCCATCAAGTCCATTAAATTAAAAAAAAAAACAAAAAAAACGTCTAAGACGAAGTAAAATGCACTTCTTCTGTGCTTTAAGAAAAATTCATGTCCAATATGAAAAAAAGAAACCGCCATGTATGTATCTCCTTTAATAAGTTTTTTTCCAGTTATAAACTATTTTAAAAAAACAACTCAGGAATAACTAATCAACTAACTTAACCAATTTTTGTAATAAATATACTACAGTTTTTCCTTTGTTAATGAAATTAAAAAAAAATACTTCATGAAAAAAAAATAACCATGGTTTTCTATAAGCAGAGAAATATCGAAAGTTTTCGAAAAAAAAACAGATTCTATATCGAAATTTGTAACTCTACGTACGATTATAAATTGTCTAAATTCATAGTAGTTTCGCTTCAAAGTAAACTTTGACAGATAGAATGAATTGTGATCGATATAAATAACGAGTCTTTTAACTATATTATTCTTTTTAACAGAAATAGTGAAGTAAATATCACAGTTTCTGTTAACAGTGAGTAGTTAATTTACGGAATTATGGTTTTTTTTTGGTATGATGTTTTAAATAACATCGATTTACACTACTTTACTACTTTGCTCTAATCTACATTAATTCATAGTACAAAAAAAAATCATTTTCCACAAAGCTAATATTTATTTGATAAAATATAGGAAATTAATAACAATTTATTCAATCATCAATATTTTTTACAATTTATACAATTATTTATTAAAAAAAAAAATCATAATTTCCAACTTTATTAGGCGATTGTTTCGCTATTAATGGCGAGGAAATTAGTCACTTCAGCAGAATAATACACAATGAAAGAATTGTCTTCAGTTATAAGAATTAGGTTTTCATGGCCGTATAAGACCCATGATCTCTGAGTTCAATTCATTATTTGTTCATTACGAAGCACGTTTTTTTTTGTGTTTTTTACTTCCCTTAAAGGATATATAAATCAACGAAAAGATATTTTTAATTTACTGTCACAGTTTACCTAGAATGAACGAAACTGCAAACACTATTCTTTTAATATACTTTATAGGACTTGTTCACTTCATAATCTCAGTTCTTTGATAAATTAATTCTTGAATAATTTTCATCAAAATTCACTTACTAATAAATATATTTTCATTATCTAAATAAATTTCCTGTTTTTGTTTTATTTCTTCATAATTTAACTATTTCACATAATATATAAAACGTTATTTACAAGTGTTCCTGTCAATGAAGTATTTAATTTATAAGGTGCAGAAAAATCACAATGAAACATGTGATTCAAACAATGAAGTCCAAACTGCAAGGAAAAGCAATAGTAATACATGTTCTGATGACATAAAGTGAAAGGCCTCAGAGCATTTATTTCTTTTTGTTTTCTTTTTTCCTTCTTATTTGGACTATATTAATTTATAAGGTTTTTGATAAAAAAAAAATATACAATATTTCTTGCCATTATTTTCCTTTAAAAAAAAACCATTAGTACCTGAAAATTGATAGTTTTAAAATTGACAAATTTTAAAATTAAACAGAATTTCCTTCCAAGACTACTTAAAACAACTTAAGGATTTGCGTAATCCGTAGAATCACCACAATATTTCCACCTCTCCTTAACCTCTTATGCCTTTTTCATAGTACGTGGTACTATTAGAAATCTGTAAGTATTCCTCAGTTAATTGTAATTATGTTACCATTTAAATATCACACCCGAGCTTTAAATCTATTGTTTGTTAATAATTTAATTCTAAATCATAGATTATTTTCTTTTGTATTATATTGTACAAACATTCCATATAATTTATTTAAAATTATATTCTACTCTTTTTTTTAATGGAAGTACTATTATTGTGGTGTTCAATGACATTATTATTAGTTTTATTTAGACATAATGACTATTATTTTTAAAAAAAAAACTGAAATTATATATTTGTGTAAATATATTATAATTATATTTTGGTGTTTTTTTTTGTATGACCGTGTTGTGAGGAATGTATGTTGGTATTTTAAAGGGTTTGTAGTAGTACGACTATAATTATTAGTGGCTATCAGCATTAGAAGAATTAAATGAACATAACATAGACGTGATAGTTGTAAGAACTACAGTCCATGTTGAAAAGTTAAATTACATTAAGTCAGTTCTTTTCAATTATTTTGTGTTATGCCCCCCCCCCCCCCCCCCCAAGCAATAAGAAAACAATCCGCGGCCATCCAACCCCCTTCCACTCTCCACTGCAACTATAAATAATAGCATTTCTCTATAAAATTGCTATAGTTACACCTCTGCGTAATATCGTATCCTTCTTAACAAACTTGGAATTTTCTTGATGTGTAATCTGTATTCTTTTTTAAAATGAAGGAATTCTCTCGATTTAGTCAAGAACCTTGTCTATAAGGAGTTCCTTCGTAAACAATGACTTATGGATGGTCTGTCTGGTTTAGAGCTGCACCAACGAACAAGGCTTGATTCAGATCGTTCAGAATAAGTGTTTCCGCCTTATATCCAAGGGTCCTTGGTACGCTCGAAATGTGGATATTCAACATGCTTTGAAAATGGAATCCATTAATAGTTACATCATCCGACTTATTACCAATGAAGACAACAAACTACCTACACACGACAGAGTAGTTCCTGTTTATGAACTTCTTCTCAAGAACGCTTACTACAGGAACCAATTCACGGAGGCCTACAAAACAGATGAGCAGGTGCTAAAACAGATCCTCAAGAGAAATGTTAAATGCAAAGAACCCAACGACCGAATAGAACTCCATATCTACTACAAGTCGCAAACTACAACTAATCTGGTAATACGAAATAGCCCGAATACCACCACAGATGACCTACAACGTCAACGTCATGTACGAGTATAGATGTACGAAAGGAGAAAGTGAGCTCCTGGCTAATGCCAAATACATCGGAATGACGAGGACAACATTATTAAGACGCCTAACCATGCACCTGCAAAGTGGAGCCATAAAAAAGCATACCTTGGACAAACATAATACAGAGCTGACCCGAGAGGACCTAACAGAAAACACGAGAATCATCAAACAGATGAATGACTACAGTAGACTACAGATCCACGAGGTAATAGAAATACTAGATATATAATATAATATAATAGAAAAACAACAATAAATAATATAATAGAAATACAACATAGCAATAAACAGGCAAAAAACTAAGACTACGCGGACACTCCGACTACTCGGAGACCAAACTCCAAACTTAGACTAAAACCAAAGCCAATAAATCTGAAATATTGAATACTAACATCCCACTGGCTAGATTTTGCAACCTCTACGACATATAAGACCCACATCGCCCCCCTGATTGATGTCCTGAAAATGATTACGGAAAGTGATCGAAACGCGTGGACTACAATCGCTGACCATCTCAACCGTTGTTCTAACAACGAAAAAGCCGTTTTTAGGCAAGTCGAAGTTCTTGAGAAGAAGGTCTTAGACAGAACTACTCTGTCGTGTTCACTAAAGCATGCATATATATATATATATATATATATATATATATATATATATATATATATACAGTGACTGTCCATGTATATATACATTGGTTATCCATGAATTTGATAAAAATTTTGCTTCTAGTAATTGATTAAATAAATACTTTGATTACTCAAGAAATTAAAAAAAAATAGTTTGATTGTAGTAATTGACTAATTACTGACTATCCATGAATTTGACAAGATATCTTACAATAATTGTAATTACATACAATGGTTATCAAGCATTTCATAACAATGTGATACAGTAATTGATTAATTACAAACAATGATTATCCATGATTTTGATAACAAATTTCCATGGTAAAATTGACAGGAATTAATATTGTAAATGGTTGAATCAGTTGAATAACGAATATATTTATGAGGTTTTAGACATTAAAAATTTAGCTAGAGCTTCTGTTTATTTTCAATGTATATATAACAGTTTTGCATCTTGAAATTATATACATCCTTGCTGTCCAACCAAATCTCTTATCTAATACTCTTGAACGGAACACTTTTTTTTGAAGAGGTAGATAAACAAGGAAATAAACTTGGCTGCAATCTGACAGACAATAAAGAAATCATCAATGATAGAATTTCTAAAAATAGAAAAGATTTAAACATAAGGAAAAAAACAATAAGGTAAAGAATCACGTGAAAACTACTTTTACACTTCTCTCATTACATTGAAAAAGTAATTACAATATTTTAGTAGCAAGACCAAAAGATAGGTGGATTTTCTTCAGAAAAATAAGCTAAGAAAAAACTAACTTTGAAAAATTAAAAACAAAACAATTAACAACTGAACTTGACAAGAGAATAGAAAAACGTGCAGAAAATTTAAATTTTATGTGATTATAATTAAGTGCTCTGAGTTTTTAAAACTTGATTTATTAAAAAGCTATACTTTTCTTCTTTCTTTGAATCATGAGTTATTAAAAGATTTATTTCTTATTATCAATATTTTTAGTTTAATTGTTTTTTTGTTAGTTTTGATTAATAAGTAGTATAATGGGAAAGAATTGAATTGTGATCAAAATATAGGCTGACATATATTTAAATAATAATCGAAAGAAAAAGGAAAACGGTTAATGTGGACAACGCATCGAATTATAGAGCAAACATGTCATTCGCTGCTGCATTTTACTGATTAAGAATGTTATATTAAGATATATCAAGTTAGTTAGGCTGGTTACGCCTTTAGGGAGGCAAAATCGCCACTTGCAGCTAGTTGCCTCGTGACCTAAAGAAGCAGGTGTGGGACACATGCTCTCATCCGGTGACCAGGAAAAGGGCAACATTCTTAGGTATTTCAACATCCTGGCCACAAGTGTTCATTCTACAGTCAAGTAAAATAGGACCACCTAGTAAGAAAAACATTAATATTATAAATCAACATCATGAGGAATAGTACTAACTCAGTAATTAATACTAATTTACATATAGGAATGCGTAAGTTACTAAATTAATTGCAAACTTGAATGAACACCAGCTACCATTCTAGTCCACGGAGAACTTGATTACTTTCCCCTTTACAGATACAATTTAAAATTGATTATCATATGATAACCAGATCAATAGTAATATTAATTAATACAATAATAACTGGAATAGTCGTAAATTAATGTAATTTTATTTCCTAATAAAAATTGTCTTTGCAGTAAAATTGAAATGAATATTAGTTTATTTAACAATTTAAGCGAATATCTCAGTATCACTTAAACTAGCGAAAATGCTAGAAAAGAGAGAGAGGAGAAAGAGAGAGAGAGAAATGGGGAAGGAGAGATGAAATACACAGGCAGTTGCATTACTTCATTTCCCGAGGGCGACCCTTAAAATGGTAGAATGTTGAAAGTGAGTCGTGGTTTTCATATAAGTTCGAAATTATACACAAACACACACACACACATACACACACACACACGCACACACACACACAGGTATATATATATATATATCGGAGCGATTCACTTCTTCTACTTGATGACGAGCCCATCGAATACATTAGTGAGTTCCTATTTCATTTCGGTGTGTTCTCTTTGTGAATATAGTTTATATATATATATATATATATATGTACATATATATATCTCACTCAAAATTCGAAAAAAAATGATCAAAACTGGACGCAAATCAGCTCAAAAACGAAGAAAAGCAACACATATAGAAAGAGACACACTTACAAACTCAAATTTTTCTTTTCAAAAACTGAAATGAAATTGAAAAAAAAATGAAAAACACAACCTGCCGTTGTGTTTCAGGCGTGCTTGGTCACCCATTTTCTTTTTCTCCTGAAGACGGATCATCCGAAAATTTGAGTTTGTAAGTGTCTCTTGGGGTAGTAATGGAGTGATTAAGCGCCTCTAACACTCAACTCCGACTTTCAGCCTTCACGAGGCTACCCTGTTAACCTGCTATATTTTTTTCGTTGTCCTCTGCGGGACAAACGAAAGAGGAGGAGAAGGTGATCAGGGGCTGGGCCTGACCACCTTCGTTTCCCATCCTTCCTAATCCCCAAATCCCCTCCTTCTATCCCAGCCTCAATCTAAGGTGTTATGCGATCCGTGCCGAAGGATAAATGATACAGGGGTTTCTGTATTATGAACGGAGCCTCAAGGGCACCAGGTGACCCACTTGAGTAAATAGCCTTACTCCTGTATGCGGTGCTCTGCCGGAGCGGACAAAATACCACCGATAGAACTTCAGGGATTTTCCCCTGTAAGGAGAAGGAAGTCTGGAGACCATGCTCCGGAAGCGCAGATGGTCCAAAAGCGCTAACTAGTGGGAACCTCCCACAAGTGCACCTGAGGTTCCAAAGAAGACCATCCCGAAGAAGGGGAAAGGTTACTTTCTCCCGAAATGTAGGGAGCCTTAATGGACATTATCAATGATGGTTTGTGCAGATTCTGCAAAGAGGAGGAAACACCGTTGCACCTGCTGATAACTTGTAAGGCAACTTTGCTGCAGAGAGGCAGGTGCTTCGGGACACTCAACAAACTATAGAAAAACTTTTACCGCTGGAACCAGCAAAAGTGCTGAGCTTCTTGGAGGCGTTGAAGCTAACTGCTGGGGTACTTTAGTACAGAAGAGGGGAAGTACAATAGTTTTTTTTTAAGGCCCAGTGCTATAGTCATCTCAAATAATAATAATAATAAAAAAAAGCGTGTCTCTTTCTCTGTCTGTTGCTTTTCTTTGTTTTTGAGCTGATATATATATATATATATATATATATATATATATATATATTGAAAATGACACCAAATTTAACTGATATCTGTTTCTTAACAATTTCTCAATTTTTCTAAATAACACTCTCGTTATTTCGTCTACACAGAGAGAACAAGAGTGTTATTGACAAGAAAAATTCAGAAACTTGTTAAGAAACAAGTATCAGCTAAATTTGGTGTCATTTTCAATAATATGTGTGTCAAGGAAGGACTGCTACCAAAATTTACGAATATATATATATAAGGCAAAGGGCGAGGGCCTTTCGCGTGGTGACGTTGACACACTTATCCCTGCACATCCACGCTGTCCTGTGTTCTATCTTCTTCCCAAAATCCACAAACCTTTCAACATGCCTGATTCCCCTCCCCCCGGTAGACCCATCGTCTACCCAGTTATGGCTGTTTGACTGAGAGATTATCTGCTTTTATAGACTACTTCCTTCAGCCATTAGTCCGCAGTCAACCTTCCTTTTGTAAGGATTCTTTTAATTTCCTTCAGATCCTTAAAGATTTTTCTCCCCCATCAAACCTTGTTCACCCCCTCCTCATGGTTACCATGGATGTCACATCCCTATATACTTCTATTGAACATTCTGAATGCTTGGATGCGCTCCGATACTTCCTAGATCGAAGAACTTCACCCCTCACTCATACCACCAATTTCATTGTTCAGTTAGCTGATTTTGTCCTTAGACATAATGTCTTCTGTTTTGATGGTAATTATTACCTTCAGATCAGGGGAACGGCTATGGGCACGATCATGGCTCCTTCCTTTGCAAATCTTTTCATGGCGAAGCTGGAACAAGATTTCCTTGCCACTCGCAATCTCCTCCCCATCCTTTACGTACGATACATAGATGATATTTTTTTCCTGTGGCCCCATGGTAAGCATGAGTTAGATCAGTTCCTTACGTCATTTAATTCCGTCTCTTCATCTATTTCCTTTACTCATCAAGTGTCCAATAACCTTATTACATTTTTGGATGTCAGCGTCACCTACGATGGGGGTCATCTTTCTACATCTGTCCATATCAAGCCTACTAACGCCCAGCAGTACCTTCATTTCAATAGTTGCCATCCCTCCCACGTAAAACAAGCTATCCCCAGATCATTGTCCATACGCCTCCATAAAATTTGTAGCAGAATAAAAGATCGTTCCTTCCAAATAGATTTATTGAAACAGAAATTTTCTGACCGAGGATATCCTTCTAATTTCATTAACAACCGTATAGTCCCTGCAGACGTTCATCATAATTCAGGTCCTAGGAGGGATCGCAGTGACTCTAATTTCCTCATCACCACTTATTTTCCTGGTGCTCATAGGCTGGGTGCAGTTGTCAGGGAGTTTTTCCCTATACTTTCTTCCTCCTCCTGTACTTCTTCAGTCTTTAGTGAGGCACCTTCCATTTCCTATCGCAAACCTGCTAATCTTCAATCTATCTTCTCTCACATCTCTTCTCCTAAGCCTCCAAAAACAGCTGGTGGTATGGTTCAATGTGGACGTCGTGGATGTCTTACTTGTCCTATCATCAATCCTGTTCCTTCCTTCCTTTACCTCTGTCCATAGTAAACGCACCTCCCTATCTCTCACAAGACCTCTTGTACCTCTGGTAACTGCGTTTACCATTTGGATTGCACCCAGTGTGATTCTTTTTATGTGGGTTTGGTTTCCACCAAGCTAAGCCTGCGTATGAATAATCACAGGTCATCCGTTGGCAAACGCAGTGACCTTCCCGTTGCTACTCATGCCAGTTCTCACGGACTCAGTTTTAATGACTGTTTCCGTGTACAGGTCCTGAGGCAGATTGATCAGACTAATTCGAAAGTTACTCTGAGAGCTTCAGAAGAAGCACTTATTAGTCTTCTGGGCGGTAGATCGGCTCCTGGGCTTAACCTCAATTGTTGATTTATTTTTTTTTTTTCTTAAAGTTGTTGTCAGCTTTTAATTTTATTTTAGTTACATGTTTTCATTTTTTTAATTTTTATTTGGCTTTTATCTCTTTATCTTCCCTGTCTACCTTTCCTCCGAAAGTTGGCTACACTGTTTGAGTGCTTCAGTTCGAACGCCAAGTCAGTCGTTATCAACCTTTGGAGCGATTCACTTCTTTTCCTGAAGACGAGGACATCGAAATATAGTAGTGAGTTCAGTGGTTTCCGTTCTATGTGTTCTTTTTTAAATTCTAGTTTATATATATATATATATATATTTCAATTGAAACTATATTTGTCCGTCCAAAAATTGAACTATATTTGTCCGTTTTGGAGAGTATTTCCAACGAAAAACTGTATATATATATATATACAAATGTTTTTAAAATCTAGAGCGGATTCTGCATTTACGATCCTATTAATTAAGTGCTCTTTTTTCCCAAACAGGATGTTGTGCGGTCAACTGAAACACTAGATGGAGAAAACCTTGGTGAGGGGTTGAGAAGAGTAGGAGGGAAGAGTGGTATAAAATGTATTTTATGACATAAATAAATCATCAATTCGAGTTATATAAACAATGAAATATATTTAAAGCAAACAAAACATTTAAATAGAAACATTCAATTTATATACCCAACAGAGAATAACATTAATGAAAAGAATGTGTCTTTATAATATTACTTTAGAACATTCGTATTTTATTTGACAGTCGTATTCAAATTTGTTTCTAAAATTATTTACTTTTAACCTGTAATGTAAAAGTTTATTATACATCATAGGCTACCCTGACGCCCTAATGAGAAATATGATTAAATAATTATTAGAAATTCGAGGTGAGTACGCAAGCTACTGGGCTACCGTGACCCCCTAATACGATTTGTTATTATGCAATACAACTACAACAAAGCCAATTACAACAAAAGTAATGATAAGAATAATTTCAAGTCTCTATCACCACGGAAAATGGGTGAACAAACAAACAAACAAACTCAGGAACTTTATATATGTAGATATTTTGTATGTGAGAGTACTGTCTTTGGAAACAATGGCATAAGCCCAATGTGATTCCTTAGAATAAAAAGTCCCATATGATTGGTATTATTGTTTGAAAACCGATATCTCATTTAGAAACCTACTTTACAGTATTCAGTAGTTTTCTAATAGTTTCACTTTGTTATTCTTTTGAAATTTTAAACTTCCGAAAGTAATTTTATAATATTTCTTCAGTAATAGGAATATTTTAAAACATGTATACATTTTTCCATTTAGTAAGAAAGGGACCTGGGGACGCGCATCACTAGTGAATGTGCACACACTAGTGCATTGCGGGTTACCTGCTAAATTTATTAGTTTATCACTTATTGTCTTAATAAAGATAGAAACAAATAATTAAAGTATGTATTTTTTTTAAAGGATTTGTTATTACTTATACAATAATTTTAAATGATTACATATATTCAATGAAAATAAAATTGTAACAGTAAACTCTTCATAGAGAATTAATAAATGTTTCGTAAGATGAATCGCTAATTACATGTAAATAGCTTAATTCGTTACAAGCTCCCAATACCCACCCAAAATACAGTTGATAAATTTAAATAACCAATATATGTAATAACTAACGTAATAATTGTCATACATATTAATAGTAATAAGACTTTAAATTACACAAAGCACGACACAGAAAAGAGAATACAAAGAAAACTTACAGAATTCAATATTTCGAACTGTTGTTCGTCATCAGGAGAGTAGACTAGAAGAGAGGACGAAGTGAGAGAGATCTCCCCACGTAGAAGAACGGAGCGCGAAACTAATAAGAGCGCGAAATTAATAGTAATAAGCATACAGATAAATTGTAAAATTAAATAATAATACGAATAATATATACTACAATACTTAAGCCGATTTGGACTAACGGACTCAAAATCTAGGGATCAGCCAAGCGTACAAACATCCAAAGAATACAAACAATCCATAATCCTTCGAAAAATTGTAGAAGCTTCCTTTTCTGTTTCTAATGATACAATTCATAAAGTTTTAAAAATTCCTTTTATCCACCAAGAAATCCGATCACGATACCGCAAATTTCATGAATCTTTACCCTCCAATCTAAACCCTTAAATTCAGCAATTATCATCCCACCAGATTCCTACTAAACCTATTAGAAGGCTAAAAAGATGTTGGCCCCGAGATTTACTCAACAATACTAATTCATTTCCAGTGATCAGAATAATTTATATGGAGTACCACCAATGGGTGGTTTCTCCACTCTTCTATTTCATTTTGTATGTATCACTTATCAATATTACTTGTTACCTATTGGGTAGTTGTAATAAAATAATAAATAAAAAAAAGGAATAATAATACGTGTTAATATGTAAACGAGAGGGAACGGTGAGATGACGGGGGCACAGAGTAGAAGACAAACGTTGCCTAATTGCAAAACATACATGTATGTACTGCACAGACACACGTGCACGTTCAACTATAACTCTTAATTTTCAACTTAAACTAACTTTCAACTTTAATTAAAATTATGAAGTGAATAGAGTGGCAAGTGGCAAGGAGCTTCTTTGTCACTAATTTGGTCTCATTGCAAAGCTTTGGTGGAATCCAGGAACATGAAGGGAGTTCCTACTTTTAGTGTCATTTGACTAAAGTGTTTAGTTAAATGTTACTCGAGAGTGTTTAGAAACTCTACAGGGTAGTGTACAAGATTGTTTTTGATTTTGAACTGCGTCTAAAGATTTATAAATAGTTCCAGTGCCAGGCATTAGCTGAAGTAGCTTTGAGTTGATGTTTCCAACAGTAACATTTTTTTGTACTAAGATATATCTTACCACTAAAAATTAATGATTTTTTTTTAAAAAAAAATAATCATACTAAATCAGCTAATTAAGAAGTTCCAAGTTTGCAAAATAACCTGAAGAATTGGAAGAACTAGTACCAGTTTTGACATAAAGTACAGGTATATAACTCTAGATATATGCGTTAGAACAATAAAACCTAGTGCACAATTGACTTTCAAAAGGACTGAATATCTGTTTTTCTCTGGAGAAACTAGGTGACAAGTCACAAATAACAAGTGAATAAGAGTAATGATACAAACATCGTATATACATTCGTTTCTTTTTCTCCTCTTCACAAATATTTATCCCTTGAGGTAGCAAAATGGATGTTCTTTACTTGAAGTTTTCAGATAGATAATATTTACTTCAGTTTTTGAAATAGAAAATCTGTGGTTCTGATCTGAACTTGAGGTTTTGAAATAACTACTCTTTATATGAATTTCTCAAATAGATAATCTTTGCATAAGGTTTTGAAATAGATAATCTTACTTTGGGCTCTGAAACAGATCTTAATTACTTCAGGTTTGAGACAGATAACCATTACTTAAGGTAGATCATCCTTACTGGAGGTTTGAGATAGATATTTAGATTATAGATCGATCTAGACCGATTATACCATAGATAGATAGATTATTTGAAGTAGATCATCCTTACTGGAGGTTTGAGATAGATATTTAGATTATAGATCGATCTAGATCGATTATACCATAGATAGATAGATTATTTGAAGTAGATCATCCTTACTTGAGGTTTGAGATAGATAACCATTACTTTAAGTAGACCATCATTACGTGAGGTTATATAGTGGATCATATTAACTAAGGTTGTTAAATAGATGATCTTATTTGAGGTTCTCAAGTAGATCATCAAATAACAAAAGTTTTACATACCACACCTTAGACCACACCAAATTATTCTTGTGTCATAGCCATAGAAAACACTTACAGCTCGTTTGTTTTAGAGATTGTGTTTCAGATATTATCCTTATCTCTTTTGTAAATAAATAAAAGATCTATTTATTAAAAGGTTTATTTATGTTATCATAAACTGATCTTCGTCTGAGTCAAATCTGGAGTTTTGACTCCGATGAAAACTGTTTGTTGCAGTTGAAAGATCATAGTCTTTTTTCTGATTTCTTATTGTGGTTTGGACGTTGGTATACGTATATATTGAAGAAGACATATGAAGTGAATATGTAGTGAAATTTGAATCCGCTATTTAATTAAAAAAAAATGAATTAGTAAAAGAAGGTATACATTAATTAAATGATAATCCGATATGTATCTCCATGTTCAATAAAGGCTTTTAGTTATTAAAAAATATTACTAACTTTCAACTTTAATTAAAATTATGAAGTGAATAGAGAATTTCTTTTAACTTTTTATAACTCTTATCATTTTTTAACACTTTTGAACTTATAATTCATATTTTTTTATTTCTTTTAGAACTTTGATCAATTTTTTTCACTTTTCTGTTATATATTTTTATTCCATTTCATTTTTTACTTGTTTTAACTACTATTATCTGAGATAAGTTCCTCCTTGTCCGAGGAACTAGCTAGATCATGCTGAGGACTAGGGTTGACCAATGCGATAACAATTAGAGAGAGTCATTCTCAAACAAGATAAAACGAAGCTATCTGTGTTATGAAAAATCTCGAAATCTTGGAAAAATGACAAAGAAAAAAGGATCAAAATGCCAAAAATATTTTGTTTCATTATAAAATATGGAAGAGATTTGCAAAAAGTCAAATGAAAAAGGAATTTCAAAAGGGAAGATGGTGAATTCTTGTTTAAGTGTTGCTAACAATCCAACTGATAGCAACTTTGTCTACAACCTTGAAGTTAGATACTGGTTTAGGATTTTTTCAGTCATAACAAAAAGTTATAAACAATAAAAAAATAATAGTTACATTAATCTGACAGGAGTTAATATATTGATTTTCTCGTTAATTGATGTCGGTTTTTGAGGGTTTTTCTATTAGCGTTGTGTCCTGTGAATATGGTAAGCATGACTACAATTGAACGATTAAACACAGGCTAATATATTTTAGAGATATCTTCATTGTTATCCTCCTGTCTGTTTAATAACAGCTATATACCTTAGTTGTTTACGCCATAGTGTTCTTGATTTAATTTTAATGAAATACCTTACTACTAAAAGAGGCTATAATATCAGGTAAATATATGATATATCTTGGGTTCAGAATGCTATTAGGAAGGACTGCTTAGAGCTCTGTAAAGAAACTTCTAGTCGGGAAACGTTTTCTATCAACAGGTCTCCTGATAATTGGATGGGCAAGTCTGTAGGAACTGTGAGGATTCTTTGTATGAAGACATCTTCTCCTTCACTGGAAGTATACATCGAGTGAGTATACTTGCTTCTATGACATGTGGCAAGGAGCTTCTTTGTCACTAATTTGGTCTCATTGCAAAGCTTTGGTGGAATCCAGCAACATGAAGGGAGTTCCTCCTTTTAGTGTCATTTGACTAAAGTGTTTAGTTAAATATTACTCGAGAGTGTTTAGAAAGTCTACAGGGTAGTGTACAAGATTGTATTTGATTTTGAACTGTGTCTGAAGATTTATAAATAGTTGCAGTGCCAGGCATTAGCTGAAGTAGCTTTGAGTTGATGTTTCCAACAGTAACATTTTTTTGTACTAAGATATATCTTAGCACTAAAAATTAATGATTTTTTTTAAAAAAAATAATCATACTAAATCAGCTAATTAAGAAGTTCCAAGTTTCCAAAATAACCTGAAGAATTGGAAGAACTAGTACCAGTTTTGGCATAAAGTACAGGTATATAACTCTAGATATCTGCGTTAGAACAATAAAACCTAGTACACAATTGGCTTTCAAAAGGACTGAATATCTGTTTTTCTCTGGAGAAACTAGGTGACAAGTCACAAATAACAGGCGAATAACAGTAATGATACAAACATCGTATATATATTCGTTTCTTTTTCTCCTCTTCACAAATATTTATATTTATCACTTGAGGTAGCAAAATGGATGTTCTTTACTTCAAGTTTTCAGATAGATAATATTTACTTCAGTTTTTGAAATAGAAAATCTGTGGTTTTGATCTGAACTTGAGGTTTTGAAATAACTACTCTTTATATGAATTTCTCAAATAGATAATCTTTGCATAAGGTTTTGAAATAGATAATCTTACTTTGGGCTCTGAAACAGATCTTAATTACTTCAGGTTTGAGACAGATAACCATTACTTAAAGTAGATCATCCTTACTGGAGGTTTGAGATAGATATTTAGATTATAGATCGATCTAGATCAATTATACCATAGATAGATAGATTATTTGAAGTAGATCATTCTTCCTTGAGGTTTGAGATAGATAACCATAACTTTAAGTAGATCACCATTACGTGAGGTTATATAGTGGATCATATTAACTAAGGTTGTTAAATAGATGATCTTATTTGAGGTTCTCAAGTAGATCATCAAATAACAAAAGTTACATACCACACTTTAGACCCATAGCCAAATTATTCTTGTGTCATAGCCATAGAAAACACTTACAGCTCGATTGTTTTAGAGATTGTGTTTCAGATATCATCCTTATCTCTTTTGTCATAAATAAAAGATCTATTTATTAAAAGGTTTATTTATGTTATAATAAACTGATCTTCGTCTGAGTCAAATCTCGAGTTTTGACTCCGATGAAAACTGTTTGTTGTGGTTGAAAGATCATAGTCTTTTTTCTGATTTCTTATTGTGGTTTGGACGTTGGCATACGTATATATTGAAAAAGACATATGAAGTGAATACGTAGTGAAATTTGAATCCGCTATTTAATTAAAAAAAAATGAATTAGTAAAAGAAGGTATACATTAATTAAATGATAATCTGATATGTATCTCCATTGTTCAATAAAGGCTTTTAGTTATTAAAAAATATTACAAAGATGATGCGAAATTAGTATGATAGAAATAAATTAGAAAAGAAGTTAAGAATGATGAAGGTTGTTTTTTTTATATGAAGAGTTGAAGAGAAAAAGGCTTAAACCCGCAATACATGGCTGTTTATACCATTGCAGCACTGGTGTCATCCAGGGAGAATAATATTGTGGGATCATTGTTTCATGCTGAGTGAAAGAGAGGGTAAATAAATGTAAGATAATTACAAATTACATTTTGAAAATAACTTTACAGAAATAGCTTGTTATAGACAAAAATTAATGGAATGTTAGAGGGACATTGACTAGGACAACTGTATACCCCTCTTTCAACTTGAATATTGATAAAAAGTTTTCACATAAACACGTGAAATAACAATCAATGATCAAACCACAATGTGAAATGGGAAAACAAGACTAAGAGCTTTCAACCGTAACAAGTGGTCTTCGTCAGAGTCAAAAACCCAACTTCGTCAGTTGTGTTTTTGACTCTGACGAAGACAGCTTGTTACGGTTGAAAGATCTTAGTATTGTTTTCCCATTTCTCATTATGGTTTGATCATTGATTAAATATTGACATTTGGCTTAGGCTTTTGTGCAATGTAGCCTTCCTTCTGTAATTTTTTCGTCTATGATGGTCTGCTTTGTTTTTAATTGTTTTTGTATTGACTATCATTACTTCTCCTGTTGCCTTGGTGAACAAGAAGTTCTATCTCTACTTTAATGAAAAGTTTAATGAAAGTTATAAGGCTACAGGTTGTGTTCCTTATTTTTTCATAGAAAAGATCATATTTTTCTGGGTTTCTTTCTGAATCTGACACAAAATTTTCCTTCAAATGTACTATACACTTAAGGCACTTAAGGTCCTGAAAGTTTCTGGATATCAAGAAACAGTTATCAATTTACATTCAGTATACAAATAAGTGACTCAATATCAGTTTTATTCATAAATATATTATTTTATATATGACATATAGTAGTTGAAAAAAGTAACTCCATGTGCAGACTCCAATATTTTTAACAGATTAATGCTATTCGTTTTTAATTTGTACTTCTTTTGTACGAACTGCACTCTATGAAAACCTGAATATTTGTTGCAAAATTAGAAGAGGAGTTTCTAAAAAAGTATTTCTTGCAATTTTATATTTCATCACTGAAGCCAGCATGAAAATAATTCTGTGGACAGTAAAAAGGAACAATAGTTCACTAAAAGTCAATTAATAAAACTATTACAGAGTCTCAATTAATGAAACATACTTTTGAGTGGCTAATAATATTAGTCCTGGTACGTTTAAATCAGACCAATTTTTAGTTGAAAGTTTATACAATAGCTTCATAACCAGTCTTCGCATTTAAAGGTTTCAGATTTAAAAATTTTCTACTTGTGACCTACTTAATCTTTTGTTTTTTCTTTCTAATAATATTAGTCTGGGTACGTATAAATCAAACCAATTTGTAGTTGACAGCTTGTAGACCAGTTCATAACGAGTTCTCCCATTTAAAGGATTCAGTTTTAGAGATTTTCTAGTTGTTCTGAAAACTCTCCGATATTTAGTCCTTTCTTTTTTATTTTCTTTATTGTTCTTTTAGTAGCTGGATACACTTTGTTGACCATGATCTACAGAACCAGGCTTTAGAATCTTTTTATATTTTTTTATCATCGTGAAATACTTAATAGTATAACTACAAGATATGAACAAAAAAAATACACCTTTTAAATTGAATACACAATGTATATGTAACTGATGTGTTCAAAGATGTTTACTTTAATCCAGTGTCCTTATTAAATGATTGTTATGAATTCAAAATACTGTAGTGAATTTTTTTTTTTGAAAATGAATGTTGGTCATGAACTTTCATTTCCTATATGAGAGAGAGACTTCTAACATGCCAATCTTTAGTGAGGACCAACAACTATCAGTCCCAAGCCTACACGCTGAAGGTACTCATTAAAGACCTATGGTCTAATAAACTCGAGCAAGGTAACATTTAAGACTGTGCTGTAGAATCAACTCAGATAACGGAGCTCACCTATCACTAACGCGGGCACCAATTAAAAAAAAATGAGCCGCACTTTCAGACCTTAAAGCAACACGGAAGGCCGTATAAGTGTGATCTTTATAAAAATAACTATAATTAAGAGTTCTAGTATGATTAGAATAACTAGTTTATGCAATAAGGGTGCTTTGCTGAAAGATTTAGTTGAACAGTTTGAGTGCGTTCTGAACCGTTTTTATTTGTGTTGACATGAACGATTGCGTGCTTTTCAAAATGAGATCTGTTGAAGCGTCCTTAGCCTCATTATGGCTTTACAATGGTGGGTAGGATATTGAGCAAGTGACCATTATATCAGAGGCTTTGTCTCCTACCCCGACAACCATCGGGTCATCCACGACTGATTAGAGTAAAATTATAATACAGGCTATAAATGTATACTGTATATAAATAGTACACTAAATTATAAATAAAATACATCTCTATATATAAAGTTCGTGAGTTTGTTTGTTTGTTTACCCATTTTCCCTGGAGATAGAGACCTGAAATTAAATATATATTGTTTATTACCTGAATAATGTCATATAAAAGAAAATTATCACTATATTCCCAAAATTGGAGCCAGAGTAGCAAGTATCTTGCGTGCTCACCGATGACAGTAGTACAAATGTATTATATATAAATGCAACAAAAAAATTTTTTTTTTAATTTAATATTTGCATAATATAAACACTGGTATTAAACTAAAGGCATGGAGCCAGGGTAGCCCACTCGCTTGCGTGCTTGCTGATGACAGTAGCACAAATATTTTAAAAATAAATGTAAAAAAAAAAATAATTTAGAATTTTCGAAATTTAAACACTGATAATAAAATAAAGGCATGGAGTCAGAGTAACTCAGAGGCTTGGTGCTCATTGATGACAGCAGTGCAAATGTATTATAAAAAATGTAACAAATATATAATAAACTACTACATTAGAGGTTAAAAAAGAATAATTTTAGAAACAAACTTCAACACAACTGTCAGATAAAATACGAATGTTCTGCGGTAATATTATAAAGACACATTGCTTTCATTAATGTTATTTTATGTTAGGTAAATAAATTGAATATTTCAAGTTACAAGTTTTGTTTGTTTTAAATACATTTGATTGTGTATATAACTTGAATTGTTGTTTTATTATTTATATGATAGAATAAACGATTTTTTTCTTTTTAAATGTTATTTATTTTGTTAAATATACTTACTGTGTATATATTTTAAATCATGTTAAGAATACTACATCAAAAGCTTGGGCCATATAAGAATCTGTTTTCGTTCCTTAATAACAGGAAACAACAATTAAAGTTATCCCTATCAATCATGTTCAGTGAATTAATTTCAATACCTATTGTTATAATTTCTGAGTGACACAAATGTTCACGAGTAGTCTAGTATTGTATATTTGTCTACCTTTTGCTCATAATTAATAAATTAATTAGGTGATAATCATTTTAAATTTATTCAGGAGCATTAATCATATCAATCATCTAATTTGATTTTCTTCAATATAATTTACTGCCTAATGTTTAATGTCCATATAAAGTTATTCTGAGTACATTGGAAGTATTTTCAACTAAAAAGTATATTTTAATTTCTTAATAAAATAGGCACTTTTTTTTTATTTTGTATTTTATTTCAGCATGTTCCACAGTGTATTACATGCATCATAGTCAAATTGTATGCAATACTTCATTAACATGAACTAAACATATGCAATACTTTCATTAAAATAGGCACTAAAGATAAAGATAAATTCATCAGACTGTGTGACCTGTAGAGTGCTTACAAAAAAGTGTATATACCCACGTGTCATCAATATGGGAATATGAAAATGAGTTCTGTGAATTTACTTTAACATTAATTTGGGTTCATGATCAATGTTCCCTCCAAATTGTCATGCATCTGCGCACACACACAAACTCTCTGAGAAGACTAGGGACCATAGTAAGTGATATATATATATATATATAAAAAGATTTCACATAAACACGTGAAACAACAATCAATGATTAAACCACAATAAGAATGGGAAACAAGACTAAGATCTTTCAACCGTAACAAGCGGTCTTCGTCAGAGTCAGGGTTTCAGTTGGGTTTTTGACTCTGACGAAGACCGCTTGTTACGGTTGAAAGATCTTAGTCTTGTTTCCCATTCTTATTGTGGTTTAATCATATATATATATATATATATATATAACATATTGATAAAAGAATCGACCGTGGAATAGAAACAAAACTAAAATTTATCGGGACTCGGTCAGTTATTCAGGTTCAAATTAAACTCTCATTGCCAACGTTTCGGTTTTTATTTAAAACCTTTTTCATAGGCAGAAGTATACATTTTGAAACAGAAAAACTAAGTATTACATTACAAATTATTTTACAAAGAAAATGAGTCTGCGGATTTTAACAACAACTGAAGTCTGAATGAACACGTG
This sequence comes from Hermatobates lingyangjiaoensis, assembly GCA_026182355.1. Lineage (NCBI taxonomy): Eukaryota > Metazoa > Arthropoda > Insecta > Hemiptera > Hermatobatidae > Hermatobates > Hermatobates lingyangjiaoensis. The sequence goes on along the minus strand of JAPFBL010000175.1, from coordinate 443,746 downwards.
ACACTGAACTGAAATAACAAACGTTTGTTATTTCAGTTCAGTTATTTACAATTGTTTTTTGTAAGTTTGTTATTTCAGTTCAGTGTCACGTGTTCATTCAGACTTCAGTTGTTGTTAAAATCCATAGACTCATTTTCTTTGTAAAATAATTTGTAATGTAATACTTAGTTTTTCTGTTTCAAAATTTATACTTCTGCCTATGAAAAAGGTTTTAAATAAAAACCGAAACGTTGGCAATGAGAGTTTAATTTGAACCTGAAGAACTGACCGAGTCCCGATAAATTTTAGTTTTGTTTTGTGTATATATATATATATATATATATATATATATTAGTAAATTTTGGTAGCAGTCCCTCCTGTAAACATACATTGTTAAAAATCTGACCATATCTTGCTGAAACTTGCTTCTTATTAAGTTTTTCAAGTTTTCTAAATTGAGTTCTTGTCACTATATCCACAGTATACAATATTCTTCCTGTACAATATACAATATATATACAATATACAGTATACAATATACAGGAAGAATATTGTATACTGTGGATATAGTGACAAGAACTCAATTTAGAAAACTTGAAAAACTTAATAAGAAGCAAGTTTCAGCAAGATATGGTCAGATTTTTAACAATATATATATATATATATATATTACACACAGAAAAATTGTAATTTTTATGATTTTGAAATATGATCAATGTAATTAAAAAATGTCTTGTCTAAAAAACAAAAGTGGCTATAGGAAGTCTTTTAAAAATACTATATTTACAAATTTTTTTTCTTGATTTTATTTTGTAACCTATTGAATTTAAAAAAAAAATAATAAAGTAAAAAAAAGGATATTTCACGATTGCACTAAGTAGATATCATAAGAAAAATGGTGTATTTTACTTTTCCAAATGCAACTTCATTTTTTTCAAAGGTTAGAAAATTTTTTTTTTTGGTGACTGAATGTTGACTTTTTTTGTGCGCTGGATTAGTTTTGTTGTGTGCAGAGCATGTGCGAGCAGTGCGCGATTGTGTATGCGCGCAGCTTACAGGGAACGTTTTTCATGATAATCGTTTAAAGAGTGTTTGTTCAGAGAAACTAAGAATACACATTCCGGCACAAACACACACACACACACACACACAACACACACACACACACACACACACACACACACACACACACACACACACACACACACACACACAACACACACACAGATATGCATAAATACATACCCAGACATACACAGCACAACCCATATACACAGAAAATTTGTGAAAACTACTTTCCTGGACTTTCAAAACATGTATATAGTACATGTATAAGTACATAGACAAATAAAATGTAGTGCATGCACAAAACAAACATGTATTTTCGTTGAAAACTCGAAATCAAAATTTCCACCCAACAGTATGACTTTCATACGTCTATATTTCATATAGAGGCTTTAAATAAAACGAAAAAAGTATTGCAACTATAAATACATAACAATACAAACTAATTTATCACACAATAAACCAGAAAAATATTTACACAATAAACGTTGTCCTTGATCTGATATTAATGATGTTTTAAAATATACAGAAATGTGAAGATATAAGAGGAATTACAACACGAAAATCTGTCACAACAGGTATTCAAGTTGAGTGTAAAGAAGAAAAATAACTTCCCGCGACTAGAAGTCAGATCAATCTGGAAGTCAATTTATTACATAACCAGGGGACTATTTAAAAAAAACATCGGTCAAAAGAAAAACCTGACACCAATTAAAACTATCCAATTCTACTCTAATTTATAAAATCTATTTTTACTTTACTATAAGTAAAGTATAGTCACAAAGAATAATATATTATTCAAATGTAAAAAAGACGTTCATATATTTAGATCTCTAGAATCTATCGTAGAAAATTATGTATTTTAGGAAAGAATTATTCACTATTCTAAAAAGGTAAGAAATCAAAACCATTTAAATCAAAATAATACTTATAAACTTTATATACTTATAAAAATAATAGTATAAAACTAATAACTTTACTAAACGTACATCACAGTTATCTGTAAGTACTGTATTTTTTTTCAAGTTTTCGTCACATTTTGTATAGTCTTTTTTTAATTTTAGTCAGATTTTATGTTATAGTTATATGTCTATTTGAATTAAATGAATGAGTATTGAGCCAGTTGTGCGAGTATGTGTATGTTGTGTGTTGAACGGAATGAGCCAAATATATGTTCGTGTATATATATATATATATATATATTGTAAACAAGAAAACGATCCAAAAGGACAACAAACGTTTCACGGTGAATCACAAACACAGAACTAAGGAATAAACACACCTACTGTCTCTAATTTTCGGTTCAACCGTCATCAGGAGGGTTGAGATAGGGACACCAAGCGCACTTGTGTCGCATATATATATATATATATATATACCCCACAATTAAAAGAAACGGTCCAGCGGACTTTTTTACAATAAAATAAAAAACGAAGGAAACACACAGAAAGACACAGACATAACTCACATCGATATTTCGACAATCGTCGTCATCAGGAGGTGCGAAGAGCGAAGAGTCCCGCAGGAAGACAGGGCGGTACTGAAGTCGGAAACCGCAGCCAGTACCCCACCACTTACCACCAAGCGGGGGAAGGGAGGGAAGGAATTGAAGAGCCAAATTAAGACGTAAAAGGAACGAGTAAAAATTATAACTATAAAAAATTATTATAAAAAAGTAGATACATCAAATTAAAATTAATAAAAATAATAAATAAAAAGTAAAATAAAAAATAATAAATAAATAAATAAATAAATAAATCATAAATAAATTATCGGTTGAGGTTGAGTCCGGGGAAGAGCGAGCATCAAGTAAGCATATGTATGCCTCCTCTGAAGCTCTTAGGGTAACTTTATTGTTGGATTCGGGGATCTGTTTCAGGATCTGAACCCTGAAACAGTCATTGAAACTGAGTCCATGCGAGTTCGCATGGATGGCTACAGGATAGTTACTGCGTTGACCGACTGAAGCCCTATGACCATTCATACGAAGGCTCAACTTATTAGAAGTTAAGCCAACGTAAAAGGAGTCACACTGAGTGCAATCCAGTCGGTAAACACAGTTGCTCGAGGTACAGGAGGAATTGACCTGAACCGGGTAGGAACTATGGTGGAGAGGGGAATCGAAGGAAGGATTGGGATTTACAATCAGGCAAGTTTGACAGCCACGGCGTCCACATTGTTTCATTCCAGGAACAGGATTGGAAGGCTGAGGGGAAATATGAGAGAAAATGCTTTTTAGATTGGCAGGTTTACGGTAGGAAATAGAAGGGGGGTGATTAAAGATGGAAGAAGTAGAAGTAGAAGTAGACAGAATCGGAAAAGACTCCTTAATAACAGCACGAAGCTTATAAGCGCCAGGGAAGTAGGTTGTCAGGAAGAAGGAAGTGTTACTTCTATCCCTCTTGGGTCTGGGTTGGTGGGAGATGTCAGCCGGTAAAACACGACTATCAATGAAGGAGCGAGGATAGCCTCGTTCAGAAAATTTGTCCTTTAAGAGGTTAAGGTGATGTCTGCGGCTGACATCTCCCACCAACCCAGACCCAAGAGGGATAGAAGTAACACTTCCTTCTTCCTGACAACCTACTTCCCTGGCGCTTATAAGCTTCGTGCTGTTATTAAGGAGTCTTTTCCGATTCTGTCTACTTCTACTTCTACTTCTTCCATCTTTAATCACCCCCCTTCTATTTCCTACCGTAAACCTGCCAATCTAAAAAGCATTTTCTCTCATATTTCCCCTCAGCCTTCCAATCCTGTTCCTGGAATGAAACAATGTGGACGCCGTGGCTGTCAAACTTGCCTGATTGTAAATCCCAATCCTTCCTTCGATTCCCCTCTCCACCATAGTTCCTACCCGGTTCAGGTCAATTCCTCCTGTACCTCGAGCAACTGTGTTTACCGACTGGATTGCACTCAGTGTGACTCCTTTTACGTTGGCTTAACTTCTAATAAGTTGAGCCTTCGTATGAATGGTCATAGGGCTTCAGTCGGTCAACGCAGTAACTATCCTGTAGCCATCCATGCGAACTCGCATGGACTCAGTTTCAATGACTGTTTCAGGGTTCAGATCCTGAAACAGATCCCCGAATCCAACAATAAAGTTACCCTAAGAGCTTCAGAGGAGGCATACATATGCTTACTTGATGCTCGCTCTTCCCCCGGACTCAACCTCAACCGATAATTTATTTATGATTTATTTATTTATTTATTATTTTTTATTTATTTATTTATTATTTTTTATTTTACTTTTTATTTATTATTTTTATTAATTTTAATTTGATTTATCTACTTTTTTATAATAATTTTTTATAGTTATAATTTTTACTCGTTCCTTTTACGTCTTAATTTGGCTCTTCATTTCCTTCCCTCCCTTCCCCCGCTTGGTGGTAAGTGGTGGGGTACTGGCTGCGGTTTCCGACTTCAGTACCGCCCTGTCTTCCTGCGGGACTCTTCGCTCTTCGCACCTCCTGATGACGACGATTGTCGAAATATCGATGTGAGTTATGTCTGTGTCTTTCTGTGTGTTTCCTTCGTTTTTTATTTTATTATATATATATATATATATATATATATATATATATATTTCACTTAATTAAACGAAACACGATCCAAACTGGACACAATACGAGTTCAAAATTCAAGAAGAGTAACACACAGAGTAAGGAAACACACTTACAGACTCAAATTTTCGGGTAATCCGTCTTCAGGAGAAAAGAGAAAGGGAGACCAAGCACTTTGTAGACGCAACGGCAAAATTTGAATATATATATATATATATATATACATATATATATATATATATATATATATGTGTGTGTGTGTGTGTGTGTGTTCGGCGCGCATGTGTGTGGTTCAATATTTTCGTGAACACAATGCATTTCAGACCATTTCACGGATAATATTGAAGTTTGCGATATTAAATTAAACACGATCATCCAACTAAACACTTCTAGAAAGAATCTGAAATGGATTAACTCAATATGAACTTAGATCAAATAAACGTATAAGATCGATAGGGATTTATGTAAATAAATTACAGCTGAAAGTTCATTTTTGAAATATTTATAATTTATAGTATATTATAACAAGAATGTTATGATATTTAGCTACAAACAAGAAGTCAAATATACCCAAAAAACCTCTTTCAAAATAAGAAGATGGCTACTTCGGTCTGATGGTTATATTTTATATTATTTATTTATAAAGACTTTTTTAACATACTTTGTATGGAAGGACAGAATTATTTTAAATATATAAAAGCCAAATTAAAGATAATTATTTAAACTTTCAAGAAGACGCCTGTTAGATCGGGATAACATCATAATTATTTTAAATTAAAAAGTGAATGTTAATAAATAATAATTTTAAATTAAGTTAATAATCAATTAATAAATACTTAATGTATTTATTCCCTTCTCAAGTTAAAATAAAATTTGACTTTTAAGACTCGGCACTAATCATGTAAGTTATTCAACTTGAAATCAGAGCTTTTAAAGGAAAATATATTGAAATGTGAGTTTAAAGAGAATGAGAACACAACTAAAATTATAATGTATGCAATTTTTCACGCCTTGTGGTAGTCAAGTAACAATTAATTAATGGAATACGTTTAGAAACTGTTTTATCCAGAGCAGGGAAGCATATTTGAAGAGAGCACTAAAATAGCTTCTTACATACAATGATTAAACAATATTGTATTGTTATGCACAATTTGATTAAGAAAATATATGAAAATGCAGTTTAAGAGGAATGATTAGGCAATTGAAATGATTAATAATACATTTTTTCACACCTTGTGGAAGATTTAATGGGAAATTGCGTTTCACATAAGGTCTATAATTCAAACCTACTATGAACTAAATTATTCATATTTTCATTGCAAAATTTATCATACTTGCAAATGAAATCATTTCAACTAATCAGCTTTTGGAATTTTTAAAAAATAAATTAAATTAACTCTCCGGAAGGGCTATCGAGTTGATTAGTTTCCTCACGCTAGTTCTATTATAAGAAATAATGACGGAAAAAGCACTGATTTGTGGCCTATTCAAACCAGTCAAAATATCATTTTCTATTCATCTTGACAGTCAAATTGTAGCTTGTAGAATTAAATTTGGACCACCGTCATCATAACTCTCTCGTAGTTGCAGATAACTTTTGTGTGCAGGTATAAACATCTTTTCACACGCTCCTGCTATCCAATGCAAAGAACGAAAATTGCTTGTCTATTAGAAAGCTACTAGATGAATAGCGTTAGATGCTAATTTGGAAGTAAAATCGAATTAACTAATATAGAGCAAAGGATGGTGTGACGAGGGCGGTGGGTTACAACAAGGAGAAAGTGATTAGTCAAGTCTATATCATCAAGCCAAATCAGGATGCTAATGCGCTTACCCAAGGACATGCTGATACCAATTTCTAACAACTAATTTTGATTTCTAAACAGTGAAATTTTTGAAAACACTCTTGTTTTCTTCCGCAATGAGTCATTCAACCTTCTTCAATTGCATTAAAAATTCAAATCAGGAAAAGAGCTATTAAATAAAATTATTAAGTCGATTTATTAGATATATTAAACATACAAAATCTCAGCTTCAAAATCTGATTTGTTCCTGAAGTTTCTTATTAGACCTCAAACTGCTTGTTTCAACTGAATGCTGAATGACTGGATCCATTTTCTCTTAAACAATGTAGCATATCCTTATTACCTACCGTATTTATTTTTATTTTTTTTTTATTTTTAAAAGGGCAAATTTACTTGAAACAAGGTGGATTTGATTTGCAAAAGAATGCATTTACTTGAAAGGAAGTGGATTTGATTTAAAAAAGAGTGCATTTGACTTAAAAGGAGGTGGATTTGATTTACAAAAGAGTGCACTCGACTTAAAAGGAGTTGGATTTGATTTACAAAAGAGTGTACTTGAATTAAAAGGAGGTGGATTTGATTTACAAAAGAGTGCACTTGACTTAAAAGGAGGTGGATTTGACTTAAAAAAGAGTGCATTTGACTTAAAAGGAGGTGGATTTGATTTTCAAAAGAGTGCATTTGACTTAAAAGGAAGTGAATTTCATTTACAAAAGAGTGCATTTGACTTAAAAGGAGGTGGATTTGATTTACAAAAGAGTACACTTGACTTAAAAGGAGGTGGATTTGATTTACAAAAGAGTACACTTGACTTAAAAGGAGGTGGATTTGATTGGCAAAAGAGTGCACTTGACTTAAAAGGAGGTGGATTTAATTTACAAAAGAGTGCATTTGACTTAAAAGGAGATGGATTTGATTTACAAAAGAGTGCACTTGACTTAAAAGGATGTGGATTTGATTAACAAATGAATGCACTTGACTTAAAAGGAGGTGGGTTTGATTTACAAAAGAGTGCATTTGACTTAAAAGGAGGTGGATTTCATTTACAAAAGAGTGCATTTGACTTAAAAGGAGGTGGATTTGATTTTCAAAAGAGTGCATTTGACTTAAAAGGAAGTGAATTTCATTTACAAAAGAGTGCATTTGACTTAAAAGGAGGTGGATTTGATTTAAAAAAGAGTGCACTTGACTTAAAAGGAGGTGGATTTGATTTACAAAAGAAAAGAGAGTATTTTAATTTGCAAAAAAATATTTGGTTTTGAAAATAATGGTAAACCTACCGTAGGTTGAAGAAATTAAAAACATTATATTATCACGGAGGAGGTTATGTTGTAAATTGCAAATAAATTCACTATCAACCTAAAAAACGTCAAAACACTTCTCCCACTAAGGTTTAGATTTGTTTCTCAACAATACCTCTGTGTTATGTACTGAACATACTACATACATAATACTTGATCATTATCTTATATCCTTGAAATCCTTGAATCTTATAGGTGCTAATTAACAAAACCACTTCAGTGTTCGACAAAACAAGAAATTTAAACCAGGGATGTCACAAAAGTATTAAGGATATTAAAACATCTAGGATCATTAGTAGGTTTGAAGCCTGAGTCTCAGTTACTGTGATAAGAACGTGACCCATGACACATGATTAGTGTTAACTATGCCAATCGTAGTCCATTCCAGACTACATAAAATATATAAAGGCCGTGATTTTCTTTTCTTCCTGCTTCCATCTCATAATCACTGATTATGATTATTCCTCCTTTTTGAAGGAAAGGTTTCGAAGTTTGGAAAAACATTCAACAAAGCTAAGTAAAGTGAAATCAGATATAACGTTTTTAATTATATTATATATATATATATAATACTTCGATTAAAAACAATTACTGTATTAAATTTGGTGCATACAGATATTTGAATAAAAAAAACTGAATGCAGGTTTTATAAAAAAACTATTAAATTTCTGTTTCAATTTACATAAACTTTACTGAATTGACATTGCTATTACAACATACATTGTTCTGAGGTAAAATGGATAAACCAACAAAAGTCTCCACACAAATGAAGTTTTATTCAACGCGTTTCGAACACTTTGTGTTCATCATCAGCAAGACACTATAATACAAATTATATCTAATTAGTTACAAAAATTAGAGAGAAATAATAAAATTCAATTAAGAGAATTCAATATTATAGTGTCTTCCTGATGATGAACACAAAGTGTTCGAAACGCGTTGAACCAAACTTCATTTATGGGGAGACTTTTGTTGGTTTATCCATTTTACCTCAGAATGAGTAAATACCACACAATTACGGATTGCACAACTAATGATTTAAGAACATACCTTGTGTTTGCATCAACCACCAAAGCGTACAAAAAATAAAGAATAAGTTCTGTAAATTTTTCACTCACATATCTAAGTAACTAACATTTTCTATAGTTATACAAAACTCTCTGGATTTGTAACTAACGAAGGATGAAGAATTATTATTATTATTTTATTGTATGAGAGTGACTGTAGCATTATGTCTCTTGGGAACTAAGGATCAAGTAACAGGTTTAATTAATAAACTAAACCTTTTCATAATATCTATTCTAGCTATTATGAATGAATTTTTGAAAAATAAAGATAAATTCATGCACAATCAAAGTTCGACAAACTTTTTTATTAAACATTTCGCAATCTTTGTTTTTTTTTAATAAAAGAAGTTTTTTAAATGCCTACTAAGGTGTTAATAATTATTAAATTAATAAATTACTAAGAACTAATAAAATGATGAAAAGAAATAAACAATCCATTTTCAATTATACGGAAGGACGCTTCAACGAAACGGTTGTATAAAAAAAAAAAAAAAATATTCGTAAAAGTTGGAAGCAGTCCTTCTTGATTACATATATTCAAAAATATGATGTTTCGGTGCTGAAAGTGTGGTGATCTAATATTTGATTTGAATAACCTTGAATTGAAGGAAAGGTTTCGAAGTTTGGAAAAACATTCAGCAAAGCTAAGTAAAGTGAAATCGGATATAACGTTTTTAATTATATTTAATACATATATATATATATAAAAAGCACTAGTCCTCCAAATGATTTATTACTCACAACTGACATGTTTCAGTCTCGTTGACCATCTTCAGAGTTATTCATATTTGCGAAAAGAAAGCTATTACTACTAATTATGTATCACTATATTATACATTACTAAAATTAACATTATAACATTCTTCCATAACATACCAAATACATGACACTCAAAATATACATTTTGTCTGACTAACTCTGAAGATGGTCAAGGAGACCGAAACATGTCAGTTGTGGGTAATAAATCATTTGGAGAACTAGTGTTTTTAGTACCGGAAAGATTTAAAACAATTGCGAGAAAACTTGAAAGATGGTCAATGAAATTTATTCATGCCTTAGTACAAAGGTCCTTTAACGAAATATGTATAAAAGAAGGATTGCTCCCCAAATTTACAAATATATATATATATATATTAACTTATAAATATAATTTAATTTCTCTTATTGTATTATAATTTACTGCTATATCTCAGTCCACCAATCGAAATGTAAGCTTCTGATAATTTTAAGAATGATGCTACACAATTATTTGAATTAATAGGAATGAAACTGCCCTTCTTGCGTGAGAAGAAAGTAACATATGTGATAAGGAGATAAGATAAAAAAGATAAGGAACCAGGAGAAAAAATATATATAATGGAAAATTCAGGAAATCCTAGGAATTATTGGGTATAATAGAGGAACTGGCTTGCAATACAATGCGTCCAATTCTAAAACCGTTTGCTAATGACGAAAACCGACAAGAGGCGAGCAAAAAAGAGGCCCAATTTATGAATTATTGAAGAATGTTCAGGTGGGAGGCAGTTATGTGTAACGGGTGACGTTAGTGCCCGCCTTGGAGCGCTCCGGACAATTGAAGGAGTAAGGCGTAAACAATGGACTGCTTGGGTCTTTGCCCAATAGCTCAAGCCTGCTGTCACCAAGGTTCTTAATGCCTATTCCTAACACAAATACATAATGCTTTAGCAATAGAGTACCTATTAACTAGAATACTGGTATTGTATCATAGTTAAAATTTTTCTAAGGAACAAATAACAGGTTTAAGGGCCAGATTAACTCAGTGGTTAACATATTCGCCTCTGGGATGGTAGCCCAGCATTCGATACCCACCTGGCCATCGATTTCTTCACGCGGGAGGTGAATAAATCTGAGAACGTCATCCCTTAGAGAGGATGTTAAGCCATCAGTCCCAAGCCTGTACGATGTCAGGTACTCGTTAAAGATCCCTACTCAATATGCACTTGAGTTAGCCAAAATTTAGGACTCCCAATTTATAATCTGTAGAATCACCGATCACACAAAAAGCCGGTAAACGGTTGACGTTATCCACCCGCTAGGGATTCGGTTTAAATAACAAAAAAAAAAAAAAAGAAAAAAGTAACAGGTTTAATAAATAAAAGAAAATATATAAACTCATAAACATAATTTGATTTCTCTTATTATATTATAATTTTACTGCTCTATTATAGTCCTCCAATCATAGTCCAATCATATAGTCGCCGAAAGTTTTATTTTGTTGATAAAAAAAACGTAGAAAAACTTTAATAAATCAAGTTTTTATGTAGAAGTTTTTCAGTTTAAGCATAGACCGTTCAAAAGCACTCCTTCATGACCTATTTTCTACGATTTCATGATGATAATAAAATTTTTGTTATTTTAGATAGAAGAACATACTTTGAGTGATCTGAATGTTCTTTAATCATATTCTGGCAATTTCATAGTTTTTATTTCATTGTTAATAAATATTGTAACAAAAACACAATTAGAGTGAACTGGTCGTTCCTTAATCATAAAGATCCATGGATCATAAGGTTCATGCAGCATGGGTATATAAAGTTTCAGATTTTGATGGATATGGAGTCTATCTTAATACTCTATGAGTTTGATAACAAACAAATAAACTGGCCGTGTAGATTTATTAAATAAGATCATTACTTGTTTGCCAGCAATTTTATAAGGACATTAAAACTGAAATTTCTAGGTAGCAATTTCAACAGGTTTTATTTTTTTCTCAACAAATATTGTTGTTTAAGAGAATAAATGTAATTTGAAAAGTACGCACAACCTCCTAAAACCGGTAATTATTTCTGAAATTGACAGTTTTACTGATTTCTAAGAGTTTTCCAAAATGAATTGAGTTGTAAATTAATATTGATTCATAATGTCATCCAGAGACTAAAACCAGTTGACCACAAATTACCTCTTCTTTCAGTTGGATAGCAACAGTCCATATCGATGGTCCGTTCTGTATAATTTTAATAATCTCTCTATACAATGTTCTTTGAATATGCGTTATCAACAACAAATTATTCTGGTATATTAAATATTGTTACTAACCTTTCATTATTGGTATATACCTGAATACAAAGTCACCACTCACCTGTAACAACAGATTATAGAGTTAGACAATTAAGAAAATTTTGATAAATAAATATTTTATAAATAAATCACATTAAATACGCGTTGAATTATGCTACCCAATGTTTAGTGTAATTAAAATTTGTTGTATAATTTTTAACTCCTAGAGTTCACTTGGGATTATTTCAACGTGTAAGTGATCATTCATTTGATAATGGTTGATTCATTTCAAAGTAATAATGTTCTTCATTCATTAACAATAACCTTCATCAGTGTAGTCTTATAATGAGATAGTTTTGTTTAAAACTTCCATTTATAAAAAAAATAAACCTTTAATGCCAATTATTTTGCATATTGAAAATGTGATAACTCTGCAACTTAGTAGAAAAGTCGACTCTGAAAGAAGTTTGAATTCATTCACCGAATCCACCCTTAAAAAAATTACCGTCTGTCAGTTTATCTGCAAAATTTGTCGCAAGTAAACTCAGCCACCATAAGACATAACAAGCTGAATCTTTGATTGTAAATTTGTGTATGCCTAATTTAAAATCTAAGCATCAAAAGGATTGAAAATTCAACATAGAAGCAAAGTTATGGACTTTTAAGCTGTCTTTAGCTTCACAGAATGTTTATTTTGAAAATATACAGGTATAGGAAGTAGGTATTGCTAGTTGATTTCAATTTCATTTATATTGAAATGCTGCTATTAATATTGATTTCAATATTAATATATTGCGTATTTGAGCTTATTGACAAGGTGTATCCCGGAGTTCAGGATGTACTATCTATTCAGAATTAATGGCTTTGTGAACGAGCAATTCTCAACTAGGTGTCAATAATAACTATTTATATGAACAATGCTGTTACCTTCCCTTACCAATTTTCACTCAACTAGACAGGCACTATTCTAACTGTAATTACCTTTAATTACACGAACTCAGATATATTTTTTCACGTGTTAATTTTTATTACACATTTAAAGGGTGGCCCAAAATCACCAACGCTTTTAAAAAAGGCTTAACTTGTTTTAAATATTTTGCTTCTACTTTTTAAGGAATTTAGAAGTACTCTTCCGATATTAATAATGAACAAATATTGCATACTCATTGTTCATTGGTAGTTTGATTCATATGTGTAAAATTCAGACTCTGTATAGACATTTTAATACCAGAGATGCTCCAAGTGCTATTAACGAAATAATAAGAGTTTTTATAGACATAGTGTTTTTTTATTCCGAAATCCGAAAGGTCTCGTACAGTATGAACATATGAGAATCAGGGGAGAATTGGAGCAAACTATGGAGAAGAATCTATCTAAAGAGAGAAGAAGATCTAAACAAATAGGAACTTAACGACCTTCCTTCAAAAATGTAACATGATTCGATAAAAAATACAGCTTGGCCACCTGATTTAGAATCAGGATTACGAAAATCAGATGGGAGTAGTGTCGTGAAGTCTGGAAACTGTGCCTCCGCTGTCATGATGACAGAACAAAGAAACAGAAAAAATAAAATAGCAAGTATTAATATTTGTCCTTTGGAATATGATTTTGGCGTGGTTCTTAATGTATTTTGACTATTTTTATAGTAAAAATCACAGAAAGTTCTGTATTTCCTGCTTAAATAAACGGAGTCTTCTTCTGAGATGAGAAGTGAAGGATGGACACAGCCCGAGTCTCTCTCCAGATTCGGCAATCTCTCACAGACTGGATTGAGTGAGTGCAAATGTCGCGTGTATGTTTCCAATATCATGGTTGATCACCCATTCGTACAATAAAATTATACTTTTTCTTTTCCATGGTGATGTACGTATTACAAGCATATGTGTAATATTTACTTCTTATTGATTTGACGTAACTCCACAGGGAAATGCTTGGCTTGAGGCAAGCAGTACCTCAGGGAAATGCTTGGCTTGAGGCAAGCAGTACCTCAGGGAAATGCTTGGCTTGAGGCAAGCAGTACCTCAGAAAAATGCTTGGCTTGAGGCAAGCAGTACCTCAGGGAAATGCTTGGCTTGAGGCAAGCAGTACCTCAGGGAAATGCTTGGCTTGAGGCAAGCAGTACCTCAGAAAAATGCTTGGCTTGAGGCAAGCAGTACCTCAGGGAAATGCTTGGCTTGAGGCAAGCAGTACCTCAGGGAAATGCTTGGCTTGAGGCAAGCAGTACCTCAGGGAAATGCTTGGCTTGAGGCAAGCAGTACCTCAGGGAAATGCTTGGCTTGAGGCAAGCAGTACCTCAGGGAAATGCTTGGCTTGAGGCAAGCAGTACCTCAGGGAAATGCTTGGCTTGAGGCAAGCAGTACCTCAGGGAAATGCTTGGCTTGAGGCAAGCAGTACCTCAGGGAAATGCTTGGCTTGAGGCAAGCAGTACCTCAGGGAAATGCTTGGCTTGAGGCAAGCAGTACCTCAGGGAAATGCTTGGCTTGAGGCAAGCAGTACCTCAGGGAAATGCTTGGCTTGAGGCAAGCAGTACCTCAGGGAAATGCTTGGCTTGAGGCAAGCAGTACCTCAGAAAAATGCTTGGCTTGAGGCAAGCAGTACCTCAGGGAAATGCTTGGCTTGAGGCAAGCAGTACCTCAGGGAAATGCTTGGCTTGAGGCAAGCAGTACCTCAGGGAAATGCTTGGCTTGAGGCAAGCAGTACCTCAGGGAAATGCTTGGCTTGAGGCAAGCAGTACCTCAGGGAAATGCTTGGCTTGAGGCAAGCAGTACCTCAGGGAAATGCTTGGCTTGAGGCAAGCAGTACCTCAGGGAAATGCTTGGCTTGAGGTAAGCAGTACCTCAGGGAAATGCTTGGCTTGAGGCAAGCAGTACCTCAGGGAAATGCTTGGCTTGAGGCAAGCAGTACCTCAGGGAAATGCTTGGCTTGAGGCAAGCAGTACCTCAGGGAAATGCTTGGCTTGAGGCAAGCAGTACCTCAGGGAAATGCTTGGCTTGAGGCAAGCAGTACCTCAGGGAAATGCTTGGCTTGAGGCAAGCAGTACCTCAGGGAAATGCTTGGCTTGAGGCAAGCAGTACCTCTGCATCAAGGAATCATCTTATTCGCTGTTATTCTCCCATCCTATTCTATTGGCAGGCATCCTACTATATGTTTTCAAATCGGACTGTTAGTCATTGTCAACCTAACTTCAACCCTCACTGCAAGTCTCTGGACGACTTTTAAGTCTTCATAAGACTTATGAAGTCTTAATGAGAATAAATTTAAGCATAGGAAGTAGACCCAACGCGACCTCATTGGGGTCGCGAAAAAAATAAGTTTATTCATATCATAATTAACATTAAACAAATTAAAGTAGTCATTGAACCTCTTATCCTCTTCAACGTAATATCAAGGATTAAATAAGAACCATAAGTAAGGAAATGCTTTCAAATGTTATGGAAAATAGTGAACACATAAAAAAAATTTTCTTCATGGTAAGTCATTTTTATATTCTGTAGTTATAAGCTCAAGAGTAAGTGTATACTTATACTTGTAAGTGTATATTTACAAGGTATTATACAAGTGGAAGTATACGCTTATAACTATATGAAAGAAAAAATGACCCAATTTGAACCAACTATAATTATAATAATTTATAATTAAAATTATAATACAGTTGTAATATTATATATTGTAAAAATCCTAGAAGCTTCAATTTGCTTATTGCTAAAATTTGGTGAGTATAATTTAAGAATTACAGAAGCTTGTGATGATTTAAAAGTGACAATAATCCTGGGACCATCCTATATTTATTTACATACAAAACTACATTTTAGTGTAATGTGATTCATAGGAACGGTGTGGGTGTAATTGGGTGCGAAAAAAGTTAACGAAGTGTGAAAGAGTGGAAAGTCTGAGAACTAGGATTAGAGGACTTGGGCTTATGAGGGAGGAAGGAAGAGGCGACAGTTGGGGTATTATAATGTATTGAAAGGAAGGTTGGGAAGCGTGTCGTGGGTGTGGGAGACACTGGGGGGCTCGTATCTGTCACGAACTGTCTTCTTATCATTGACCAAACAATGCCCAGTGGCCACCCAACGCCCATTCATAGTGCTCCACTATCTCTAAGCCCATACAGACCACAGCAACACATTCATCGGGACAGGTAGTTCAAATTATATGAAACCATCATTTTGACAACATGCCATTTTTGAAGATAATACCAACATTCGGGGTTTTAGCAATGACCATAGTTTTTACATTACAGAGATGTAACATTCAAGGTCCATGGCTGAGAAAGTTAGGTAATCTGATCTCAGCGTTTTCAATGTCAAGAACTCTATATAGACCAGTGTTTCGCAAAGTGTGGGTCGCGACCCCAAATAAAGTCGCAAATTTTTTCATTGAGGTCACGAAAAAAATAAGCTTATTCATATCATAATTAACATTAAACAAATTAAAGTAGTTATTGAACCTCTTAACTTTTTGCAAAACCTCACATGCGTCTCATCCATGCCTATAGATAGAAAGAAAATAAACTTGGTTTATTGCCTCAGAAAACAGTGAAATACGATGCAAATTTAATACTGAATTGTCGTTTTTTCGTTCATATTAAATTTGTTGCACTATTTAGAAATCAATATAAAATAAAAACAAAACCAGATACATACATGCAACTAAAATAGGAGTACATATATATTATATTTTATTTTCGAAAATCAAAACTTTAAATTTTTTATATATGTACGTATTGTATCAAACTTATGTAAAACAAAGTCAAAACAAAATATAATTTCCCCTAGTTTTGAAGAAAAAACAGCTGATTTTGTCTTCAGTTAAAACCTTGTACTAATTTCTTTCCGTTATTAGTTAGTTGTTATTATATTCTCTTTGAATGAAGTGCTAATTATTTGTGGTTTCAGTGTTGTTTAATCGTATTAGTAATTTGATTATTTTTATTAGTAAATTAATAGTTCGTACTTAAATTTATTTTGCATTATTTTCTTTATTTGGGAAAAAACCCTAACTATGAATAAATGGGTTGTGAAAACAAGTCGTTCAAAAACTAACGAAAATGATTGCAATGTAGATTCTGATATTGCAATACCCAGTGAAGTTCGAAAAATATCATCAACGAGTTTAAATACTGTCCCTTCAAAGGACAGAAGGTCTACAGAAGTGTCAGCATCTTCTAATATGAAAGCAATGAAAAGATTATTTGATATTATGGCCTTACTAGAAATATATCAACAGGATTATATCAAATATGGATTCACTTACACTGTTATCAATGAAGAACATCATCCATTATGCGTAATATGTTTTTTTTTAATTTTTATTCATTAAATATGACTGTGAAATAATGTTAATTTTGATTTTTTTTTTTCAATTTTAAATATGACTGTGAATTAATATTAATTTTTTTTTCTTTTTTAAAATTTCAATTTTAAATTAATATTTTTTTTTATTTTTTATTTTAAATATATTTGTTAATTAATATTATCGTTAGTTTTCTTTTAATTATATATTATATTACTTAAACCTATAGCTAAAATATGTTTTTGATTTTTAACTTTTTTCAAAAAAAATGCTAATGGGGTCGCATAATTTATTCAAGTTAAAAATGGGGTCGTGATCGAAAAAAAGTTTGCGAAATCCTGATATAGACCATCGTTCTCGAGTTAGTGAGACATGATTTCCGACATCGTTAACAACACTGAAGGATGATACTCCTTTATATATACATTCAGAATCCAGTGATACAGTTGTAAAGTCCCACAATAAAGTTTGTCTACTACTTCACATGTCAAACCCAAAGTCTGTAAAGTCCCACAATAAAGTTTGTCTACTACTTCACATGTCAAGGCCAAAGTCTGTAAAGTCCCACAATAAAGTTTGTCTACTACTTCACATGTCAAGCCCAAAGTCTGTAAAGTCCCACAATAAAGTTTGTCTACTACTTCACATGTCAAGCCCAAAGTCTGTAAAGTCTCACAATAAAGTTTGTCTACTACTTCACATGTCAAGCCCAAAATTAGAGGTAATTCATTTTATTGACTCTATTATTATCTCTATTAATCAAAAGTACCTAGAGGGTACCTAGGTATTTAAATCAGTACTATATAATTACAATGTGATTTATTTAATAAAGATCAATATTCATGTTAGGAAAAGTATTAAGTCTCCACACAAAAATGTTTATTACAAGAGGGAGTGTCACTCCGTGACATTAAGTGTTCGAAAAGCGTTGTTTCGTTTCTTGTAATAAACTTTTTTGTGTGGAGACTTAATACTTTTCCTAACATGAGTAAATACCACACTATAACAGATTGCACAGTTAATGAAAAAAACATTGAACACAACTTATAAATTTAATTTTATGGTTATTTGAAAAACCTGAACCTCCATAAAATAAATTTTTTTTTTTAACAATAGTTCATAACTAGTTTAATGAACCTCATTAAAAATAGACTATTTTCTATATAGGTAATAGTATACTAACTGTTCAATGAACTGCATAATTAAAAGTTTAATTAAACTAATTTGATTTTATAATTAAAAATTATAATGAGAGTTAATTTAGTACACTCAAATTTAATTTAATCTTTCATTAAAACAGTCGTTGTTCCATACTTGTATAAAAAATTTCAAAAAAATTAAAAAAAAAATGTAGTTTTAATAAGTAAAACGTGTTCAAAGTCGAAGAACAGTAACACACAGAATAAAGAAACGCACTTACAAAGTCAAATTTTTGGGCAAAATTTGAGTTTGTACCGTTACCCTGTGCGTTACTCTTCTCAGACTTTGAACTACTCGTATTGTGTCCAGTTTGGATCGTTTTTCCCATTTAGTAATGCATTTAATAAAGAATATAATTTTGGAATAAAATAATAATAAAATTGAGGCAAGAGAAATGGGATCAAAATGTTTTGTTGAGACGAGTGAAACCTGTACTCTCTTTATTAAAGGCCTGTAGCTGGATCGTTTTAAAGTAGGTCTAAATGGTAAAGGAATAAAGGGTTGTGAGTGAAAGGATCTCAACTGCGAGAGAATTGGCAAAAGAAAGAAGTAGATGGTCAGAAAGATGGAAGAGGTCTTGAGATTGTATGCACGGGATAGTGACATATAGACACAGATGTCGGCACATAATACACATGATTGGTTCCGTTTGTGCGGCAGACGTCGTGCCTGCCGGCTGTAGACCCGCTATCTGTGAAATCCGCCGCTCAATCCTTCTGAGGATACGGTAAATCTTTTGTCCTCCCTTCCAGAGAAACCGCTCCCACCCCACATTCAACCATTTATTTCTTTACAAACGAAAAATTGCTGTTGTACAACTATCTGATAATTTCCAACTTTCTAACTAATTAGAGGATTTTGAGAAAAAAAAATCTAGCACGAGTCTAAAAAAAAATGTACAGGCACTCATAGATCACTACTAACTTCCTTTCAAATGATTTCCTCATTGTAAATGTATTTTCATATATTTTTTTTTTAAATGACAATAATCTTAGTAATTTCAAATGTACTTACTATACCCTAATACTTTCACACTACATAAACGTACGACATTCGTTATTAACATATCTGCATCTAAACAATAGTTAGAAAGTGACCAAGCAAACAATTCAAAAAAGTGACGAAAGTATTTCAACCAGAAAAAGTGGTCTTCGTCAGAGTTTCCCTGATACAGATACAGTATCTGGGAGACTGATGAAAACCACTTGTTCTACTTGACAGAAGTTAGTCATTTTTCTGATTGCTTACTGTTGTTTAGGTGTTGATTTTTATTTCACGCATATACTGTGGAATTTTGTTATCAAGATAAACACATAAACCCACTATATCAGACAAAAGCTGTGTAGTCAAGTCTCCACTAGGAGATAGTTTCCTTAAAATATCAAAATTATTTTTATTTATAATGTATGTTCAATGGTGAGTAGAAGCATTATAAGTGCTTAATATTTTTATGAAAAACACAAACTTTCAGTCTCTAATTTTGGGTTTGATTCATGATCAGGAGAGAAAAGAGAGGGAAACCAACAGAACTGGGGCAGAAAAGGTTGGAGAGTTGGATCTCTTTATATTGAATCTAAACTAAATTCACAGAAAGCTAACGCATAAAACAGATCATACAAACTCACTACTATACTATATCTGTTCAGCTGGCAAACAGAATTAAGTTGTCCTAAAAGACTGTTCATGTATTGATTTGTATAGACGTTTGTTAATTTTGAAAGCATTCCTTCCTTAAGTCCTACATTATTGAAAATGACACCAAACTTAGCTGATACCTGTTTCCTAACAAGTTTCACAATTTCTCTAAAAAACCGCTCTCGTTTATCTATTTAGAGAAATTGAGAAGCTTGTTAGGAAACAGTCATCAGCTAATTTTGGTGTAATTTTCAATAGTTTATGTATATATATTAGGAACAATTATTATCTCATTATCCTTTCAGAAAAGTGGTCTATACAAGATGGAAATGACTCGAAACCAGTGTAGTAAATAGACGGATGTACAAAGTATGTGTGTTTTATAGGAATGTATTGAATATTTAATATATTTAATGTATTGAAATTTGTAAACATTAAAGGGAATAAGAATTAAGATTAATATTTTATTAACAAAATAAGGATGGCCAAGTCCTGAGTAGTTAATATGCAGAGTAGAACAGAATGCGGTAAGAGAACTGTTAGTCGAGAGATGAACCTAGTGAGATCAGAGGTAAAATTTAACACAAGGAAGTAAGACAGTCAAAATAGAAGAGGCTGTAAGTGGGCTAGGATGAGTAAGTGCGAATGAGGTAAGTAAAGGAGGAATGACAAGTGTATCGCACAAGGGTGTGTCGAGTGAATTCTAAGAATTGAGGTTCAGGAGGCAAGCCTTCGGTCCACCATCCCATCCATGTGCATCTTCGCTACAATCAACTTCGCCAACCAGTCCTTTTTGTACCATTTACTTACTACTAAATATTGCAAACAGAGATATATATAAATAAAGATTTCACATAAATACATGAAATAACAATCAATGATCAAACCACGATATGAAATGGGAAAACAAGACTAACATCTTTCAACCGTAACAAAAACCCAACAGTTTTTCACTCAGTTGAAAACTGAGTTGGGATTTTGACTCTGACAAAGATCGCTTGTTACAGTTGAAAGATCTTAGTCTTGTTTTCCTATTTCATATTGTGGTTTGATCATTGATATATATATATATATATATATATACTTGTGTTTGATGGCAGGAAATCCTCATATAAACATGTTTCATTAAAGTACACAGCAGCCTCTGTGTTAACGACTTTAAAGCTGGTCTGCTCCAATTTACGAACAACTTTGCGATGGGCTGGTGTTAAAAGCCATATCAATTGCCCAAGAGACATCTTACTTTGACATGAGCAGTTAATTGCCCAAGAGACATCTTATTGTGTTTTTGTTTTACTCTGCATTTGTTTTTAATTCATTGTAATTATTGTTTATTTTTGAAATTGTATTTTGTATCGTATTAAAAAGTTTTACCTTTCGTCTGGAAGTTGTGATTTTCTTTTTACACCTGCTCATGTCAAAGTAAGATGTCTCTTGGGCAATTGATATGGCTTTTAACACCAGCCCACCGCAAAGTTGTTCGTGAATTGGAGCAGACCAGCTTTAAAGTCGTTAACACAGATGCTGCTGTGTACTTTAATGAAACATATATATATATATATATGTACGAACAGTACAAAGGTCGTTCAACAAAACATGCATAAAAGAAGGATTGCTCCCTAAATTTACAAATATATGTATATATATATATATATGAATAATAATCAAAATAACACTTGATATAATAGATGGATTAATTTACCACAATGAAAACAATTTTTTAAAACAATGCTCTAAGGCCTTTCGTTAACACATCTTCGGAGAGTCAGTTCACTTGCTCTCCGAAGATGTGTTAACGAAAGGCCTTAGAGCATTGTTTTAAAAAATTGTTTTCATTGTGGTAAATTAATCCATATATATATATATATAATTATATATATATACATATATAATACAGGTAACTCCCAACAAATGATTGAAGTAATCACTCTGAGGTCTTTCGTTTATCACATCGTCAGAGATCAAGTGAATACAAGTTACCTGAATATTTATATCAAGTGTTATTGTGGCAATTTTGTATATCTATATATAACATGATTTCATATAAACACGTGAAATAACAATAAATGATCAAACCACAATATGAAATGGGGGGGGGGGGGGGGAGGCAAAATTCTTTCAACCGTAACAAGTGGTCTTCGTCAGTTGGGTTTCGTCAGAGTCAAAACCCAACTGACGAAGACTGCTTGTTCCGGTTGAAAGATCTTAGTCTTTTTTTCCTCTTTTAATATTGAGGTTTGATTATATATATATATATATATATACAATGGATTTCACTGTATAACTGCAACTACAATAAAATCATAAACTATATAATTATAAAACTCTGATGTTCTTGTTTATGCTAATAAATATTGGCACACAGGTGAAAATTGGATACCTGTTAATTCCAGTTCATAATGAATTATTCGAATAAATATTAAAGAAAACAGTGAGTAATATATTACTTTACAAATAATAGCATTAAAAGGAAAGGAGAATGAAAAATGAATTCTCTCAACATAAGTCAAGTAAAATTAATTACTCCAGATGTAAAATCTATTTATATTATAGAATAAACCTGACTAGTTTTTCTACGAAAGATCTCAGGCTCATGTTTGGAAATCTTATTGTTGCCTAGACGATGTTCTTTTTAGTTCTCATAATTACTGTTAATTTTTGTTATACATATATAAAAAAAAAAAAATAAAATTTGCTTTACATCAGGAACGGTCAGTTTTCCTGGTTCAAAGCCAACGTTTTGATTTAACAATCGTATTTAGAAGTTAAGCATTAAACAGATGCATGAAATTCCGTGAGTATATAGAATAAACTATTACATGAGAATTTTAAAATGAATAATTTTACCAACAAAAACTTAAACGCAAATGTCAGCACAAATACAAATGTTCTAATGTAATATTATAAAGACACATTCTATTCATTAATGTTATTTTATGTTGGGTAAAATAAATAATTCAATAAATATTTGAAAATAAATATTTCAATTTACCGGTTTTGTTAGTTTTAAATATGCTTGATTGTGTATATACCTTGAATTGATGTTTCATTTAGTAATGTAAGAAAATAAACGATTTTTGTTTACTTTTAAATGATTATTTGTTTTATGAAATATATCTTGATTCATGTTAAGAATCTATAACAAAACGCTTGGCCATATATGAATCATTGGAATTATTCCTGTCAATCACATTCAGTGAATATATTTTATTAATTGTTGCTATAATTTCGTAATACTGTAAAAGTGACACAAGAGTTCACGAGTCGTCTGGTTTTTTTCTTTTTTTTATAAAAATCATTATCCAAAAGACTCGGTTGACAATAAGTTCAATATTATTTATGAACAGTTAAAGAATGACGTACCATGTAAACTAGTAAACGATTTACTTTCATCCATCAAAATATTGTAAATTTTAGCAAAAGCTCACTGTATGATTGTTAGATTATTTGGGTCAAAATACTTTCATACTGCTATATTTCATGTAGAGAATAAATAGAAGCAAAAACAGAATTTATATTAAATTGAATTAAAAGGAATTGAACATAAATTACATCTAGAACATATTAAAGATTAAAAAATGAATTATCATTACTTGATTAATTTAAACAATTTCTAAGTACTATAAACAAATTTAACAAATACAGCAGGTAATCCATTATTCCAAGTTAAGTTTTCAGACTTTGTTTTATTCTTCTTTGCGAAATTTGACAGGACAAAATTCCGTTTTTCTATAGTTAGTCGTTTAGCGCCAAAAAAGCATTTGCTGAAATCATAAAATGTACGATAACTCTCATTTCTGTACTTGTAATTTCAAATAAAAAAGTTTTCTTTTTTCAATTTATGGGAAAATGAGATACAATTGAACACCAAATAATGGGTTTTTGTCTCTTAGTTTTAACATATCCTTCTAATTGAAGTAGTAACTGTGGAAATACTTGAGCCAGGAAGAATGTCTGGAGATAATTTGAAGGACAGAGTTGTCGGTAGGAGACGTTATCTGGTGGAGCAGTATCAGCTGGTAAGCCACCCCAGGTGGTCCAAGATACCTCTCATTTGCTCACATCACCGCAGAGAGACCTAAATGATCTGTCATTCCGCTCTAAATAACTGTCTTCACGTCTCCTCATCAAATCTTAATCCATTCCACCTTCTCTGACTTCATTCTATATCGCATCCATCCTTTTGTCAACTAAAAAAGCAACGAATCTAACATCGTAAACGTCAAATAACCACCTGTCCGTCATAAATTATCATCAATAAAAAGGAAATAAAACGGAAGTCAGCGAAACATTCTATCATAATAAATTATCATATTAATTTTAAATCTATTGTTTTAGAGTATCACCATTAGCTGACCGCTTAGCATCTGCTAATACTAGCATGTTAGTCTAATGCATAACACATGCATTAGAGTAGATAGTGATGTGCTTTCAAAGGAGACATCTGAGATGGAACATGGAATTTAATTATTAGTATTGTAGTAAAGTAATTGACTTATTCTTTTTGTAATCGTACAAACCTTCTTACTAGCAATAGCTTTATATTCAAACAGATTGTCTATAAAGTAACTAAAAACACAAACAAACAATATATTAAAAATCTTGGTTATGTTAAACTGTACATACCACTGCCTCAAAATATTCTTTATCCTTAATTTATGATTCTTAATTGAATTGCCTTTGCTGTTTGAAACACACATTTTTCTGTTTTCATCTTTAGTGTTATTCTAAGAGCTGGAAGTGGCCTTAAATCTTCTTTTTTTAAGATATTTCATTGTATTATTGTTGTTGGTCTATAATTTCTATGTTTTCGACTTCAGTGTTGTTTTAAGGGCTGAAAATGTCCTTAAATATCAGTATTTATAATTCTTCAATGTATTATTGTTGATGTTTCAAGGTCCACACTTCTAGGTTATCACTTTTGTGTTGTTCTAAATGACGAAAGTAGGATCATTTGGTATTTGGTACCTATTCTACAACAAAAGTCCTCTATTTCACATCACGCATGATTATTATATTAAGGATCTTTAACGAGTACCTCTCACTGTACAGACCTGGTACGTGTACGAGATTCCCCTTTGCGCCCCATGAGAAAATCTACGGTCATAGCCAAGACTCAAACCTCTATTCCTCAATACTCTCACCGTACAGATCCGGCACGTGTACAAGATTCCCCATCTCCCCCCAAGAGAAAATCTACGGTCATAGCCAAGACTCAAACCTCTATTCCTCAATACTGTCACTGTACAGACCCGGCACGTGTAAAAGATTCCCCATCTCCCCCCATGAGAAAATCTACGGTCATAGCGATGACTCACACCTCTATTCCTCAATACTCTCACTGTACAGACCCGGCACGTGTACAAGACTCCCCATCTCCCCCCATGAGAAAATCTACGGTCATAGCCAAGACTCAAACCTCTGTTCCTCAATACTCTCACTGTACAGACCCGGCACGTGTACAAGATTCCCCATCTCCCCCCATGACAAAATCTACGGTCATAGCCAAGACTCAAACCTCTGTTCCTAATTCTCTCACTGTACAGACCCGGCACGTGTACAAGATTCCCCATCTCCCCCCATGAGAAAATCTACGGTCATAGCCAAGACTCAAACCTCTGTTCCTCAATTCTCTCACTGTACAGACCCGGCACGTGTACAAGATTCCCCATTCCCCCATGAGAAAATCTACGGTCATAGCCAAGACTCAAACCTCTGTTCCTCAATCTTCACTGTACAGACCCGGCACGTGTACAAGATTCCCCATTTCCCCCAATGAGAAAATCTACGGTCATAGCCAAGACTCAAACCTCTGTTCCTCAATTCTCTCACTGTACAGACCCGGCACGTGTACAAGATTCCCCATATCCCCCAATGAGAAAATCTACGGTCATAGCCAAGACTCAAACCTCTGTTCCTCAATTCTCTCACTGTACAGACCCGGCACGTGTACAAGATTCCCCATCTCCCCCATGAGAAAATCTACGGTCATAGCCAAGACTCAAACCTCTGTTCCTCAATTCTCTCACTGTACAGACCGGCACGTGTACAAGATTCCCCATCTCCCCCCATGAGAAAATCTACGGTCATAGCCAAGACTCAAACCTCTGTTCCTCAATTCTCTCACTGTACAGACCCGGCACGTGTACAAGATTCCCCATCTCCCCCCATGAGAAAATCTACGGTCATAGCCAAGACTCAAACCTCTGTTCCTCAATTCTCTCACTGTACAGACCCGGCACGTGTACAAGATTCCCCATCTCCCCCCATGTGAAAATCTACGGTCATAGCCAAGACTCAAACCTCTGTTCCTCAATTCTCTCACTGTACAGACCCGGCACGTGTACAAGATTCCCCATCTCCCCCCATGAAAAAATCTACGGTCATAGCCAAGACTCAAACCTCTGTTCCTCAATTCTCTCACTGTACAGACCCGGCACGTGTACAAGATTCCCCATTTCCCCCAATGAGAAAATCTACGGTCATAGCCAAGACTCAAACCTCTATTCCTCAATACTATCACTGTACAGACCCGGCACGTGTACAAGATTTCCCATTTCCCCCAATGAGAAAATCTACGGTCATAGCCAAGAATCTAACCTCTATTCCTCAATACTCAAGGTGAACACACAATCTGTTAATCACATCTGAAACTAGTTCTTTAATTGTTTGGATTGATAGTTCAACCAATTTTCTATAGGTCGAGGATCAATTACAAATAAAAAAATTAATAACATATATACAATATATACACGCTCTAGGTGACCAATAATAAAGGAAACATCTCCATTATTAGTGGATGGAAAGAAATTAAAGAACCACATTGTTAAAAGAAGTAATTATTATCCAGGCAAAATTAACAAATTATTTTCGTCTTAGAATAAAAACTTTCAGCATCAATGTATTTAATGTAACGGAAGAAACTCGAACTTCAAATGAACTTAATGCAAATTTTGAAGCAATATCTAACTTAAATAACTATCTATCATGAAATTTTCTTAAATTTTCAGTTCAGTTTAAAAATGCTATGAGAACAAAATGCTACTGAAATACTTGTGTAAAACTGGTTATCCAACTTGTTATCATAATAAATAGTAAGATGAAATTCAACTTAAATGAAGATGCACACAATAAACTAGTTTTCCAAGAAGAAAGTTGCTATTAGGTAAAATGTGATACGAGATATATTTCCAAAATACAAATCATAATGATAGCGTAATTAGCAAAAAATCTTCTTTATGACAAATATTATTAAATAGCATAGCCGCTTCAGGATTAGCGATTTTTTAAGAATATTTTCTTTCCACGGAGCAAACATTCGATGAGTTTCAGACTAATGAAAAAGCAAACTACAAAGCGACATGTTTACACACAAGTATAAAATACTCAAATTTCATATTTCCAAACAAAAGAAAAAAAAAGCTATCAATGACATTGATCAGAATCAATTATCCTGTTAACTGCTTTTGACGAGTATACACGTCAATCCAAATTTCAATTGCACTGCCTTTGGCGTGTATACACGTTATAGGTAAATATTTATGAATCAGTAAGAGGAGACTTCAAAAAATAAATTTTACCGTTAACAGGTTAATATTTTAGATATTAATATTAAGATTTTAGACCTCAACAAAATAATTTTAATCTTAGATCTACAAATTAATTAATTAATAGATCATAATTAATCAATAGATCTATTGTTTATCATAAAAGATATTAAAATAAATAAAACCAACTAACAAACTACAATAAATTAAAAACTATAGGAGATCAAAAATTGAAAAGCGTTTAGCTGAGTGTTTTATTTGACACTCCCAGGGTTCAGTGCTTTAACTTCCCTTCAAAATAAAAAGAACACATATGGTTAAAATCAATTTCCTACAGCGAAAGTGGATATTGATGTACTTAATTATAAATTCCAGAGTCACTCCATTAATATTTTTTTCTAAAAAAATGGATCACATATGATTTTACGTTTCAAAATCGGCTTTAACGAGTACATAGTCAATTGTATATCAACTCCATTTATTTTTTATCCACCGTTTCCTATTGAAAAAACAAAATATTATTTCGAAATCTTGAGTATTATATTTATTTACATGTGCAAATATTTTTTACTGAAATTTAACAAATTGCCGTTTACACAAAAATGGTGAATTATACTTATAATTATGAATTAAACATTAAAATATTATACTGAGGTAAAATGGATAAACAAACAAAAGTCTCCACACAAATGAAATTTTATTCAACAGCAACAACGCGTTTCGAACACTTTATGTTCATCATCAGGAAGACACCAAGGATGTGATGCTGAGGGGTTGGTGTCTTCCTGATGATGAACACAAAGTGTTCGAAACGCGTTGTTGCTGTTGTATAAAACTTCATTTGTGTGAAGACTTTTGTTTGTTTATCCATTTTATTTCAGAATGAGTAAATACCACACAATTGCGGATTGCGCAACTAATGATTTAAAATATTATAATCCACATAAAAATAAAAGCAAATTGAATATATTGAATCATTTATAAATAATATTTTTTAGAAATCTGTACCATCATAAAGAATTTACAGCTTTTTAAAATGGAAACCTTAAAGAGGTGGAACTATCTAGTTTTTTCGATTTTGATTTAAGGTGAAATATCTGAAATTCTTATAAAACCAGGTCGTATATGTTTATGTAAATGAGAAAGGTAAGGTTTTTTGTCAGTTTTATTTATGGAGTCATGGTTGCCGGTTCCTTGCTAGTTCCTCGTAGAGATTATCTTCATTATGGTATTTGACAAGAACGTATAAAAACCGGTAGGACAACTATTGAATGATAGGTCTTATAAAAGTGATTTTGTTTGTTTGTTTGTTTTTTTTTGTTTATAAAAAGCAATTTCTTTACAAGGAGGTTTTTGTACACTTCATAGAACGTGTAACACAAATATAACAACGTATTTTGAATATTAATATAGTTGACTGTTTTCAACTCTTTACAGTTAATTAATGATGGGATTGACCACTTTATAGCCTGCTTTGCAATTTTACAGTCTTGTCTTATTGATTTGTATTATGGAAATATTATGTAGTGATAACTGTAAACCATGCCTTCCTGGGAACCCGAAGTATGTTAACGAAAATAGGTTGATTAAAGGTAATTACTTATTTATTCGCGAATTTCCTAATTCATGACCAGACATTTTACAGTTATAACGTTTTAATATAATTTTTATATATATATATAAATTATTATAAGTAGGTAACAAATCTTCTCTTACACAAATAGTATTCATTTTTGCATCAGCTTCTGCTAGACTAAAGTTTTGCTGGTTTGCGTACTAATTTACGCTGGATTGATCTGGATCTCTTTATTATTATCCTGTTATG
Organism: Hermatobates lingyangjiaoensis; assembly: GCA_026182355.1. NCBI lineage: Eukaryota > Metazoa > Arthropoda > Insecta > Hemiptera > Hermatobatidae > Hermatobates > Hermatobates lingyangjiaoensis. The sequence goes on along the minus strand of JAPFBL010000175.1, from coordinate 414,452 downwards.
TTGAGGGTGACTATAGCAACTGCGTCTTAAGATAAGTAAAAACTCATTGTACCACCCCCTTGTCTGTACTGAAGTACATTCCGGCAGTTAGCTTCCAACGTCTCTTACCAGATAGCGACAGTCAATCTTTATGAACTGGTTCCAGCGGTAAAAGTTTTAATCTATAAGGTTTTGTTGTAGTGTCCGAAGCAATTTACCTGCTGTTCCATCTAAAGTTGCATCTTGCATATATTTAAGCAGGTATACAAATCGGTAGTGTATCAATTCCTCTTTGCAGGATCTGCACATAACAAGTCATTGATAATTCATGTTAGGCTACCTATATTTCGGGAGAAAGTAATTTCTTTCATAATTTTTGGTACGGTCTTCATAAATCGGGTCAACATCAAGAAGTAAACTTGATGATAGTTCGTTGGTTCAATCTAGTTAGTAATGACTGTTTGATACTCTCTGCGCCATTTTCGGAGGTGGTCTCGGATTCCTTCTCTTACAGGGAAATACCTAAGCTTATCGGTGGATTTTGTCCCCTCCGGCAGCACCGTATACCGGAGTAAGCCTATTTACTCAAGGGGTTCGCCTGGTACCCTGGAGGCTCCGTTCATAATACAGTAACCCCTGTATCATCCATCCTTCGACACGGATCGCATAACTCCTTAGATTGGGGCTGCGATAAAAGAGCGGGTTTGAGGATTAGGAAGGATGTGAAACGAAGGTGTTCAGGCCCAGCCCTTGATCACCTTCTCCTCCTCTTTCGTTTGTCCCTGCATATAGCAGGTTAACAGGGTCGCCTCGTGAAGGCCGAAAGTCGGAGTTGAGTGTTAGAGGCTATTAGAGGCGCTTAATCACTCCATTACTACCCCTCATTGGTTCTAGTATCCATATTAAATTTGCCAGAGGCATTCACAATGCATTACCCTGAACATTTTACTTTAATCCAAAGGTGTGAGGTCGACTGTATTAAACTAGAATTACCTAATAAACTGTTTTTCAACCATTGTAAATAAATTTTAAATTATAAAGATTTTTTTTTAATTACGGAAACTAATTTAACTAGCTTTCGCCCTATACATTGGTCATCTTCAGGTTTAAATTTAAGAAATTATACAAATCTAAGGAAATACAAAATAAATACCATTTACCAGGCGCAACCATATATACAAGTCATGTAATAAATAAATGTAATATGTAATATTCATTTAATAATGTAATATTCATGTAATAATAAATGAAAATACTAAACAGTCCAAACCGGACAGATAAATAAATGAAAAAGACAACACATAGAAGAAACGAGAAAACTTACTGGATCGATATTTCGAACACCTTTCATTTATATATATATATATATTACAGGTTTGATTAAATAATACGCCATATTTACGGTTGATTAGTTTCCTTGTGTATTTCTCAAGGGATCTGAATAATCTTCTTGTACAAACATCTAAATGTTTGCTACTTTCAGGAGCAGACCTTCTTTTAAACATATATCATTAAATTCTTACATACCATGTCGAGTTTTCTTATAGTATTCCTCCATCTTTCCGGTACCATATAAATCAACTCACCGAATGATTTCTTTTTATAATTATTTGTTTGTACAAGAAGATTATTCAGATCCCTTGAGAAATACACAAGGAAACTAATCAACCGTAAATATGGCGTATTATTTAATCAAACCTGTATAAATGAAGGATGCTTCTAATATACTAATATTATTAATATATATATTATATTTTATATTATATTTATATTATGGTTTACTTTCAGGAGCAGACCTTCTTTTAAACATATATCATTAAATTCTTACATACCATCTCGAGTTTTCTTATAGTATTCCTCCATCTTTCCGGTACCATATAAATCAACTCACCGAATGATTTCTTTTTATAATTATTTTCCATATTACACAGGGCTGATGTTTCGGTCTATACAGACCATTATCAAGGAATTCTTTTTACAATATTTTTACAATTCTTAATAAAATACCTGTTTACAATAACAATCACTTCGCTTCATTCAAAGATAACTAATAATAAAATATACATTTAAAATTTACAATCTACCTTAATAAACCTAAACATAAACTTCTGTTAACAGGTTTGTTTCTAAATACCCTACATGAATTTTACACAACATTACTTAATTCACTAATAGTTATTACGTCTTTTTCACGTATGTAACATTAAAATTCTGGAAAAACAATTGGTCTGATCGTTAAGGTTCGGCTTCTTCTCCTTTATAGTTAACGATTCAATTATATGCAGCCTCGTATCGTTATTACCTCGATATAATACTTCAATGTTGTCTTCCGCGTTTTTCTATTTAAATAGAAATAATAATATAATATATATATATATATATTTTATTAAAGTAGACGGCAGCTTCCGCATTTACGACTTTTTTGCTCGTGTTTTCTAGTTCTCTAACTAGTTTTTTCTGGTAGGGAGTGATTTCGTGAAGGAGTTGTCCTAGAGACATCAAAGAAATAATTTTGTAGCATTTACGACTTTTTTGCTCGTGTTTTCTAGTTTTCTAACTAGTTTTTTCTGGTAGGGTTTACAAGAGAATCTGCTGCCAACTTTAATTATACCCACCAATATATATATATATATATTGGTGGGTATAATTAAAGTTGGCAGCAGCTTCTGCGATGACCAATTTCTTACTGATGTTCTCTAGTTTCCTAACTAGTTTTCGGTAACTTTCGGGTATTTTCCAAAGGAGTTCTGGTAACGACATGAAAGGAAAGAAGTTGAACTTTAAACACTTTAACACTTTAAACTAAAACTATAATTTGAAACTTAATCTAAAACACAAGCTTTCGGCTCACATTAGCCATCATCAAATAAAAACGAAAATATTAAATATTATACTTTGTACTGTTATCAAATATTAAATATTATACTTTGTACTGTACCTTTTTGCCTTGTTTAATAATTTCGTTTTAACCTGATGATAGCTAATGTGAGCCAAAAGCTTGTGTTTTAGATTAAGTTTCAAATTATAGTTTTAGTTTAAAGTGTTAAAGTGTTTAGTGTTCAACTTCTTTCCTTTCATGTAATTACCAGAACTCCTTTGGAAAATACCCGAAAGTTACCGAAAACTAGTTAGGAAACTAGAGAACATCAGTAAGAAATTGGTCAACGCAGAAGCTGCTGCCAACTTTAATTATATATATATATATATATATGAATCTCTACATGTAAATTAAATTAAGTGAAAGAACTGGTAAAAGGCCAAGATGCCTGTCAACTAATAAGGCTTGCACCTTGCTGTGCGCGACCTGACCCTTGACCCTGTATATAAAAATATATCTATGTTTGTACAGATATACAAAATGTATATATGTTGATGTTTTGTACAGAATCAACCAAGACGCAAGGCATTTATTCCGCTCCTTTGAGAAGCTACCATTCGGATAATAATAATTCATTATGAAATGTTTATATGTAATGTTTACATAGCAACTGATAAGGGATGGTAGTTAATTTCAGATATAAATGGAAAAGAATAGATTTCATTAAAGAGCACAATAAAGTAGACTTTCTAAAGCATCAGAACTCAATTTCCAGCAGAAAGTATCCTTAAAGAAGCTCTAAAGTTTTATGACCAACAATTCTATTCAATAATTAACACAAGGAGGGTTTGTTCATAATGAAGTAAATCAAGAGAAAGCTATAAATTGTTAATGAATTTAAATTCAATTTAAAAGCAGTAATTAATATTTTATGTTATTAATAACAGTTGTGCACTATTGATACTTGGGATCAATAGATATTTAATAATCACTTCTATTTTTTAGAGGTGTTTTTAATACGAAAATGACTTTCTATGACAATACAAGTCCATGATAGATGGTCCAAAGATCATTATAGCACCGTAGGAAGGAAAGTAGATTTTTAAAATTCAAAAAGAAAGAAGTTAAACTATTAGCTAAAAAAGGTAAGCCTTGCTCAGATAATTCAATAGGCTTCTTACTGAAAGAACTGTAGATAAATTATAAATATACCAATGTTTCGTCCATATTTATGGACATCATCAAGGTTACATTAAATACAGAATTTAATAGCGAAACATAAATACAATCAAATATTGCTTCTTTTTTTTTAAAATATACTATATTCTGTATTAATGTCGCCCTGAGGGTATTTGTAGATCTGATGAAAAACGTTAGGGTAAATTGTTTGAAATGTATTTAAAACTGGACCAAACTTCGACAAAAAGAAGAAAAAAATTAATATGTTCCACTTGAATATGAATATACGTCTTAGGTCCTGCTAACCTCAATAAATACTTTTTTTAACATAACATCAAGAACAAGAGCTGCTCGTAACTATAGAAGAGGACCTGTTCCGACATCATATCAACATCCCGCGTCGCTTTTACGATGAATGACGTACACAAACCCCATGTGATGAGCAATAGCTGCTCATAACATTCGGACCAGGGCCTGTCCGAAACTCGCAAATCAACAATACGAGTCACTCGTGACGTTGAATGAGGTACACAGCCCCATGTTATGAGTAATAGCTGCTCATAACTTTTGGACCAGGGCCTTTCCAAAACTCACAAATCAACATTACTAGTCACTCTTGACGATGAATGAGGTCACAGCCCCATGTGATGAGCACTAGAAGGGCATGTTCAAAACTCGCAAATCAACATACGAGTCGCTCATAACTTTGGATGAGGTGCACAACAACCTTCTAATCAAGAGCAAAGAACTGCTCATAATGACAGATGAGGACCAATTCAAACTTCAAATCAAGAATACGAGTTACTCGTGAGGGAAGTCGTTATCGTCATCAAGGCAAGAACAAGTGTTGTTTATGATGATAGAATATGGTTTGGTTTTTTATGATTGCTATTAGAGTGAGTGGGGTGGGCAATGCATCCAAAAGTTCATAGACTCTATACCATACAGACCACACCGTTTAATAGATCGTTCTCATGTAAACCAAATATATTTTGTATAACATAGATGCGCTGTATAGATTTTGGGGAAAACTGATACAAGTACATTTTCCACTTGGAAAGCCCAATTACAAAACTTAGAATAGAGCTCATATTACAGGACATACTTATTTAGAGAACTACTGTATACCATAATACAGTATAAAAATACTGATTAAATGAAGGAATTACTGTTGCAACTCAGAATAGATATGTTACAAATTTTGAGAAAAAGAAAGAAAATTAGGTAGATTTCAGAGTGTTTCAACATTATTGGTTTGAAAAAAAAATCCTGTGATATACTCGCTTCAGTAATAGTAATGGCAAAGGTAGCATACATACATGGTCACATAAGCAAGGATTTAGAAATTAAAATATTTTCAATTATATCCTAATTTAGCTAGACCACTAAGGTCTCTCTCCTTGAGAGGGCCTCATTCCTATATTAACACAACTGAAAGCCTCAAAAAGAAATCTTTGCCTCATACATGGTTAACCAAAAGTAGGCCTACGATTATAATAACAAAAAAATAAGACATAACATCTTCAAATACCCAATTTTTTTAGCGATTGATTATGGTTGACAAAGTTATAATTTTTAAGTTACAATGAATTTTTATTTTTTTTATTTTTTCGGCATAAAGGTTTTTCATGCATTAAATTAGTGGAACATTATTGCTTTAACTGAATCCTTTTCAGAGTACCAACCAAACCACACATCATTTCACTAACCACATCGAATTCACTTTCTGAATAAAGGATTTCGAGTGGTACAGTGAAAAGTATGCATTAAATAGTTTTATCGAATTACATGATTTCGAGTTGAAATCTAAAATGTACAACATTTTTTTTGCCCATAGTCCAGCCTTTTAGGTTTAAGTACTGTTTTAGGGCCGGAAAGTGTAGTTCCTTTATTATTTGGCACCTATTTTAGTAATGGGGGATCCACATTATCGGTTTGTTTCTACATTGGAATTTTTTAAATTTCACCAAATTCAAGTGTATTTAGAATATTTACTTTAACGTATACTGTTAGAGATCTTGAACGTATACCTGACATCGTACAGTTTCGGAACGACGGCTTAACGTCCTCTCTGAAAACCTGCCTAATATTTTACATCCCATATGAAAAAATCAAAGCAGTTTGAGTAGTGAAGAAATGGAAACATTAATGGTGGGTTAAGAAGGACTTGTGCAGTCAAGGATCTACCTCAGACAAAATAATGTAATGAAGATATTGAATGAATTGTAACTTGGTGGTCATGTATTGACTTGGTTTCGTATATACAATGAAACATAAGTATTATTATATTAAAATATGAAATACATCACATAATACATGCATATTATTAATACCATAGAGATAGAATAATTCATAACAATTAATAGAATACCAGCTTACTTCGTATTGGTTTGGGAGTTCCAGGATTGGCTTCAGATACTGGCCATCTTCAAAGCAGAATTTGAAGCGACATCTGAAGATGGATTTTTCCTACTTTAATAGTCTTTTTACAGGACAGCGCGATGCTTGATGCAGAACTGTCAAGAGCGGACGCATGTAAGTAATTTATTAATATAAATCTATACAATCATATAATGAATATAACATAAATATAAATAATAAAAATTCTTCCAACTAATGAAAAAAATTTCATTAAGTTGATAGGTAGATTGATTGCTGAAAATTATAAAACACTGAGACGGTTTGAAGAAGAAAAGCCCAGTGAACAAATGCCGAAGAGGCAAACTTCGGATGAAATATATGCATAAATAAATACCAGAGGATAATATCAGCGTAGTAATCCTTTTCACCACTTTTGTGGGGGAGGGGGTGTTATTTTTCTAATTTGGTTGTTGTATTGTGTCCGGTTAATAAAATGAACATTTTCATTATAACATTAAGGGTGTAAGGAACAAATTTTGTCACAATTTGTATAATAACAGATCCTAGGTTAACAACTACTTCACGATATCTCAGTTCAAATGGAGAACCCCTGTAATACATATCTAAATATTTATAATAATTAAATGACTCCTGCGGTCGCCGCTCTGCCTTCCTGCGGAACTCTTCGCCTCCTGATGACGACGATGATCGAAATATAGAAGTGAGTTATTCCTGTGTCTATCTGTGTGCTATCTTTTTAAATTGGTTTTTATCTAAATATTTATAAATATATTAGAAATACAGAAATACTGTAAATATGCTTTAATTATCGCAACTGGAAAATACAAATAATATCGACAAATTACTAATATCCTTTTTTTTTTAATAAAAAAATTCCGCATTATTTTAGCTTTTATTTTTTTTTCAATATTTTAACCTCATCAACATAGCACACGCTCCTACTTATTACCCGGATCCCCCCCCCCCCATCAAACTTTCTTTCCCTTTTAAGCATATTGTATTATTTTGTTCTCTTTTTTAGTCTGCAAATTGAAGTTAGGCTGAAGATTCAACTTTCAAATATGGTAATAACTCTAGATTTATTTAAGTGGAATATTCTAGCTCATGTATATATACTACCCATTTCTATTAATTGGGTAATCCGATATTATTCTTCAGTCGTTCATGCTTAATAACAATACCATCTTCAGAAATTGTAATATAATAACTCCAAAATCAGCACTAGAGTTTATACAAAAACCGACAAAAACCGGTTTTCGAATAGTATTTTTTTCCAGAAAACCGTTTTTAACCGGTTTCGAATTTTTATAAAAAATATTTTTTTGCTCGAATATTCTGGAATTCGAACAAAAAATTTTAACAGAAAATTTAGAGTGATTCAAAGCAGTTTTTGACTGAAGTTATCTACTATTCAATTTTATTGATAGTAAAATTTTTTTATGAAATTTAGTAGAACAAAGAAATAATAGTTGACCAGGATTAAATAACATTAAAAACAGTTCTTCGTTGTTTATGCAATATTTTCATATATAAGGATGTAAATATTTTTATAATAGTGAAACGAGTTATTCAGCAAAGGGTTCAAATAACTAAAAACAATATATTTTCATATTTTTATAATAGCCATATTATTTTATAACTATATTAGATTTATAATAACCATATTATTAAATCGTACCGATATGATTCCAAGAACCAAACCGCTTGCAACAGTGTATTCATCAATCTGGTACATTTGATGTACTACATTTAAAGTGTTATTCATACATTAAAACCCGATATTTTCTACTAAAAAACCGGTTTTCGAATTCCATAACTTTCTCCAAAAAACCGGTTTTTGAAACCTATTTTGAAAAACCGATAAACCCTCCCTAATCATCACTGTTCGATCAACTCTTTCAAGACCTGAAGGACTTCTAATGTGAGATTGTCCTTCAGCAGTTCATCCTCGACATGCACATAAGATATTTATCAAACCACAAAAGAAATGGAAAAACAAGACTAAGATCTTTCAACCGTAACAAGCGGTCTTCGTCAGAGTCAAAAACCCAACTGATGGGTTTTTTTCAGTTGGGTTTTTGACTCTGACGAAGACCGCTTGTTTCGGTTGAAAGATCTTAGTCTTGTTTTCCCATTTCTTATTGTGGTTTGATCATTGATTGTTATTTCACGTGTTTATGTGAAATCTTTTTATACATAAGATATTGTAAAGAAATCATTACGACAGCCTTCACTCATTGTTTTTCTTTGAAAAAGACAAATATTTAAATGTTATTAAAGCTTAACAAAATTAATTTCATATTTTAAAGAGATTGTCAACGGTTGTACTTACTTGAGTTCTTTTTTCACTGTTCAGTTTTTATTTAAAGAAATGGCTAATCACCTGAACATTACCAATAGATTTATGCACACAAAAAATAAAACACTACTTTCAAAACACTCAATACTCAAACGACTCAACTAACAAGATTACAATGATAAGTAAATGCTTTAAAGCAAAAGCAAAAAAGAAGATAAACACGTTTAAAGTTATCTACAATATCAAACTTAGGGAGAAAGCGTTTAATTTTTCTATGATTTTTTTTCTCTTCCATCAGTAATACGAAGACAAAGTTCAGACATGTTTATTAATTGAGAAAGTTTAGTTGGGTGCCAGATTTTTAAGGTCACTACTTTCATCTCTATTAGGTAGATCCAGTTTTAATTTAAAAGTGTTCTACTGCCCTGTCACTCTTGGTTACTTACCTTTAAGAACTAATTTACATAAACTAGTATTTTTAAAATGGATTAATACAAACTCCCACAAGTCGAGAAAGTTAACTGGGAATGTGATTTACATTGGTGATGTGAAATTTGGCCAGCAATAAATAACGTATACTTTCATGCGGAATTTGATCAACAAGGCACAGAGTAGTACGGTCATCTTTTAGAACATGCCAGGCAAACGAAAGCTAATTAAGGCAGCTAAAATCAATACATTTTTCTTCTCTGCTTTTACTTATAAGGTTACTTATTTTAATAACTACTTGTTATTAATAGTTACTTGTAAATGCAAATAAGAAACAAGCAATTCCTGTATTGATTTTCATCAGACTCAACTTTTCAGCTATACTGTTAAATCAAACCTGGCCGATTTTAGCGTACCGCCTTTTTGTACTCCCAGTGTGTCAATGTAGGTACTGGCGTCCGAGGTGGACCATGCAGAGTCGGACGGCACGATGATAAGACAGGTGTATGACTTATTAATCACAGCATTACAAGAGGTACGAAAAACCTTGGTAATACTTTTGTAAGGAGGATAAAATTATCATCAATAAAGATTATCGGTCTCCGAGCACTAGAATATTTCTCAGGATATAAAATTACAAGTTAAAGATCCAAGATGAATTAAAATAAACTTAAATATGTACGAGATAGTGGGACTAAAGTACTCCAGTACTTACATGCTTACCTATAAAAAGATTTCACATAAACACGTGAAATAACAATCAATGATCAAACCACAATAAGAAATGGGAAAACAAGACTAAGATCTTTCAACCGTAACAAGCGGTCTTCGTCAGAGTCAAAAACCCAACCTATGGCCTGGTAGATTCGGGGTTCGATAACCACTCTGGACATTGATTTATTCACGAGGGAGGTAAAAAAAAAAGAACCGAAGAACTTTGTTCCTCGTAGAGGACGTTATGCCATCAAGGGCAGAAAATTCCAAATTTTTTAGGTGTTATTTTCTACTTAATATATTTCTACCTTCCTTCAAAATATATCTCTATGCCATGTGCTGACTCGAGCGCACTATCCATTTTGCAAAACAATCCTCTCTTACTGTTATACTACTGAAAAAAACCCAGAAAAAAACGCAGGAAATAGCCGAAAAAACTCGCTACTACATTTCGACATTCAGACGTCACTAGATGTTATACACCAGAGTTTCCCAAAGTGGGCGGTTCTATGATTCATTGAACCACAAGGAAATTGATGCTTAAAATGTGCTCACTATAACGTGCAAACTGTTATAATGGCTGTGACAAGCAATTTAAATAAAATTATTGTCGAACTTAAATCGATTTGTTTTTCAAAATTAACCTATTTTCGAGTTATTACGTTCTGTATAAAGAAAATTAAAAAAATCAGATAAGACATTCTAACTGTTTTCAGATTATTTTAACATCTTGAAAAGCAATTACTACGTTCGGATTTCGTGGAGTTGAAATGTATAGTTGGTTAATACTTTGCTTGTACTAAGATTATACATGGATTATGTCTATGGGATAGTCAGAGAAGAGCGGAGTGTGGTGGTAGAGGAGGGCTGAGCCTGCTGGTGGGGAGAAGAATGAGGCGGTAGCGGCCAACTAGGGCAGTCCCTGCCGCGATCTGCCTGTGCTACGAGCTCTGTCCACCGACACCCCTTCTACTACACTCGTCGTCTTCCCTCGCCCGGCCCTCCAGCAAGGTAACTTCACTGAACCCTTTCAAAATATATATACCTCAAGATATCTATCCTTCATAACAAGGATAGATGGTGATAAAAATGAGAAAAATGACATTTCTTCGTAACAATGATATTTCTGAATTTCTAATTATTTACTATTGGGATCAATCAGTCTCTATATTCTCCATTTAACCTAGACGTAAAAATAATTTTTTTAACAAAATTAAAAGAAAAAATAAAGTGCAATCCTCTATTAATTTACGCGACACACGAATTAGATATATTTTAGAAAAAATGAATTCCCATGCACGAAATATATATAACAGATTTAATAATATATCGACCGTTTGATAGAGTAGGTGTGTTATCTAATCGGGATTCGGTCAAATTTTCTAGGTTCAAAAAACAAACTCTCATTGCAGACGTTTCGAAGTCTAGCCAAAGGTTTTGTCCGGTTAAGATTCTTGTTCCTTTAAATAATGTAAATTTCAATTTCTTAGTCAAAAAATTCTTACTTCTGCCTATGAAAAAAGTGTTAAAATAAAACCGAACCGTCGCCAATGAGAGTTTGATTTTTGAACCTAGAAAATTTGATCGAACCCCGATTAGATAACACACCAAAATATATATATATATATATAATTCAAAACATGAAATAGTCTATTATTATAAGTTATCAAACGATTATAAAAAAACACGGAAAAAGCCAACAATTTTGTTGTTTATATTTATTCGTGTTTTTTTCTTACAATCGTTTGATATATACATGCCTTAAACAATGATCAACTTTTTCAATTTTACTTATACAATCATTTTTATGTCTTTCATTAGTTTAATGATTGTATTATTCTTTAACCAAAAGAAGAGCTAGTATTTTCGTTGGGTTTCGATTAACTATTGGGTTTCTAGAAACTACATTAATGTAGTTTGTTTATATATATATATATAATTCACATATTCACATGTGTAGAGTATAAAAATAAAGAAAGATTAACAGTAACAACCTGAATTTTTGATTTGAACCATCATCAGGAGAAGAAATCTAGGAAGACCTAGCCCCTATACAGGGACTTGGAAAGACGGTGTCCAACCATCTTTGCATTGGTGCTCTTACTCTTACTCTATTTCTTCCCTCAGGACGTCTAAACCAACCATTCAGAATTGTAGGTGTTGGTCTTTTTCTATATGTGTATCTGCACTCATGTCAATATATTCGTCTCTATTTCGGATAGTTTTTCATCGTTGATAGTATTTACACCACGGACATCTTGTATGAATAGTTCAGTAATACTTTGTCATACAATAACAATAAATACAATCATTTGTATTAAGCCGTAAAAATTTCTTGAAATAAAAAAAATCCCAAGAGAAGCTTTAGCTCAAAGGCTCAAACTTTCTTTGACTGACTCCTGATGAAATAACCTAATTTTTGGAAATATAAAATATTTATTTGTAATTAAAAAAAATACGACAAAGAAATCATGTCCCTATGTTATTAACATGAATTTTAAACATAAAATTCGTTGTAATACACAGCAATAATAATTTCCTATTAAAAAAAAAACCTATTTACTACTATTAATTTTTAACAAAAATTGTATTTTGTTCTATCATAAAAAAGAATAATATGAAGTTTTTAAGTGTACAATATAATTGTAAACTAATGAAAATGTTTACCACAATACGATTGTGCCTAATGTTTTAATATTCTAGCGGTCAGCTCGTTACTTCATTGATCAATTATTCGCTGTAGTGAATTGATATAGATGCATGTATATAATTTGGCACAACGAGCTAACTTCGTATGATGGACCCAGAAATTACTATTTTTTACTCGTGGAATCCGATGAATATTCGATATCTCTGGAGATCCATGTGCATCAATTCTTTAACTAAACACAACAATTGTTTTTCTCATTTTTTTAAGTTTTATAAGTCCTTTGTTATTCGTCATTTATATATGTTAAAACATATACATTTTAAAGTTCATTATAAATTTTATTTTAAAATCATTAAAATTTAACTGTTAAAAGGAATTTAAAAATAAGGCTGATTTTGACTTTTATAAATACCTAATTATATAAATATGCTTTATAAACAAGCCAAATTACACTTTAAAACAAAAAAATTAATAGCATACTACAGAAATAGCAGAAAAGAGTGGAAAATCAGAAATTTGATGTACGATTCTCAGAGTCTAATTCTGCTTCATTTTTCTAACCAGTATTTCTTTTTATCTTCCAAAATTATAAAAAAAGAAAAAGAAAATCAGACTTGATCCTAAAATATCTGCAATGTTTACTTGGTTGATGTTAATAAATATCGTACTGTTGATGTCAACTCGAGCCGTATAACAATCATACTTATGTTGTTAAAGAATACAGGTGGTTAAAGCATAAGTAAATTGTAAGTAAGTTCTGAAACTTTCCGAAGTATGAATATCTGAAAATGAAAAACTATTGATTTTACAAATATAACAGTAAGAGATCAACTTCAAATAACCGTTATCTTACACAGCGGAATATTATTCTATTGATGTGTACACAGTTATATATTTTATGTATTTCAGTTATAAAAATTGCACGTTAAACAGTCGAAAAGGTATTATGAAATAATATAAGGGAAGATGTTATGAAGATATAATAATCAAATACAATCGAAAAGTATAATTTTCAAATATAAAAAGAAACATATAGGATTTTAGATTTTAAATAGGTTCGCCACCTTAGTTATTATCAGGTGAAGAAATTGTATTTCAAAGAGAAAAATGAACTCTTTTCGTATTATCAAATAAGAGGAAAGTATTATTTAATAATACATTGATTGTACTTCTCTGACATACCAGTTCTTCTCTTGACGATATCAAAACACTTAGGACATACCAGTACTAAAAAACAATTTTTTTTTCAAATGCTGCTCTCTATTTTAATAGTAAAGTTTAGTTTTTAACTCAATTCATTCTGATTTAGCTATTAACATGTGACGCATTTTTCTGTAAAATTTGTATGATAAACAGGCCCATCACAGTAAATCTAGAATATATGGTTTAATTTATATGTTCTGGATATATCAAAAATTTTGTTCTTGTAATTGTCAAAAATTTGTATGAAAATAAGAAAGGTGAAACAATGCATTATCGATGACTATTATGTTTGTACTCTGTGAAGACGGGAGACTTCAATGCTAGGACATGACACAAGCTGAGAGATAACACTTTTATCGGAAATATATAATAGATTAATATAATTAGATATAAATATTATATATATATATATATATATGATTCGCGCTCCGTTCTTCGACGTGGGCAGATCTCTCTCACTTCGTCCTCTCTTCACGTCTACTCTCCTGATGACGAACAACAGTTCGAAATATTGAATTCTGTAAGTTTTCTTTGTATTGTCTTTTCTGTGTCGTGCTTTGTGCAATTTAAAGCTATATATATATATATATATATATATATATATATATATATATATATATAATTTGAAAATAGACAGAAAAATGATGGAAAACTAGACACTAATACTCACTTTCAATATTCGACGTCGACCTCACCGAAGGAAGTGTTGCAGAGAGAAGTCAGAAGCTAACTTATATATATATATATATAATATATATATATATATATATATATATATTGTTTGATTAAATAATACGCCATATTTACGGTTGACTAGTTTCCTTGTGTATTTCTCAAGGGATCTCAATAATCTTCTTCAGAATAACACAAGGAAACTAGTCAACCGTAAATATGGCGTATTATTTAATCAAACCTGTATAAATGAAGGACTGCTTCCTAAATATACTAATATATATATGTATATATATACACCTATTAATATACTTGTAACCAACCCCTCAGTAGAGTTTTTGACGCTGACGAACACCGCTTGTTACGGTTGAAAGATCTTAGTCTTTTTTTCCCTTTTCATTTTGTGGTTTGATCATTGATTGTTATTTCACGTATTTATGTGAAATCTTGTTTCCTCCTTCGACGTGAGGAGAACTTTCTCACATCGTCGTCCATCTTCTAGTCTTCTCCTGATGACGAACAACAGTTCGAAATATTGAATTTAGTAAATGCGCATTTTATAATTTTTCTTTGTAATTTAAAGTTGTATAAACTATACACGAGTGCGAGATTAACAAAGAGCAACACACAAAGTAGGGAAACACACTTACAGTAACGGGGTTACTTGCCGTTGTGTCTACAACGTACTTGGTCTCCCATTCTCTTTTCTCCTGAAGACGGATTACCCGAAAATTTAAGCCTGTAAGTGTGTTTCCCTACTTTGTGTGTTGCTCTTTGTTAATCTCGAACTCGTATTGTGTCCAGTTTGGATCGTACTTCGTTTTATCAGTGAATATATATATATAATAATATAAAAAACAGGATTTCACTATGTTGAGATTTTTCTCTGACGAAGATAGCTTGTTACGCTTAAAATATCTTAATTTTACTGTGGTTTACACGATTTTATATATATATATATATATATATATATATAATATAAGCATGGATGCAGAAGCTTTTGTGGCAGAAAAAAAATTAATGTGGCGCACCCAATTAATTTGGCGCCAAACATTCGACGTTATGCTATATTTTTATAATGATATACAATATAGAAGAAAATAATATAATAGTTTGGGAGCCATGTTGAAACTTACAAAAGAAGAATCCATTATATTCGATGGTTTGTACTAAATTCGTTGATTCAGTAATGATCTCATTCAGATCATTTTGATAATGTATAAATAAAATGCAAATCAAAATATGTATTATGATATATATAAATAATTTGAGGAATAATATAAAAAAGAAGAATTTAGTAGGAAGCACTGATTATTTTTATGACTTTTAAAATCAGCAACACTCATTACTTTACAAGGAAAATAAAAAGAGATATTTCTTATGTGGAATGAATTTGGTACAATTAATGGCCCGCATTAGTCATGGACATGACTGCGGGGCACAATCTGTGATCACTCAGATGTTTTGGCATTTCTATATAGGCGCCACTCTTCCATAAGGATGTAAATCGAATCTTCTTTCACCAGTCATAAATCTCGGTGTCATATGCAAATGTCTTCATCTCAATGTTTAATAATAATATGGTGTTCCGATAGGAGCGCCTTAATATAGAAATATAGGATATTGACATGAGCAGATGATAACGCACAAAAAAAGGTGAAACAACCTTTAATTTAATAAAATATATTTAAAAAAATTATGATGAGTTATATGAGATGCCCAGTGCAAAACTGTGATGCAATGATAAAGGGATTGCGCCGCAAATAATGGGATATTCTCTACATTGTGTTCGTTATCTTATGAAGACAGAAGATGTTTTCTCTAACTTCATCTACTTCTGATGATGATCTACTGTTTCAAATATCGATAACTGGACGAGTTTCATTCTCTTTTAGGCCTGGTTAGACTTACTTTTTATAAGTCTGATTGGAACCTTTGCATTACTATTAAACTGTATTTGCATTACGCAAATATCGTAGCGAGTATTCGTGGCCTCTCGCATGTGTTCTTTTGCTGTAAAATTAGTCAATTTAGTTAGTGGAATCACATGCGACTCTATAAACCATTAAACCATAAGAACTTTTCTATTACGTAACAGTTATAGTCAAAATTTCCTTGATATACTTATGAATAATTATATATGCATATGAGACCGATGTAGGTATGCCACAGCTATTTTATATGATATATATATATATATATATATATATATATATATATATATATGAGTTCAAAATCGAAGAGGAGTAACACACAGAGTAAAGAAACACACTTACAAACTCAAGTGTTAGTATCGGTAAGTGACGGTTTATTTATTAGCACAAGTGTTGCGTCTACAATGTGCTTGGTCTCCTTTTCACTTTTCTCCTTGCCCGAAATTTGAGTTTGTAAATGTTTCATTACTCTGTGTGTTATTCTTCTTCGATTTTGAACTCGTATTGTGTCCAGTTTGTCTTTCGGTTTATTAAGTGAATATGATATATATATTAGTATTCAAAATTAAGCATTTAGTATAAGCTGGTTGCCACCGATTTACGGTGGGTCGACTCTAAATATTCTAAACTCTAAATAATAAATCCATATTATTAGAGACATTAACACTTCAGTATTACAGTGTAATGTGTTGCGTTAGTGAATTGTGAATGTCTCTGACGAGCATAAAATGGAAATTACAGCTAACCCAGAGCAAAGTATGTAGTGCGCAAATTGGATGCAACCAGCAAAAGATTACTGAATGCAGAAGTTAATGCAAAATATAATATATATATTAATAATATATATATATTATATATATTAATATATTAATAATATATATATATATTAGGATGGACCTTATTTTGACAAAATTTCGATTATATTTAGTGCTCACCCTAAAACAAAAGTAGAGCTCAAATACAAAATAATGGTCCACAAAAAAGTAAACAAATTGATGATATTTTTCTTTTATTGATTTCTAGTCTCTAAGATAATATCTATATTTCAAGAGTCTAGAATTAGTAGTAAAGAAAAAAAAAGTTGTCTAAAAACAGGTTTTTGAGGAAAAAAGTAACTTTCCCTTCATGCATAATTGCTCCGAAACAATAGGGTTCATCTACACTCCGATGCCTATTTTTGTGTAAAACATCAATTTGATCCATGAAAGATTCTGGACCGTAGGGTGGCCACAAACTTTGGATACATACTCACCCACCCACCCACCTACACATAGACATCATCAAATAAACTTCATAAAATGACTTCTGGGACCTCAAAACATGTAATTCCTTCAAAATCACGAGATCGAATTTTTTCACGATCACTATACTTTATTTATAGTAAAGTAAAAAAATGATAATAAACCTTTCCCCATACAGATTGAATTTCAAATGACATTTTTTCTGGGATTTGCGTCTTTTTAGGTTCAACCAAATGTTGAGCAATTAAATTTCATCGTAAAACTTTGTATCCTTAGGTTTTCGATACGGCTGGATACTAATATCAGGTCAAAAACCGGTTATGACTAATGATAATTGGCAAAAAAAGTAGTACAAAAATTCACATAAAACACAATATTTATTAAAATATGAAATTATATTATTTCATTAAAACTATGATAAGTTATAAAATGACAGTAATATACCGTTTTTGATTGTTTATTGACTGTTTTATTGACAACTTTCACTCATGTCAAAAACCAATATTTATTTCAAAAGTCTTAATCAAAAGAACTTTGATTTATAAAAAAAAAAAAAACTAAAAATTTGATTATAAAACTCATTTTCCGCTTAATGAACAGTTGTTATTTAGCGAAAACACGTTAATATTTTTTTACCAAGAAACTTTAATTAATTTTTGTTGAAATATAAAAATGAAACACTAAAAATAATAAAAAAAAATCAGAAAATGAATTTCTATTGACTTTTTGGCCAGTTGTCATTAATGAAATACCGAGAGATTCGATTCTATGAACTAACTTCCTGCTAACAGGATTTAACTGGAAAAGGAATTTTTTTTAAATAAATTAATAAAGAAGAAGGAAAGGTAAATTAATTTGGAAAGAAAATAAAAATTTACGAAGTTAGTTCATAGAATCGAATGTCTCAGTCTGAAGATCGTGAGACTGCGGTTCACTTTAAAGATCTGCTGCCTATTTATACCAATATATACCACTGCATATGCTTTCAATTTGAAATCTAAAGATGGTTGCAAGAACACCTGTCATTTTTCAATGAGAAGGGAATGGAATTTTCTTTTTCATAAGATAATAATTATTTGTGGCTTAATATTAGAATTTAAAATTGATTTGTCCTATCTATATTTAATGTTCGTGAGTTTGTTTGTGCACTCATTGTCAGTGGAGATAAAAACCTGAAATTGTTATAACCTGTACTTTTGTTGTGACTGGATTTGATGTATTGTATTGCAATTAACAAATCATATTAGAGGGTCAAGGTAGCCCCGTGGCTTGCATACTCTCCTCGACTTTCTACAATATTTTTTAATAATATTTCCCATTAGGGGGTCAGGGTAGCACAATGGCTTGCGTACTCTCCTCGACTTTCTACAATATTATTTAATAATATTTCTCATTAGGGGATCAGGGTAGCCCAATGGCTTGTGTACTCTCCTCGACTTTCTACAATATTATTTAATAATATTTCTCATTAGGGGGTCAGGGTAGCCCAATGGCTTGCGTACTCTCCTCGACTTTCTACAATATTATTTAATAATATTTCTCATTAAGGAGGTCAGGGTAGCATATAATATATAATAAACTTTTACATTAGAGGTTAAAAATGAATAATTTTAGAAACAAACTTGAACACAACTATCAGATAAAACACGAATGTTCTAAGGTAATATTATAAAGACACATTCCTTTCATTGATGTTATTATATGTTGGGTAAATAAAATTATATTTCAATTTACAAGTTTTGTTTGTTTTAAAAGTATTTGATCGTTTATATAACTTGAATTGATGTTTTATTTATTTATGCCATAAAGTAAATGATTTCATTTACTTTTAAATGATTTTTATTTTGCTAAATATACTTACTGTGTATATATCTTGAATCATGTTAAGAATACTATATCAAAAGCTTGGGCGATATAAGAATCTGTTTCCGTGCCTTAATAACAAGAAATAACAATTAAAATTATCCCTGTCAATCATGTTCAGTGAATTTATTTCAATAATCATTAGTTGTGCAATCCGTAATTGTGTGGTATTTACTCATTCTGAGGTAAAATGGATAAACCAACAAAAGTCTCCACACAAATGAAGTTTTATTCAACGCGTTTCGAACACTTTGTGTTCATCATCAGGAAGACACTATAATACAAATTATATCTAATTAGTTACAAAAATTAGACTGAAATAATAAAATTCAATTAAGAGAATTCAACACTACCCAAGGATGTGCTGCTGACGGGTTGGTCCAGTGAAAACAAGTAGTAAATAGATCCGCTGCGAAAGAGTGGGGATAGGCATTTAGGTGATAAGGTGACAAAGGCTTCGGGTATGCTTGAAAACCTTTAACTGAAATACAGAAGGCCAGAACCACTAATTTAGAGGAAAGAAACCTTTTTTTATTTATTTATTTATTTTTTTTTAATTTATTCTGGCCTTCTGTATCTCAGTTAAAGGTTTTCAAGCATACCAGAAGCCTTTTGTCACCTTATCTCCTAAATGCCTATCCCCACTCTTTCCCAACGGATCTGTTTCCTACTAGTTGTGTTCACTGGACCAACCCGTCAGTACCACATCCTTGGGTATGTCTTGAATTCTCTTAATTGAATTTTATTATTTCACTCTAATTTTTGTAACTAATTAGATATAATTTGTATTATAGTGTCTTCCTGATGATGAACACAAAGTGTTCGAAACGCGTTGAATAAAACTTCATTTGTGTGGAGACTTTTGTTGGTTTATCCATTTTACCTCAGAATTATTTCAATAAGTATTGCTATAATTTCTGAGTGACAGAAAGGGTCACGGGTAGTCTAGTAAGGTATAAAGGCAGACTAATATACACTGAGAATCAGGTGATCAGCTTCAATAGCATGCAGTATCCTACAGGAAGCTCTCTGAGTGCTTTCAGATTCCAAAAGACTGAGTTAGTTGCTTGAAGTGGAGCCATCTTCCTAATTAAGATAAGTTTATTTCCGATTACCTGGCTTTAGACGTCTCTATAAGTAGGCTGATTATCCTGGACCACCCCTGTGGATTATCCAAGCCCAGCCCAAACAAATGAGTTTTGATTACCTCCACAACAGGATATGCGTATCTCACATATTTCAGGATGCTTATTAGCGAAGCAAAGGAATGTTTTTAGCATATGATAGTTAAATAAAATAACTGATTCTTCACTAAAAAAAAAATAATCACAATATAACATTTTAAATTTAAATAAAACCAGCATACTTTTTCAATTGATTTCTACGGTTAATAAACTTAAACTAAATATAAACTAATTCAAATCCTATATAAATCAGTACTAAATCTCCTTATATAAAAGGAAGTCATTACTGAAGTACAGTATACTTCTTCATTATATCTTATTTAAATAAGTTCAGAACTGGCAATTTAACAAGCATTCCATTTAATGACTTATGCTACAGGAGATGTCAATTAAAAAAAATCCAACTGTTCTTTAGCCATAATAGTTAGATTTTCGTATGTTTTATGAGTTTAACAACATTATTTTTTTTTTGAAAGGCTTTCAAATAATATTACAAATTGACCTAAAAAAGAAGATTCAAAGTTAGAGTTTTGTCTCCAGTGAAATCTTTAATAGAAGTGACTATAAAAGACTATAATATATATTTCAAATAATATTACAAATTGACCTAGAAAAGAAGATTCAAAGTTAGAGTTTTGTCTCCAGTGAAATCTTTAATAGAAGTGACTATAAAAGAATACCAATCAAACAAGAAAAGTCAGAAATAATAATAATAAACTGGAAAAATACGAAAAAAAGGGGATAATATGTCAACATAAAATGATTGAGTCCTGGAATTGTTTGGGAACTAAGAATCCAAATACTGTGGCTTCATACGTCGGACCTAGCGCTCCTTCGGCAACATTGTACACTTTTACGATGAAAAAACAATCCCAAACGGACAAATAACATTCAACATAGATAAATTAAAAACATACACTTACTCAGTTTGAACTGTCTTCAGGAGAGATAAGAATTATTTATTCATAATTAAAATTATGAATATTAAGGTAAATTATATTTAAAATTAATAAAAATTAAGTTGTATAAATAATAAAATAAAAGGTAAAGCTAAAAAACTTTTAAACAATAAAAAATAAATACTTAATTAAATCGGATAAACAATATATATATTATGTATATATAATAAAATTTTTAAACAAAGTTAAATCCCTTACCGTTTTAAACAAGTTTATCTCTTTAACATTAACCTTAAACAACACATTACATCTTGGTGTACAACGCGCGTTCAGAAACCAAATATATGCCTCCTCGGGTATTATATATATCTATATAAAGAGTATAAAAAATATTGAAAATACCATATTATTATAAAAGTCTGGATCAGTTGAATACTAATGTACAAAAACAAAGAACTGCAGTTCTATCTTCTTAACAAGGTGACTATACGTAACTATATGTAACTATACGTAACATGTATGCCTACTCGTAATTTACTAGTTGTAATGATTATTTTATCAAGCTTTAATATTCCTATAATAAACTTTGTTTAAACGTGTTTATATTGCTATTAGTGATTTAGGAGGAAAGTAGCTTATTCTATTGCAAAAACAATTACAAAAAAATATAAAGTGATCATATCTTCGGATGAGTAAGCAGAATTTGATATGACTGAGCAAGATTTTTTTTTATGAACAAATTCATAATGAGCAAAATTATGAACAACAAGTCTCTTGGTTAATTTAAAATTTATATTCATAAATTTTTTTATTACCACTGAGGTTCGTTTTATTAATATTAGAACTATAATACACCGTCTTACATGGTATACTGTTATTGTAGCTCTCTGATCAGTTTCGGATGTCACCCATCTTCAAAAAAAGATTATTTTGAAAATGGGTGACACACGAAACCAGCCAGAGAGCTACTCGTACATCAGCAGTATACCAGGTAAGACTGTGTATTATAGTTCTAATATTAATGAAAATTTATACTTTAATTAAAGAATAAATGCTGTTACTAATAGAAAATGCATATTTCATTCCATATGATTCTATATTACATATGGAATCTATGATATGAATCTATAATATGATTGTATATTGGGAGAGAGATCGAGACAACAGTACAGTGGTAACTTAAAGACTACATGGGGTGGGTTGTTTGTATTTAAAAAAAGATTATATTTGAATTACGGTATAATGTCCTCTTCTATTT
The DNA here is from genome assembly GCA_026182355.1 of Hermatobates lingyangjiaoensis. NCBI lineage: Eukaryota > Metazoa > Arthropoda > Insecta > Hemiptera > Hermatobatidae > Hermatobates > Hermatobates lingyangjiaoensis. The sequence goes on along the minus strand of JAPFBL010000175.1, from coordinate 391,748 downwards.
TTAATGACTTTTTTCTGAATTAAAATTTCATGAAAAAGTTAAATATTTACAACACTGAAATAGGATCAAGGAGTGACGGTTAAAAACCGTTATTGTCTAGAGGGGGATAGAAGTACTTGACTGCAGGTAAAGTCAGCGATTAACTTCACGGTGTCTTTTAGTGGCTCTTAACGGATCTAATGGGGTCATGTCACAACTTTCCAGTTACAAAAGGATAAGGCATTACTTTTTATAAACAGAATCTCGTCTATGAATATCCTAAGCATATATAATAGCGCTTCTATTATAAAGTAGGGCGTGCCAATGTGGTGCCGGTGGGGATTCAATATTAATTTTACTGAATGTCTTATTATTATTATTTTTCCATTTTGGTAATAGTAACCCCTGCTCTATAAAACAGTCTAATATAATCTTATTGTTAATGTGAACATGTATTCTCTGATCTTTTTTAACACAATTAAAGAACAGTTATGTTATCCAAAGTCACAATTGTGTTCTACCTTCTAAGCTGGAATAGAAACAAAACTAAAGTTTATCGGGACTCGGTCAGTTCTTGAGGTTCAAATTAAACTCTCAATGCTAACGTTTCGGTTTTTATTTAAAAACTAATGAAAACGGTTTTAAATAAAAACCGAAACGTTGGCATTCAGAGTTTAATTTGAACCTCAAGAACTGACAGGGCCCCGATAAACTTTAGTTATATATATATATATATATAATATATATATACTTTTTTTCGTTGGAAATACGATCCAAAACGGACTCTGAACTGAAACGGACCGTCTCTGAACCAGTGCGCTTGGTTTCCCTCTCTTATCTCTCCTGAAGACGGTTCAAACCGAAAATTAGAGACTGTAAGTGTGATCTTTTGATTTCTCTATGTTTCTTTGTCTATATTGAACTATATATATATATATATATATATATATAATATATATATATATATATATATATTATAAATAATAATCAACAATAACTCTTGATATAATATATGAATTAAATACCACAATAAACAATATATATGAATTAAAATGCTCTAAGTCCTTTCGTCAACATCATCAGAGAGCTAAATGAAACAACCAGAAAAAAAAAAGAACATAATAACGTTATTATGTTTTTTTTTTGTTTCATTTATCTCTCTGATGATGTTGTGACGAAAGGCCTTAGAGCATTTTAATTAATATATATTGTTCATTGTGGTATTTAATTCATATATATATATATATATATATATGTATATATAAATTCAAATTACCCAACAGGTAATAAACTTTGAAAACATAAAGAAACACGAAGGAGAAGTAGATACTAGGACTGACTTCTATATTTCAACCCTTTTAATGTTTTTCTCGTACAACGAGAAAACTTCGTAGTACGAGCAAACATACTACCTTCCTCACGCGTAGATGGTCTCCGATTTCATAGTAGTAGATTAATAAAACATGATTATTTCTTTCACACATTTTTATGATTCATATTACATGTACAGTATTGTTTATTTTTAAACAGTACGTTTTCTGTTTAAAATATAAACTTAAACGTCATTTTATTTCACTCATTTTAGGGACGCAACGGATAATTTATTTTCATATTTTCATATTGCAGAAAATCGCTTCATAATACAAGTAAATGGCAATATGAGCTCGATGAGGAATGATTTAAACTCGCACTGTGAGGTACTACTGTATTGACATTTTATACTTTTTCAGTTAAAAGAGTTTATATTTTTGAATAATATGCATTGAATATCACTATATGGGGTTATCACCGTCTTCTAAGGTAATTAGGTTGTGTAAGGTCAAGTTAAAAGCTTGGGAACTCTGTTATAGAGAAGCATTAACATTTTAATGGATCGTACGGTTGCCGCAAGCTACCTATAAGATGGCTTCGATTATAGTGGAAGCAGTGATGCACGTCATGTACCATATGTTGATAGTAAACAACTGTGAAATGTATACCGGCCGAGTAGCAATTAGAAATAATCCAGTGGTTGCAGACGACTGGTAGGGAGCCGTGCGTTACATTGGACAAGTCTATCCAGGTCAGCTGATGTGAACATCTAGACAAAACCTATTGTTTGTTGTTGATTTCCTTTAGCTAACCATTATACCAGCTTTTTTTCATCAATTAAACACTACTTACATAAAATTACCAAAAAAAAAAATAAACAAAAAGTGGAACGCTTGTACTTGTAACGAAAATCATCCGTTTCCACGGAATGCACATTCAAAAGGAATATAATGAAAAGGCCCTGGATTAGGAATCATCTTTAAACCAATTTTAATCCTTCATAGTTTTTTTAATTTTGAGCTTAAAAAAAACTGCAGCATATAACCGAAATACAAATATATATGTAATTGTAGAAATCCCTTTATACAACTTTTTATAAATTTAAACAATCTTAAATTAAACTTGGTTAATTTTAATTTATGCTTGAATTATTATGGATTACACTTGGATTATTATAAATTAATGTTGGATTATTTTAAATTAAACTTTGATTTTTAAAGTAACCCAAACATGTTGTAGATGCTATATCAAACGTATTATGTACTAAACTATAAGCACTTTAATTTCGTAACTTTCGTCGATACCTTACAATACGTAAAAATACGTATTTTAAGGTATCGACATTTTTATTGTTTTTTATATAATGAAACATGTTTTTAATTTTGTGCAGTAGGGAGATTTGTTAGTGCTCTTAATCTTCGTGGATGGTTACATTTATACATAATCTGTTGAGACTAAGCAGGACATTGATGTTCGATTGTGAGTTAACACCACAAGTTTCTTTTACTGCTCCGATTCGCAAAGCAAAGCTCCCAAGCCCCTTTTGAATGGACCAATTACGGAAAGCTTCTATTTCTCCAAAGGAGAAACCAAGAATAAGATATTAAGGGAAAAGATTTCACTTGATTCGATCGAATAGAGTCGAAAGGCCGTGACATTAAAGTCAATCACGCCACATGCAAGCATTCGAAGGCAATAATTATTATAATGATGATAATCCTCTTGCCTTGTTCGTGTGCTTCTTGAACTGACCGGTTTCAATACGTGGGGTAGTCACTATCTGCAACATTGCTGACTGTAGACCTTTGTTTGAAGAGAACAGTAACATCCTTGAAAATCTTCGAATGTATAGAATGATTGAACTGCTGATAAAGGTATCACCATTGCAAATATAATTAGAATAAAGTGGAACATACAGCAATGGCGACATATCAAAACCCAGAACCATGGGAGAATCACGATTAAGATATTCCGTGCCAATAAAAGCAAACGTATCTTCAACTTATAAACACATTCATTAATCATACGTAAATAGAGTCAATGAAACACCTCAGTAAGCATAAATAAATTCAGAAAAAAATTCTAATAAGTTACTTCTATATATCCATCCACAGACGAGGTCATCAAGAGAATAAATGATCTCATAGAGTAGCAAGCTGTAACCCATATATAATGAAACGTGATGTAATATTTTGTTTGTCTGGTACATTGGTTCCATAATTTCCATTCATACAGATTTTCTTTAAACTTTGAAATAACAAAACACAGATTTTTCGATTTCATCTAAAATAATGCAAGTTTAAGTTAAAAAAAATCCAAGGTTAATTTAAAATAATCCAAGTTTAATTCAATTGATAAGAAATGATAAATAATTTTGATATGTATGGTTCAAAATATACAAAGGATATTATGATTTTATATCTTATATTATAAAACGTATAACAAAATTTCACAACGAACACATGAAATAAAAATCAACGTCTACACAACACAAAGAAATTAGAAAAATAACTAAGACCTTTCAGCAGTAACAAGGAACCTTCGTGAGAGTCAAAAAGTTTTAGAGTTTTATGGTGTACAGATATGAAAAAAGATGGTATTGAACTTAACAGTATTTTGTTTCATTTTTCATCTTCATTAGTGCTTGTCTTTAGTCGTAAATTATTGTTAAGTCATATTCAAAAAGGACTTTCTTATTATATTATAAATACCTAGTTGTAAGATCGTGCATATCTGTGCGTGTGTAGATATGCGTGTGTAGTATTTATCTGTTGACTCTGACTAAGAACGGTTGTTATGGTTGAAATATCTTGGTCTTTTTCCTTATATCTTACGGTTGTTTAGATGTTGATTATACAAAGTAAATAACACAAAAAATTATAATTATTATCTAAATTGGTATGATGAAGTAAATATGTATTTATGCAAACATGATGTAAAGTGATGCAAAGAACATTTGGATCACGTGCATTTAGTTCGAATTCGTATTTCAACTTTGTGTCAGACCCATCATAAACCTGGTTGTAAATGATGTCCTATTCTTATTATTCTTTTCACAAGTTTCACTTAGGCAAAAAATGATGTACGATTTCTCTAGCAGATTGTGTAAGTCAAAAATTAATTTTGCCTATAAACTTATTCTTATTGAAATACAGTGAACAAAGTGAAAGTAATGAAATGTTCTTTTCTTTCCAATAAAGCTATGGGACCTCATTTTTTTAAAGTGTTTAGTTTCACTTTGTCTGATTCCTAATGGCGTTTAGTTAAGATTCATTGGAAAATAGTCGTCAAAATGCAATAAATCATCTGTTAACGGTCCATCGTTTAGTTTTAATATTAGACACTCAGATAAATTTCAGTTAAAAGTCAATCCATAGTAGTGTACAAGATGGAATAAAGAGGAAATATTGTTGAGAAACAGTGAAAGGAAATTTCTACCATTTAGGGTCATGTTACTCGTATATTAACAGATTTCCTCTGTAGATATACTACCTTTTAGGAAAGCATTATGGGAGCGGGGTGTTGCTTGCAAACGATGATGCCTTCATTAATATTCTCGAGAGAGGAAAGAGAAGTTTATTGAAAAAATACGTTAGAGATCAGATTAGACGATCATTCATATGGGTTAGAGGTTTCCATTGCATTGATATAGTACAATAAGGGAAACATGTTTCAAAATTCAAGTTCTTTAACTTGTTGGCAAATATTCTAGACAAATTATGATAACAAAAAAAAAAATAGCAATCTAAGAATTCACTAAACAAGATTAACTTCAGTTACTATACCAGATACACTTCCAGGAAACTAAAATAGGAAGTTGTTTTGGAAATTAATTTTCCCCAATATTTTTTTCTAAAAAGGGAAGGATTTGGGTTGGATATAAGAAAAGGATGGCTCCAACTTTCACTCATATTTCTTTATTGGCTTCTAGGTAGTTTCAAGGAAAATAGGAGTCGAGTTAGGGAGATCAAAACTGTCATATCAATGACCTCCGAAGCTCATAAACTTTCTACTTTATTTTAAGGACGAAGGCTTTGAAACAACGACTCAATTTGCAATAATAATACACTCAAAACTGGGGTATTTCAACAAAAAAAAAAACTATCAATCATATATCATATGAAAAGATTTTACATAAACATGTGAAATAACAATCAATGATCAAACCATAATAAGAAATGGGAAAATAGTTGGGTTTTTGACTCTGACGAAGACCGCTTGTTACGGTTGAAAGATCTTAGTCTTGTTTCTCATTTCTTATTGTGGTTTGATCATATCATGTAAAATATATACGTATTATCCATATGTCTATGCCTACTTCGATTTACAAATAATTCGAATCAGATTAAGCCATCCAGTCGTAGAACTTCTCACATCAATAGCAGGCTGATTAGTCTAAACGTAAAGTTTTACTAGAAAATAATTATAATTAAATTAAACTATTTAACATCAAAATATATCCAATTTCAAAGTCTTTTCAAGATTATATTCAAGACTACAACAATCCTTGCTAGCTTAATATTGTTTGGTTTTTCTGAACTATAAAACAATAAATTTCCATCATATACTTCCAGATAATTAAAAATTATGAACAATTATATTTAATTATGAACTTATTTTATATTAAAGATAGTTCTTATGGCATGATTGTACCATTTTTTTTGTTTTTATCAATTTGTATATACAATCTATTTGAATGACACAATTTACGCAAAGATATTATGAGCAACCTAGTGCCACTATAGAGAAGCCATTGTTCTTTTGAGGACGACAGATGTAGAAATATCGAAAGGAGTTTTTTTTTATGAAACTGCGTTTGTTTTCTCAACATTATCGAGTAAATGTGTGCATTTATGAGAAAGTGAGAGCGTCACTCACATAATGTCATCAAACACACTCAACTCTACAAGTAAAGAAATCACCCTTAAATCAATAAAAAAAAAATGAAAAAGTTCAAAGGACATTCGAGAATAAAAATAACTCTTCAATAATTTTTAAATCTTAAATATTTTTTTTACTCTTCAAATGTTTTTTTTATTTCTTTTTATACTAGTTTGATAATATATGTCATATTTTCAATTTCATTATATGTTTAGATAAGAACCACTCCGGATAAGTCTATTAACTCGATGTTTGTTATCACTTAAATCTACTGCAGTCAATGTTCTTTTATAAATGGTAAGTGCAGCACATTTATTAAATGACATTTTCGCTATAATTGAGACACAATACCGGGTTGATTTTACACATCAATAATACATTTCCCTGCACCCAAGCTATTAGAGGAGGAATATTAAAAGTACCTCACATCACAAAGGTTTCCGTGGGGCATTCGCAATATTTTCTCCCACACACAATCAAAAATCTAGGATGATGATCAAAATTCAAACCGTGGATCTCCATGCTAACGGCAAGCATGACAACCCATCACACTCAACCTGAGTTTAGTCTCTTCACTGATTACTGATATCCCTATAATTTCATGACTATAAATCTCTACTCAAACAGAGCCAGTCTTTACATTTGTCCTGAATTTAATAATTCCATGATATTCACCTGACTGTGTGATTAGTCTTCCTATTTTGATAGTTTGTTACAATAGTTTGACTTGCTTTTGTTTAAGTGTCCTTTTCAATATTTACTTTAAATGTTCGATTCAAAACCGGTCAGATAAACATGATTTCATGAAGTAAGATAGGTTTTTCAATGGTTATATACATATTTTTTGATAATACTAATATAAAATTCCCTTCATACCTCGTATATCGATGGAGGAGTTGCCCGACCGGTTTTGCAAAGGCTGCATCACTAAGGAACTAATAGTGATTATTTGCTGGAAATCAGGGATATAAATACATATTTATAGTAGATAATACCAATCTATGCCTAAATTTCCTATTTTTTAATTATTTTTTTTAACATTTCAAGTCATCATATATGTGATGTCCGTCTTGCCGTATTTTCATGTTTATTGGTCTGAACGTTATATTCGTCTGGCAGTTGATTCGTTCATTTTTTAGGTAATCAGTGTGTTTCTGTTTTTTATATTTGCATTTCTTCTATTATATTCAATCCCTTACCTTTTTGTCTTAAAAAAAAAAATAGAAAATTTGATTGGAAAAGGCGTAGATTGGTACTATTGACTGAAATAGGTATTTATATCTCTGACTTCCAGAAAATAAGTTTAGTATCATTGATGATGCAGCTTTTGCAAACCGGAAGGGGTGACTCCACCAACGATGGACGAGGTATGACGGAAGATATAATAATACTATGTTTACTAACTTCTCTGGTACTAAAATAGAAACATATTTTGGTCTTTAAAAGTAAAATTAAAGAGATGAGGATTCATTCTGTACAGTCGTATTTCAAACTTGGGATAAATGCTTACAACAATCAGTGATAAATCATATGAATTGAAGTAACGAGAGAAAATAGGTAAGTACAGGATTACAACCATAGAGTCAGCAGTTTATATGTAATAACCATAAACACTACTACTACTACTACTAAACCTCAGTCTTAGTCGTGCAATCACGAAAAGCCTGCTGTAGTAAAGAAATAAACATCAACAGAGGGAATTATCGCGGTAGTCAATTGACCTTAATAGGGAAGCGTTCGAGTCGGCATGTTCTTAGCTGAGTTTAACGCCAAGGGAAATAGCACAAATAGAGGATCTATAGTAGCGCAAAACGGTAAGACCTCAAGTTGGTGTTGGTTGATTGCGCTTCGAACAGTTGGCCGGAACTGATTTCAAACACACGCTCTTTACTGTAATCAGCTATTCGGCCAACACCTCTGCCTAATTGTTCATTCTACCTAATATAGGCAACACCGTTAGATCAATCACAAGTCTCACTGTATCACTGACCTAATCGTTCATTCTCCACTAAGTGACATCACCACTTAATTTACTAACTTAGGTATGTGTGCACTTTCCACCTGGACCGAAACGCACACGTCACACTCACAAAGTTCCTCATAAAAATATTTTTTTTTTTCTATCATCAAATAAAAGTAACACAATTTCATAATAGAACACAAAAAGTATTATATATATATATATAAGAGGGTTGACAGCTAGCGGATAGTTTTTTTTACTTTTTCTTACTGTACTCCTTTGTTTCCCCAAACATCCCTTTCTGGACATTAGTCCTTTCCTGCACTTTCACCCTTTTAAAATACCACTCTTCCCTCCCACTCTTCTCAACTCCTCACCAGATGTTTTCTGCATCTTGTGTTTAGTTGGGTTTTTGACTCTAACGAAGACCGCTTGTTACGGTTGAAAGATCTTAGTCTTGTTTTCCCATTTCTTATTGTGGTTTGATTATATATATATTATTTATATATGTATTTATATATATACTTAATAAACCCTTAATATTCCCTCTAACTTCTGTCTTAAGTGTTATCAGTCCTGCTGACTGATTCAGCTCCAGTCCTGGAGCTGATCCTGCTCCTGTAAACGGACCGTTTTTCGTTTATCATGGTATATATATATATATATATATATATATATATATATTAATCATATATATGATCAAACCACAATATGGAATGGAGGGGAAAAAAGACTAAGATATTTCAACCGTAACAAGCTGTCCTCGTCAGAGTCAGTATTTCAGTTGGCTTTTTGAGTCTGACGAAAACGGCTTGTTACAGCTGAAAGATCTTAGTCTTTTTTCCCCTTTTCATATTGTGATTTGATCATATATATAACTCTCAATAATGAAAAGAGATAAACATAAAAATAGGCGTACAAGACTCACTACTATATTTCAAGTTATTGAGTAGAAAAGGCGTAAATGCAGAGGCTGTTGTATATTTTAAGTTAATATGTCTCAGAGAATATTTGATGCCCTTTTTATAGATATTTAGAAAAAACCCTACGACCTAGTTACAATATTTCAACAACTCCTTTTCTCATGAAGTTCAGCTTAATAAAGTGCTGTTAATTTATGCATAAATAGACATCATAAGAAGATCAAAGGAAGATTGATTGTTAGTTTCCAGTACCTACACTAATATATTTTTCAAAAAGTGCTTCGATATATATAGTTACGATCTTTCCGAGGACCTCAGATTGTACAAGTTGAGGACTGACTGCTTTGCGCCCTCTCCAGATGAAGCACAAACACAAAGTTTCCTTCTTCCAAATGTAAAATCTAGGGGAATAATTATGATTCGAACTTCCAACATTCTTTCAGCGTTCAACCTATTAAGACAAACCTACGTAAGGAGGACTGGAAGAAAGTCTGTAATATACGGTTTTTTGACTACCCGGGAGTAAATACTCGATTAGAGGAATTGCAACTAACACATTATAAATTTGGGGTCAAAGTATACGACAATTCAAGAGCAGCCCGTTATCATTGAAACTAATGATTGCAGCTCTCTGTTTGTACCCTCTAGATCTGCTTTATTCTATCTATCTATATCTTTCATGATTTCACTTGTATCCAGTGAATACTATTTTATATCAATGGAGCACCTTAACGGAGGAGAGGGAGGGCGGTATTTTACTGAAATTATAAAAACAAACAGTTATTTCTAAGCATTTTAAATTTAAATCAACAAATTTTATTTTATTTCTGTTTTTCAATGATTATTAATATATACTATTGATTACATTGAATTAGAAAGGTAAACATTTTGGGGGAGGGGGCGCTACAGATAGTAAATATATAGATACAGTACTTTCGTATATTACCATCATTCTTAAAATAGCATCATTTGACATTATCATTTCCTTAACAGTTTGTTACTTTGAATATCTTAATTTAAACTATCTCGATGTAAAAATATTAAACTATTTCACTAAAAATACAGGAACTTGAAAAAAATGATTAAAAAGCGTGAAAAATGTCTGTAAAAGGACAAAAACTTTTAAATAGATGTGTAAAGTGTGTGTATATATGTGTATGTTCGAGTGAGGGAGAGAGAGAGAGTGAGAGAGATAGAGAGAAAACTTCGAAAGTTACTAAATAGAGTCATAAATTTTCAACAGCACTCTTATCTAGAAAGTCGAATACTTCAGATAATTTTTTTTTTGCAATTCCTATTTATCTATCGATTAAGCAGTACAACGAAATTAAAATAGACTTCATGAATAAATTACGATCACTATTCGTTTCTTAAATGCTCTATTAAATGTTTATCTTCTATCAAATTGGACTTCTTCATAAAATTAAAGTTGCAAAGAAAGGTATGGATGCAATAAACATAGGCGAAACAAAAAGTTAAGCAGTTAAAACTACTTTAATACCGTTTTAACTTTTTTTTTTCAAAATTTCAAACGAGGAATAATAGATAAGTTATTAAGAATGATCTTAGAAGATATGTATTACCTAAGGCAAGTAGATTTCCTAATGATATCAGAAATTATTGATGACTCCTGGATTATGAAACTCATTATAGAAGAAAGAAGGAAGAATTATACAAGAATATATATAATGGATATGGTAATAAGATTCTAAGGTAGTGCAATCAGTTATTATGTGGTATTTACTCATTGTAGGGTAAAAAGCTAATGAAATGGTCTCTACATACGAGTATACAAATTTAATGATATAAACAACGCGTTTCGAACACTTAGTGTTCTTCCTCAGACATTAACTAAAAAATACAATGACACCAGAGAGTTATCTCTCTGATCTCTAAATGAAATGTACCTGCCTTCGAATAAGAAACAGATGTAACCTATACCCCCACCCAAGTCCATTCCATTACCAGTCTTATTCAGAGGCACTCATCCTTAGGTTCGTACTTTCTGCCTTATTTTATTTTATATTAATGTTTGTACTTATTTACTTTGTACTATAGATAACTCTCTGGTGTCATTGTATTTTTTAGTTAATGAATGAGGAAGAACACTACGTGTTCGAAACGCGTTGTTTATATTATTAAATTTTTATATGTGGAGACCATTTCATTAGATTTTTACCCTACAATGGGTAATAAGATTATCTTGAAATAGAAGAAGGTATCATACCAAGTGTTCTCGAATAAAGCATTGTGGAACTTCTTTCATTCCCATTTGTACAATTACAACTACTTTCTTAACCTTTCGGGCTTATTTAAATTAAAAATAAATAATTATTTGACTTAAGTAATTTAAAAAAAATATGTTTATTTCAAATATTTTTTGATTAATTGAAGGAAAATTGGTTTGTCTTTCACGTACGAAGTTTCACAAAAGAAATTCCAAGCAGTTAAGAAGGATTGAGGGACAACTAGGGTAGACTATTGAAAGCAAGCATAATAGGTCAAATAGTTCCAACTAGCTGTAAAAAAAAATTTCAAGAATGTATAATTGTATTAGTACAGTATCCTTCGCGCATTTGCCCCACAAACAAGAAATGCATCCAAATAGTCCAGAATAAATGTGCCCGCCTTATAGCTAGGGCTCCATGGTACGCTAGAAATGTTGATATTCAACATGATTTGAGTTTGGAATCTATCTATTCCTACATTGCTCGACTTGCCAGTAATGAAGACAAAAAACTTTCCACCCATCCAAATCTCCTTGTTCGGGAACTAAATCCTACTCTTAAACCTTCCTAATCCCACGATCCTCAAAGTTTCCTACTTAAACTAAAAATGATGACCACATGACTCCAAAAGTATACAGTACCTCAGAGAATGTAAAGCCTGAAGACCAAACGACCACGAAGACGACATATTCCCTTACTGACAGACTCCCCCATTCTTGACATTGTTTACTGACCCAACAAAAACAGCAGGATGAGAACAGCAGTAGAGGCCCACTACTGCTACAAATTCTAGCAGTAGTGGGCCTCTGGTCCAGAACTGCTATTTACGACATGCACTGTTGTGCATGGTAATATTCGTTCGTCGTTGGTATTTGCGCGAGTTCAGAAAATTCGATGCATTTTTAAAACGCCTATCCCAAAAGATTTCCAAATAAATTTTAAAGATAGTCTTACACAATAGTACAGTAAAAATTAAGTAATTATGAATTAAGAACAATAATAATGGAGTATTATATATACATATTATAGAAAAATCATCATAATAGAATGATGATGATGACGAAATTACTGCACATACGACGAGGATGACTGTGGTTACTAGTTGTACTGTATCACCCTGTTTTCTATTTTTTACGTACTAATATTGTTATTTTGAAATTATTTACTAGTTAGAATAAACGTGGGGATTCTTTAAACTAAACAATCGCATAAGAAATTCACGAAATCACAGGAAATATGAAAACAAATGTAATAAGTTGAGAGAAATAACTGGAAAAATATTTCTTTTTAAAAATAATTATAAACACATCAAACATTTGCAAAAAATTAAATAATATACATGTATCTATGAAATGTATAAATGCACTACAGTTAGTAAATAAAATATACATTGAAGAAATGTAATCGGTTATGTTTGGCACACAGCTCCGTAAGCAAAACTATCTCTCATAAAATAAACACTAATTGATAACAAATGGACAGAGGAATAGAAAAAATCCATATTGAATCCAAATAATACAAGTTATTGAAACAAAAAATGGGATTCAACTATAATTGTAGTTGAGTTTTTTTTCAACAGAGTAACCTGCATCGGGAACGTATAGTCCAATGTGTTCACTTACAGATTAAACATTCATCACTAACCTAAAATAGTATAATATATTTTACCTACTTTACAATATCTTATTTTTTCTTTAATATACAAAATCTAGTGAAATTTCAACACACTTAAACTAAGAGTTATAAACAATTTTTTTTAACTTTAAAAGAACACACAACTAAATAACTATTTATAATAGTTAATTGGTTTTTTAATTTTAATATTAGTCCAGTTTAATAATTTAGCAAGAAATCTATAACTTGTACATGTCAACATCTCATGTTATTTACTACTCCCGTCTTGTCTTTTCACAAGTTGACTGTTTCTAAAGGTCATGTACCACTAAAGGTCAGCACCTCTCTAACAAGGTTCACTCTTATTCCTTTCAACAGTTCACACTCAAACAAGAAGTGGTCCCATGTTTGATAAGCCGATCCACAAAGACAAGTAGAGATTTTTGTGGTTATCAAAGGCCTCAGATTCTCATTGCAGTTCCCATGATCGCTGGGCATCTTTCTTTATGACATCTTCACATTAGATTTTAGACGTAGTTGTAAAGCGGGAAAGGACTTTTTTTATTTCGGTCCCGTTCTTGAAATATTGTGGTCGAGTTCTAATATTGTGCAATTTTCTCTGATCCAATATGCATATTTTTTTATAATAAAAAAGGTATAATAAAACATTACTGATAATACCATACATGTTATCAATCTCATTATTATAAACATCTACGATCTTCCCTTGTATATTTTACTGATATTTCAAGTGGTTATGAAGAGAAACCTCCATTGCCAAGAGAAAACTCATCCAATAACAAGTACAGTAGAACCTCGTAGTATGAGTTTAATTCGTCCCCAGACCGAGCTCGTATTGCGATTTACTCATATAACAAAACAATTTTTCACATTGAAATTAATAAGAAAACAAGTTAAAGAGAAAAGTTGCAATCCGAAAAAATAAACAATACCGTAGTAATATGAATAATGGTACTTGAAAAATAAATATATGCAAGAAATAATCATGCTTTAGCATTAATCTACTAAACATAAAAAGGAGGCCATCTAGGAAGACAGTCGCTCATATTACAAATTTTTACTCGTCGTACGAGACAAAAATTCTTACGAATGGTTCCTCGTAAAGTGAATTACTCGTACAAGGGGTCATTCGTAGCACGAAGTTCTACTGTAATACTAAAGCTTAAAAAGATTTTAACTCCAAAGCTGGTTAAAATTTGAGGCATAATTATTTGATAATCTTAAAAATGAAATATTAATACTTCATGATCAGTAGTTCGAGAAAATAGTTTCTGCAACGGTGTACATCACTGTAAAGGGACAATATTGAGAAAAAAAATCAGTTTTTTGTGATAAAACAAGAATTTTCATCTCTTTTATGAAACTTTTTGTTGTATGAATTAAACAATTTTAATTATATATGGTAATATTTAAAGTAGTTAACTAATATAATAGGCTATTATAATTGCCATAATAAATGTGTATCACAACATAGAGTTATTTCGATTTGTAAGTATTTACTCGAAGTCAATCTAATGAGAGAGAACCACATGTTTATATAATATTTGGCTAGCGGTAAACAAAACAAGGAAAGCTTAAGAAATCGCTTTGAATGTCTCATCTCTTTTGGTTCGCGGTTATGATTGAGATTTAATGGTCAGGGGGAAAAAAAAAGGAAGAGAAAGCAGGTTGATGGATCCTCCTGGACCAAGAGAAACAGATATCAAGGTGGAACAAGTCTGACAGCAGTCGTTTATTAATCGACACGTTCAAGTGAACATTCAGAGAAACTGCACACATTTCTGACAGGGCTTTAATATTTAATTAAAAAAAAACAAAAAAACTCTCATTTCCGGCTTAACTGAGGCCACAACTTTCAAATTTGTTTGTTTCAACTTGAGATTAATTCATAAAAAAAAGTTAATCCTCCAAGATTCTTTTCTATGCTTGAAATGGTAAATTACGGTTTGATTAAAAGAAACTTTCAATTTTCTGTTTTCATTAATTCGATGTACACCACAAGATATGTATCAAGACAAAAATGGAAGGTATTTACACTTTAATCTCCAGTAATTAATTTTTTTTCTTTGGTTTTCATTAAGGGTCTTAACAGGGACCAGTGGTTAATAGATTCACCTCTGAACTGATAGGACCGGGGTTCGAAACCCCACCTATCCCTCGATTTATTCATGCGGGAGGTGAATAAATATGAGCACGTCGTCCCTCGGACGATGTGAGCCTGCACGATGTCAGGTACTCGTTAAAGATCCCTACTCTAAATACACTTGAGTTAGGCAAAATTTAGGACTCCCACTGTAGAACCAATCTTCATTGTGTGGTATCACAAAGGGCCAAGTTTATTCCCCTGGTTGACTGCCACTGAAACCTAAGGGTCTTAACAATTACAGTTTTCAAACTAGTTACATATGACAGGAGTTAAGAAAATCTGTTTTATAATCTCTGCAGTCTTATTGATAATAAAGTTACACAAAATCTCATGAATTGAATTCAAGTTAACTTTAGACCAGACTATAATAGCTCAGAAAATATGGGTTTTATAATCAAATTCACTTTTTTATGCACATAAACTTCAACATTTTCCAAATCAAATCCACAACTTTGTAAATAAAGTTTATCTTTTTGTAATAACCTATTCCTAAATATATACTTTATTAATGAAACCAAGAAATAAATAATTAATTAGAGAAATATACAATATTTTTGAAAGTAATAATGCATAATATTTGCATATGTATAATGTGAAGGTCCTTTTAATGAATTACTTAAATTAAATTAACAATTTTTATAATTATATAGTTTCAAAGTGTTTATTAAGAAATCTCTTTAATATTTAACTTTAATGTGACATATGTCAATTTCAATAGCCTCTCAATTTCTCTAATATACTTTCTCCATGTTTGTGGTACAAGATAGATTAGTTGATAAAAATTTTTATTTACATGTTTCGGTCATCACTGACCATTATCAAGGATTATAGCGGTACAAAAAACATAACTAAACTATACATAACTAAAATATAACTCAAGACTAGTCATAAATAAATAACACTAAATACAATATTCCAATATCCTAATTTTCTGAAAACTGGAAAAGGCAGGTTGACAATGTGAGGTTATACTGAGACAATGGTTACCGAGTGTAAAGTTCCCTGTGTAAATCACAGAGGGCAGGCGATCTCTTCAAACTTTCTTACTTGGTTTTTCATCTTTCTGTCATATAATTATAAAATTCTACTAACTCATCACCTTGCCTGTTCATGACAGGTTGTTTTTTCTATTATAAATAATGCGTCAATGATACGTAATCGTGGAGTATATACTTCAAAGTAACACGTAATACTTCAAAGTAGGATGTCATTTGAATTATTTAATCTATATTTCATTCGATTACGTTTCTTTTAACTTTAAAATATATTAACAAACTAAATCCTTTAAAATGTGCTTCGATTATTCTCATACAAAATATTTACCAATGAATGAAACTATTTTCGATTTTTGTTTGTTTTCCTACGCCCCACTGTACATACTTAAGCCACTGTGCAACAGCAAAAGTAGCTCTAAGAGCAGTAAAATTAATAAGCTAGTAATTAAGTTGTCTCTTACTCTTTACTTTTACTTTTTCTTTTTAAAATCAAGAACAGGTATACAAATTATAACAGAGACTGGAGCTGGAAAAAAAGTATCACTTTGAAAAGAAATGGGAAGAGAAGGTTTCCCATACGATGAAATGTTACATACATCATAACAAATTGAAGAATCCTCAATATATTTCTAAAAAATCCAGGATTCTGTATTTATTTATAACTTTGAATCATTGTTTCTTGTTCATTCCATATGAGACTCAGATGCAGAAAATATGTGACCACTCCTGATCTAATAATTGAGGCATAGAATTGAGATATGTGATTATCGACAGCCTTTAAATATAACAAATGAAATCTGGTTAAAATCTCAACAGCGTTGAATCACCCGCTGGATCATCAAAAAGGCTTCAGCTTACAACTTTCTCCATAAAATCAAATTAACGAGAGAGGTTATTAAATATATCCTTCATTCATTGTACCAGCCATTTAATAGCCAGATTCCTATCAAAGTAATTTGTTTCTGACTTGCCGCTGGAGGCTGGAAGGAAACAGATTTTCCTGGCTGAGAACCAGTTTAGGATTTGTGTTTCCTGTACCAGATGCAAACCAGTTTCACTAGCTACTTTAGGGAATGAACTTCACTTTCAGTTGAAGGCTTGCCTTGAAAGGTCGTTGCTCCTAAAATAACGACATTATTTGCCTGAACGAAAGTGAAACTTGTAATTGCCAACTAAGTGACCATTAGTTAGATGACCAACGACTTCGTGTTCGGCCCATGCAGACATGCTTCATTTCTGACAACACTATTTTCATTTTCACCCTATTTATATAATAGCTTGTAATTATAGAAAAATAGCATGGAATAAATGTCTTCCTATATTAAATTAATTATGAAAGTTTAAAACTTTTTGACAACAGAAGATATTACAAACACTGAATTGTTCAGAGTAGAATACATTAAATATTTCTACGATTTATCAATTTTTTAAATACCAGATGGTAAACTAAAAACAAAAAAAAACGAGTAATGATAGGCCACATTCTTCACTTTAAAAAAAGAGTGAAACTTCGAAAAATCTACAAAATTTTGCAACTCCTTCAAAAAAATTGGGCAATCTCACAGTCATTGGCTGAAAGAGATGAGTAAGAATGGAAAGTCACAGTTAGGACTTCAGATCTAAAAATAATTCCAGGTTACCTCTAAAAAAGAGAGTATGTAACTAGTTTCCGTATAGCGACATAACTCAAGGGGTTCATCCTGGACTATATCAGAGTTGATCACTTTTTAAGGACGAGATAACTTAATGAATGCCATCTCAAGCATATACTTTGGAATAAAGAGGAAAAGTCAGAACACTATCACATAGAGTGTATGCACTCGGAGGATCATACATAATTCAAGGAGTTTATACAATATGATATCCGAGTTGACCGCTTTTTAAGGACCACATGGACTTAAGATCATCTCCAGCATACGCTTGGAATAAAGAGTAAAAGTCCACAAACTTATATACAGTCTCCGGATCATGATATAACTCGAGGAGTTCACCCGGGAGGCATTTCTTACCATTCTTTTATCAGAGTAAGGAAGACATGGACATGGTCATACCGAACAAATTCTTTCTAATAAAGAGTAAAAGTTCAAATGCTCTCAAGTTACTATGTTATCATAACATAGCATCATATGAAGTTATCAAACACAATAAATTAGCTAACATCAATTTTTGTTTTTTGTTTTTTTTTGTCACTCTGTATATATAGCAGGCGATTATTAAATCTTTTTTTAAACTATTTTCTATTCCAGGGCGATAAGTTATGGGCCAAAAGCTTAGTTAACACAGATTGAATCTATTGAATATGGATGCAATGGTACAGAGCTAGAGTTTATGAAAGAATGAAGGTCTATTTCCATAATATACATATATTTGATGTTTGATATAATAATAAAATGTATTTCCCTCAGTGCAGGTAGCAACCTCACAAAACCAAATTTATTTCACCCTTCCATCTGTTGATGCTTAAGATTTTGGCTTTATTTTTTGTATTTAGATTAGTAATACTGAAAGGCTGATTATTCCTTTGAGTTTCAAATGAGTTCTCCATTGTAATTATCAATATGTAAACTAATTTCATGAACATATAAATTGCCTAAAAGCGCTTTATAAGGGATCGATGTCAAAAGTTTCGAATCCACCACCAAGAGTTTTCGTCTGTTTAGTTTCAGTTATCAGTTAATCAAGGTATTTTATTAGGTGACCTCTAGCAAACTAATATATCTGTTATGTAATAAGCAGAATTATCTAAAAAATCCCACTGTTTTTTTTTTAAAAAATGACTACACGAGTCCACGTTCTAGTCTATCTAGCTAAATAGCAATTGTTTTATTTTAAGTCAATGCTGTTGTGAGGCAGTACAAGCAGACAAGGATGCTACCAGAATACCGAGGTGTATTGGAATAAGAATCACCAGCGTTTCTTTTTAGCATTATTATGCAGGGTATGTAGAAAGGAATGCTGACTTCTTGATCTTGTATATCACCAGTTTCCGTTTGCAAATTTTATTTATTTAGACCTATCTAGTAACAGCAAAAAAATTACTATCGACTAGTACCTCTTACTGTGTGTTTGTTGAAGTAATAGTTGTGGTAGATGGATTCCGTAATTAATGTAAAAAGTAAGCACATTTCCACATAATACACTTCTAAAATAAAGAGACAAAGCAGGTTGAGGGCGGTGAAGGAGGTTTGTTTGACCTTTAGGCCCGGTGTGCGGCGGTAGCCGAGATGCTCAGATAACAGGTTGGTACCAGTCTAACAGGACTGTAAATTTGTGGTTTAGTTGGAGGCGGCGTGAGTGGAAAGGTGTGATAATTCTGCTAATAACGGGCAGCCGTTGGTTGTAGTTTGCAAACCCAATAGCCGTACAGCTACAGTGTTTATTTATCTTTGGATGAAACTGGAGTTAGACTTTCTGGTACTGTTCTCCATCCTACTTTGCCTTATCCCTCCTTCTATCTTACCTTAGACCCACTCCCAGGGGGCTCCACTTCACCGACCCCACGGCATTGATGCTTATCGAGCATGATAGTCCTTCCTCAAGCCTTATCTGCCGTCACTATAGCAGCAATCTACCCGGCGAACAAATGCACTTATTTGACACATTCTCACAGAGACAGCACTCCTTTTACAGAACACTAAATTATATTACAAGAATTAAAGCTATTATTGAATTACTTAGAGATGTTTACTCAGTGTATATACTTTATTTCTAATTTACTTCTAATCAGGAATGGAAATAGAATGTCATTTGAATTAAATATCATGTTGATTTATACTTTCCATACAATGAATCCTGAAAAAAAAAACTCCAACCTAGTATAATTTCTAAATCCAAATTAAATTTTATTTGGTGAAAAACATTGATTTCCTAATCTAAATCCATATAATATTTTGATCATATTTTAAAAAATAGTATAAACACAATTCAATTTATTTGCTAAAACCTTGAACCACTGGGAATCAACATACTTTTCATTCAAATGTAATTTTCACAATTTAATAACCAATAATTTAAAAAATTATTAAACTAAATAACTAGAAATTCCACATGTGCGGAGGTATCACTGATTTATAACGGTCCTACTTTCATTTGTCGACTTCAGTCAACAACGCCCAGCCAACTTGAAAGACATTTCCCGTCCTCAACTAGTCTTCAACTTCTTTAGTGTCAATTAACTGTTGCCGAAATATAGAAGATAGTTATGCCAAGTTATTGATATATTTAATTAACCAAAGTTATCGATCACATATATTCGAGAAAACGAAAACGTTTATATATGTGCAATTATATAAATGATCAAACCACAATAAGATAAAGGGAAAACAAGACTAAGATCTTTCAACCGTAACAAGCGGTCTTCGTTAGAGTCAAAAACTCTGTCAAAATTTTAATCTTGTTTTCCCATTTTCTTATTGTGGTTTGGTCATTGATTGTTATTTCACGTGTTTATGTGAAATCTTTTTATAGGCAATTATATAAAATGGTTACACAAAGTAAGTAACATAAAGTCAGAAAAAGAAAACACATAAAAGATATCATAAAAACTCACTACCATATTTGAACTTATTCATCAAAAGGTAGAAATATGTGAGCCGCTCCAAAGATTATCCTTGTTTTGTCTTCGGAGCGGTTCAAATTTTTCTACCTGATGACAACACAATCAAAATATAATGTATTTATATTTATTGTACTTGTTTTCTGTAAATGTACGTTACAATAATCTATAATAACAACAATATCTTAATATACAACACATAATAACATAAATAATAAATATTAATGCATAAGAAGCATATACATTATAATTCAATATATTCTCTTAAAATGAAATAAAGTCCTGCAATAATTAAAAATATCCATATTCAAACAAGTTCTTCATTTTTAGTAAATTAATGTAAATAATACACAATTTTTTTACCAATAGGCTATAAATAATTTTTACTTTACAACATTTAAAATATATTTTTTTTTCTCAAAAAAATAATGTAAAATTTTGGAACAAATCCGATAGGGGTACATTATTGTAGTTCATATCATTATAAGAAAATAAATTGTTCTCATTGAACTATCCATTACATGGGTTCGAAAATTTGAATTTGAAATCGCCATGATAATAATATGTTTTGATACAACTTTAAAAGCATTCAACTGAATTCGATATTTAAAACTTAATAATGTCCTGTAAATATCGAATTGTATTTAATGTTTCCTGTATTTAATGTTGGATTAAATATTAATTAATTTTATAGTAATGTTTTTAATTAAAAATTTTAAATCCATAATTACTAGCATATATCTCCATAAAAAATATAGAGACGTGAAAGTATTGCAATCAGGGTCAAAATTTCAACATGGAATTTTCAACTGAAATACAGATATTGAGGTCCCCTGAGGGGAATAAAATAAATTACGCCAGCTGGACTTCCCATGTGCCTGTATGTGTGTGAGAATAAGTTAAAAGAAAGTTATACTTATAAGATTTTATATTTAAACTACTATTAAACCTTAACTTTCTTACAAACACATTACCTAAAAAAGAAATTATTTTGCGATCTGATACACTTCGTTCACAACATTTTGCTTAAAAATTGTTTTTTTGACTGTTTAATTGTTTTTTTTTGATCTGAGCAGAATTTTCTTTTAGGGTCAAAAATTTATAATGTTTTATACATTTATAAAAAACCGCTATTATAACTTCTAAAGGACTGATTACGATTATACAAAGTTTACTACCAAACGTAATACAAAAATTTAAAAATATTTCATTTTATGATTAAAGCAACCGTTTTATGTTTAATATGATATTATAATTAATTCAAGTAACTTCTTGAATGTAAAATTCAATTAAATCTACAGAAGGTATTTCTATACCTTGCTACTCTATCTACAAGTGTACATACAGGTTGAGTTGGGCTTTAATTACTAAGTAATTATAATTTATTTAAATGCATAGTTATGATATAGTAAATGGCATATATTTATGAAACTGGAGACGTGATGTCATCTTGAAGGTGATGAAAAAATGAAAACTGTATCTTTATATTTTTTTTGAGACAAGTAAAATGTAACATGTTTATCTCATTTTTAAACTGATTAAGTTTAGAATTGAAATATGATCTAGAATAGTATTGTTAAATTATTTACTGGGTTTGGTGATTGGATATATTTTTTCGCAAGCTAAATTAATTTGGTACTTGTATATGGATCATCATTTCAAAATGAGCTTTCCGTTTTCCAGAGTAAAGAGAAAGGGAAGAACAAAAGGAATGTTGTGTATAACATTTCACTGCTTATGAAAGTAAAACAATTTATTTTCGAAGTAAAACAGGAACGATTCGCAATGAATATTTGATGAGGAGAGTTGAATAATGCGAAGCATGCAATTCATTGATTTATTGCGAGAAGCAATAGGTAATAAGATAGTGGTGATTTGGGGAGGAAGTGGTGTGGGTATGGCCGTTAGAAGGGTCTGGCTGGGCACCGGCTAATCACCTGCCGACCTCTTTGAGCGCCAAGTCACAGCTCAGTGGTCTGACCACTGCATCGGCTTCTACACTCTGCACCAATGAGGACATGAACATCCTAACGCATCCAAACACCCTCCTATGAAGCCTAGGAATTAGCCCAAATTGTAGAAGCTGCTGTTTAAATAGGAAGTCAAACCCTTCCTAGCCTGACAATTCATTCACCGCTCAAGGAGATGAATTTGAAAGACCAAACGAAGTAATGTATACTGACAGTACAGACATTGGCTTACCGACTCCACAATAACAGTAGTACAATCATTCAGCAGATTACCAGAGCACTACAGTGCGAGGGTGATTCGTTGGTCGTTGATGTACACTCTACAGCACGCATGGGCTTGATCGTAGGGCAAGTCAAACTTTTATAATTTGATTGTGAGACTGTTTACACGCATGGGCTTGATCGTAGGGCAAGTCAAACTTTTATAATTTGATTGTGAGACTGTTTACACGCATGGGCTTGATCGTAGGGCAAGTCAAACTTTTATAATTTGATTGTGAGACTGTTTACACGCATGGGCTTGATCGTAGGGCAAGTCAAACTTTTATAATTTGATTGTGAGACTGTTTACACGCATGGGCTTGATCGTAGGGCAAGTCAAACTTTTATAATTTGATTGTGAGACTGTTTACACGCATGGGCTTGATCGTAGGGCAAGTCAAACTTTTATAATTTGATTGTGAGACTGTTTACACGCATGGGCTTGATCGTAGGGCAAGTCAAACTTTTATAATTTGATTGTGAGACTGTTTACACGCATGGGCTTGATCGTAGGGCAAGTCAAACTTTTATAATTTGATTGTGAGACTGTTTACACGCATGGGCTTGATCGTAGGGCAAGTCAAACTTTTATAATTTGATTGTGAGACTGTTTACACGCATGGGCTTGATCGTAGGGCAAGTCAAACTTTTATAATTTGATTGTGAGACTGTTTACACGCATGGGCTTGATCGTAGGCAAGTCAAACTTTTATAATTTGATTGTGAGACTGTTTACACGCATGGGCTTGATCGTAGGGCAAGTCAAACTTTTATAATTTGATTGTGAGACTGTTTACACGCATGGGCTTGATCGTAGGGCAAGTCAAACTTTTATAATTTGATTGTGAGACTGTTTACACGCATGGGCTTGATCGTAGGGCAAGTCAAACTTTCATAATTTGATTGTGAGACTGTTTATAGCAAAAGACAGATAAACAAAAATGTATTCATATAGATGTATTAACGATTAAGGGTCAAGGGTCATATAGACTTGTACTACAAGGTTCATCCCAAAATAGTGGACAGGTTTACCGCTTCTTTCACTTAAATTAATTTAACTGTCGAGATTCAAGCTACAACTAGTTCTTTTACTTGTTCCTTATATTTAAAAATAAAAATTTCCTTGCGAAGTGTGAAGCTTTGACTAGTTACTAGTAACGAGATTTATGCAGTCGGAGTGCTTCATAAGCAAAATTAAACAACCATTAAAGAGAGAACAAACCATTAAATGGAGCACAGACACAATCAGTCCATAAGCACGCAATCTTGAGATAAAGTTGGGAATTGCAATTCAATTGCATTCAAAAATGCAACCGTCAACCCTTTTCACAATTCGACTGCGGTCCCCAAGAACAAGTTATGTCCTCTGGCTTCATCTTGTATATCAGGTTAGGTGTTAAACAGTAACGTTACATAAATCAGCTTTTAAATAACAGTCATTTACGAGGTCAAAGTTATTCTGTATATTGCATTGCAGATAAAAATAATTGTAAGGAAATAATGATTGATTACATATGTCTTTATAAGTTAGGAAAAGAGTAAATCATCCTAACACATAAGAACACCTCTACGAGGTGATTACCCTTTAGGGGCACATGCATTTTAATGGAACATGGACCAATTCCTATAACGCTTACTACTTCAAACAAAACTACTATCCTTATAATAGAGTGCAAATCGTCGCATGGAACCCAGACTCAATCTATATGTACATTGAAAGCACCATTTAGGTACAATTTAGGATTGAAATTCATTGGACTTCGACGTTGCATTTAAGAATGCAATGTACCATGCACAATGCGACCACAAGAACATCCTAATGGTTCCATGTGGTATGTGTTGATGTATTAAATTAGAAAAATACAATAAATACAAAAATAAATAGATATATTTTAAACGAGTTGACAATTCTTAATCACTCTTGAATTTCCATTTTAGCAACACGGATAATTCGAAAAACATACACACTATTTCATACTGTCACTTCAAGAACTATGCAACTTGGATTTACTGTTCATATGCAATACAACCAAAGTCACCTATGTCTCCAAGGCAATGATACCCATAAAGGATCCTAAGTAGTTAAAACAGAAGGAAAATAGGAGATCCTTAAAGATAAACCTATGCAGTTTACTATGACCTATCAGGGTTTCTGCATTCCAATGCAAATCTGGGTACCATTATTATTCCTCATAGGCAGATTTACAGAGAATTGATTGGCTGACACTAATGAAGACAAACTTCGCACGCAGAGGAATATGGATGTAGATGGACTGCAACTACTTATCAATTATTCCTAACATGAAGAAACCAGAGGAGAGAGCTCAGTTGCCCAGAAGGACGATTACATAAAAAAAAAAGTTACATATATTTGTATAAATATATTACAGTATATATGAAATCGTAAATATTTTTTTGAATCATAACAATGTGCAAACTGATAAAAATAATATTAGAAAAAATATTTTTATCCATCAAATTAATGATTCCTTGGCAAACTCATCCAAGATTAATCGGAACACATAGATTTAATATTATGTCAGATATATCAGTTAAATATACTATATTTATTTTATCGAATTCCACACTACTTATATTTTATCATACAATATTTATTGAATATAAGTTAGAACTGGTTGAATCACAAACAAGCTCACTCTTCCTCTGTGTACAGTTGGTAATTATTATGCTCAGCAGGAGTTCGACCTAACTACCTATTGCCCATCTGTAAGCTTGCAAATTGACACCATCCGGAACTGTCTCGTTAGATTGAAAGATATATTTTAAAAAATAATATTGTGGCTTAATATTTCAATAGCATATATCATCTATATTGCAAGTCTGAAGTAATTCTGGTATAACTGTAGTATGAAAGAAAATTGTGATGAATTCAATATTTCGTTCCTAGAACATTCCGTTCGAAAAAGTGGAGAGATTTATTGGTATAACGGTCATGCCAGGGAATATACTGGACTTCCTGTTGTTGAAAAATTATCTATATATATATATACCAAATAAAATTTATCAG
This sequence comes from Hermatobates lingyangjiaoensis, assembly GCA_026182355.1. Classification (NCBI taxonomy): domain Eukaryota; kingdom Metazoa; phylum Arthropoda; class Insecta; order Hemiptera; family Hermatobatidae; genus Hermatobates; species Hermatobates lingyangjiaoensis. The sequence goes on along the minus strand of JAPFBL010000175.1, from coordinate 365,876 downwards.
GACTTCAGGTCAGTTCTTCAGGTTTAAATTAAACTCTCATTGCCAATGTTTCGGTATTTATTGAAAACCTTTTTTTAAGGCCTATTAAAAAGGTTTTCAATAAAACCGAAACGTTGGTAATGAGAGTTTAATTTGAACCTAAAGAACTGACCGAGTCCTCATAAACTTTTTTATTTTGTTTCTACATCACGGCCGATACTTCTATTAACATTTAAATATATATAAAAAGATTTCACATAAACACGTGAAATAACAATCAATGATCAAACCACAATAAGAAAATGGGAAAACAAGACTAAGGTCTTTCAACCGTAACAAGTGGTCTTCATCAGAGTCAAAAACCCAACTGAAGATCTTAGTCTTGTTTTCCCATTTTCTTATTGTGGTTTGATCATTAAATATATATATATATATATATATATATATATATATATATATATAACCTTTTCGATGAAAATACGATCCGAAATGGACATATACAGTTCAATGTGGAGACCCCATATATATATTTATATTCAAACTACAATATGAAATGGAAAAAGAAAATACTAAAATCTTTCAACCATAAAAAGCAGTCTTCGTCAGAGTCAAAACCTAACTCAGTTGGGTAGGATCAATTGGGTTTTGACTCTGATGAAGACCACTTGTAACGCTTGAAAGACCTTAGCTCCATTTCATATTATGGTTTGATCATATATATATCATAACTAATACATTATTTTGAATAAACCTTTGGTTGCTAAGTATAAAACATATTGGCTCCCCAGACACGAAGGGTTTCACAGCCCAGAGAGAATGCCATCGTTAAACGAACTATTCTCAATAAACTTCAATACAGAAAAACTTCACATTACTCCAGCACTCCGTCAATAAGCAAAATTATGTAGTTTAAACACCTCAAAGCACACACAAACAAACAGAAATAAAGTAAAAGCCAACTTTTTAATAACATTCATTTTATTTTTTAGCACGAGTTATAAAGAAAAACGAAAATAATCTTTTTTTACGAAGAATCTAATGGTTAATATAGCAACGATAGGTTCCAGGAGGCAATTTATTTTACGTTAGCTATCATCTGAACACTTTCACTTTCTATAGGCACCCTTTAATTGTGATTATAGAAACAATATAATATTTATGCTCCTTTGACGTTAAATTTCAGGAAAGCTGACTAGAAAGTACTACTCTGTTCAGATATTGGACTTTAAGAAAAAAAAAATCCAAGGCACGATTATTTTAAAGGAAGCAATCTGTTTTCAATTGATCAGACACTAAAGTCTTCAGACACTTCTCATAAATTTATTTATATGGCCAGATCTTCAAACTAACAGCAGGTCCAAGTTATTGAAATTACACCCATAACTGTATTGATTCTCTCGGTGATTTGGTTCGTAATTGTTTACAAGCTATTAATCACTCTGAATCACTTGATATTAATATTGAAACTATTTCGAAATTAAAAGCATCCATATACTAGAAGTGATTATGATTGAAATTGTTGAACCATTTTCTGGGAGATGATTGATCAAAGTGGAGTCAGTCAAGCAGTTTAGTAAATACTAGGGTGTAGACGAATCAATTTCTATTTTATCGCTATCAAATCCACGGCTTCACTTATAAACTCCTTTTCAAATTTAAATTACAAAAGCACGAGCAATAATGATGGAAGGGCCTTCATGCATACATGGAGAAATCACGTTCTATGGGAGAAAACATCAGTTGTACTAAAATTTTAATTGATTCATTTTAATACGACAACTATATTTTACAAATTATAATAAAAATGTAATTTGAGTAGTGCTTAGAACAATTGCTGACCTTTATAATTAATATTAATGATTGTGATTCAACAACGAAAAGAAACGAATTAGCTGAAATTTAAATTCTCAGGTAGTGCCGTTATTATGTGCAATTGACTCATTGTAGAGTAAAAAGTTAATGAAATAATACAAGTTTAATAATCTAAGCAACACGTTCTGAAGAAATAGTGTTCTTCATGCATAGAATTAAAAAATACAATGATATCAGAGAGTTATCTATAGTGTAAAATAAATGGTACAAAATAAAATAAGGAAACAGAGATGTACATACCCAACTAAAATAGAGTTCGAGTGTTCCAGTTAGTTGCAGCACGGGCTCTGAAACTTGGGTCTGAACAACTTTGTTCCCTTATTTTATTTTGTACCATTTATTTTACACTATAGATAACTCTCTGATATCATTGTATTTTTTAATTTTATGCCTGAAGAAGAATACAACGTGTTTGAAACGTGTTCTTTAGAATGTTTAACTTGTATATATGGAGACTATTTTAATTAACTTTTTACCCTAGAATTAAATTTAAATGTTATGAATTAGAAAATAAAATGAAACAATCATAAAAAAAAGCAAGAAACTTCTCCTAATAACTTTTCTTTGTAACACTCACTGAAATCATTAAATATAATTAAAGAAATGAAACAGCTGAAATGAAATCAATGAGTAAAATTGAGTTATGCATTTAATTATTTTTTTTCTATTATTTAAAGGAGAATATAAAAACAACATATACATTAATGCAAATTAGTACGAGCATTTTCATAATTAATTATTTAAAAATATTATTATATAAATACCAAAATTAGATCAGAGTCTATTAAATCATGTTAAAGAAGAACGTGTTCTGTTTAAGAACTGTTTTCTAAAATTTGACCTTTAAGGACAATTTCTATGTTGATCGACTCTTTACAGATTAATTGTTAAATAAAAATCAAAAATCCTGGGAAACATTTCCACTAGAAAGCAAAAAACGATTTCTTCTTCGTACAAACTATTTCCTTAAAAATATACACCATTAATATTTATTATTGCTATGTTTTGAGGATAACAGTAACTTAAATATGGAATTTCATTATGAAACGTGTTTTGGTTTCAGAGATATCCTGCTCACACACACAACGCACACACGCACGCACGCGCACACACTTCTATTTTTCTCATTCAATTTCTCAATATCTCTCTGACTATATGTCAATTTGCTCTCATCCTACTCTTTTCTCTCTTTTTTACATACACACTCTCACAGAATCTACTTCACATTGAGTACTTCACACACACAAACACACACACACACACACACACACACACACATACATACATAAAAAGATTTCACATAAACACGTGAAATAACAATCAATGATCAAACCACAATAAGAAAATGGGAAAGCAAGACTAAGATCTTTCAACCGTAACAAGCGGTCTTCGTCAGAGTCAAAAACCCAACTAAGGGTTTTTCTCAGTTGGGTTTTTGACTCTGACGAAGACCGCTTGTTACGGTTGAAAGATCTTAGTCATACATAAGCACCAATTACTGAAACCTATTCTAATATAATTACGAGAACTAAAACTTGTATTTATTTCAGTTGATATCAACATTTTTACCTGAAGCAATACTTTTATTTGTTCCATATTCAATACAGAGAGCGTATAGTATATACTATATATTATAGTTCATCCATACCATACATCCATATAGTATAATCAATGAAACACAAAAACAAAATTGATAACAAAACATGCAATAAGAAGAGGAGTGGGTGGAGCAGATCCAGTGAGCAATCAAAAAGAATGCAGTTGCTTTGAATTGAATTGTTTCTTACAATAATCTAAGGAAATTGGAAACTCTCACGGGAGATCTGTGAAATGATATACTTTCTAACAGTAGGAGAAATAAAAGAGTAGATAGATAATGAGATTTGTTTGAAATAAACTGATTACATTTGTATCTTTAATTAAGGCGAATGGGAGATTTGTAATTGAGAGTAAGGTATGGGAGTGGGCTGGGGGGAAGGTGAAGAAGAAGGTGATGGGAGATAGGGGTGTATCTGATAAGGGTTGAGCAGGAAAGCCAGGGACATACTAATGGACGAGAGGCCAAAGGCCTTTGTGATCGCTTGTCCAACCCTCACAGTCTTAATCCGAACAGGTCACAACTAAACTCCTTATTTTGAATCTCTCTTCATTATTGTTCGCTCTTTTACTAATCACTCATTCTTTTCTTCTGACAAATGAGCGAAATTTTATTTTGAATTACGAGTGAAATTTGAGATACGAGGAGCAGCCAATTGTAGTATCAGGTCATTTATAAATTCGTTAACTGTGCAATCCGTTATAGTGTGGTATTTACTCATGTTAGGAAAAACATTAAGTCTCCACATAAAAAAGTTTATTACTAGAAACTAAACAACGCGTTTCGAACACTTGATGTTCTTCTTCAGGTTACATCTAGAAAAAATATATATATTCATTTAAGAGCTTTGATGGCATAGGGGCGAATTAATTAAAATGAATACATCTGACACGATTGAGTGATAACGGGAATAATATTGAAATGGCTTAAATTGATCCTTAACTTAAAACTACATAATGAGATATATATAAATTAGACATTATACATTTACCTTATTCAAAATCACGTAACAAAATCAATTAGGGGTAAGTATTTTTGGGGCTGGAATAGATTAATGGCATATCAATTGATTGCAATGGGGAAAATTGCTTTGAGATACGAGTAAATTGATATACGAGCAAGCTTACGGAACGAATTAAACTCGTATCCCGAGGTACCACTGTATTCTGTTTTTAGCATTCTTCACTCAGTTTAGTAAGTTTACTTTCATTCAACTCTTTTCACTCACTTCTACACACACACTCACTCCTTCTCTTTCTTTCACTCTCTCATTATGTCCTTTATACCCACTTATCTTTCTCATCCCTTATTTTAATCCCTTTTCCCTTCAATTATAGGTCTTTATGTTTACATATCATATTCCCATTTATTCTGTTTTTAACTTTCCTTATCAGTTAATATTTATCTTCCTCACTGAATTTCTCAAAATCGCTCTGAGTACATTTAAGTTTACTTTCATTCAACTCTTTTCACTCACTTCTACACACACACTCACTCCTTCTCTTTCTTTTACTCTCTCATTATATCCTTTATATCCACTTATCTTCTCATCCCTTATTTTAATCCCTTTTCCCTTCAATTAAAGGTCTTTATATTTACATATCATATTCCCATTAATTCTGTTTTTAACTTTCCTTATCAGTTAATATTTATCTTATTCACTCAATTTCTCAATATCTCTCTGACTATATCTCAATTTGCTCTCATCCTACTCTTTTCTCTCCTTTTTACACACACACTCACTCTTTTACAAACACACATACACACACTCAAAGAATCCATTTCACACTGAATACTTCATTTTCACAAAAAAAACAATTAGTCTAGTCATAAAGATCTAACAGAAAAAATAATAAATAGTTTAATTAAGTTACAGTGATAGAAAAGGAAATGAACAATTTCCTTATAAAAGCTTATCAATTATCATAACAATCAACCAATGTATTTCCATAATATAAATAAGTTAATCGAGATGTAAAACTTCAAGAACAACATTAGAGTGAACAAGGAGAAGATAAATTAGCCTTTCCAATTAAGCCAATATGAAATGCTAAAACTGATAGTTACATAGCACAAAGGCTATTAAGAATGAGTAAATATTCCCAGTCCATTCTCCAGCGTAACATGTATCTAATTCATTTATTAAACATAATGTAACACAGTATTGTTTTAATGTTTAGTAATTTCATTAAAACAACTGTTATTATCCTCTTAGTGTATTAATTAAATAAAACATTGTTAGGATCCTTATCAGGTGGAGAATCTTGAGAAATATATTTCGTGAAACATATTTCTTTCTCGATGGAAATAACTGAATTCGGTCAAGTAAACGAGTTTTCGCAGTTATATGATCCTGTAAGCCAAGGATTATAAAATAGTCCTTACTACTAGTCAGATGTTGTGAAAGGACACCACGGTAGAGGCATTTTTTTAGCAAAAACTTTGAAAACTACTACATTAAGAATTCAATATAACGATCAACTAAACCAGAATGTCGCGTATCTTTTTCTATAAAGCCTAACGACAAAGTTCAATATTTTGCATAGATAGAACGCATTGAAATATTGATACTGAATGATAAACTCAGTTCACTAATTTATTAGTAAATTTAAAAAAAATATAACATCCATATTACAAATAATGCAATATATACTCGTAATAAAAATATTTAAAAAAAAATAACCAATAATTATTATTTGAGAGGAATGCTAAATAAAGATTAATGCAAAGTTTGGTATTGCTTCTTTGTAACAAATGAGTGTATAACAGAACAAATCATATGCATCATCCTAGTCATAAGTTACTCTGTTTCAAAAGTGATTTTACGTGACCAGAATTCAAGTGAAAACGGAAAGTAGGATTCGACAGGCACACATTTTTGGTTTTGAGGATAAATTAAGTCCGACTCCTAAATATTATATTTAATATATTACATATATTAAACAAATATTTAGAATATCATATTGTACACATTAAATACGTGTAATTATCATATATATATATATATAAAATGATGTATATACATTGTATTTAATACTATATTTAACAGATTTTTCTGTTAGGGATATTTTTTTTTTTATACATTATTTACATGTTACCTCCTTAGTCTAGATGGTTAGTCATCTTGTTCGGACTAATCAACATATGTTACTTAATGCCAGATATAAAAATTGAATATTATTCATAATTAAAATAACCTAGATTAACAAAAGAACTAAATTAAGAATTTTAATATGAGTCGGAGTCAAAGTCGGTAGTTAGGATTCGAAGTGAAATTTTGAAAAGATCGTAGTTTCGAAGTCGTGGTTGTAGATGGCAATGGTGTAGAAATTTTGAAAAGATCGTAGTTTCGAAGTGGTGGTTGTAGGTGGCCATGGTGTAGAAATTTTGAAAAGATCGTAGTTTCGAATTGGTGGTTGTAGGTGGCGATGGTGTAGAAATTTTGAAAAGATCGTAGTTTCAAAGTCGTGGTTGTAGGTGGCGATGGTGTAGAAATTTTGAAAAGATCGTAGTTTCGAAGTCGTGGTTGTAGATGGCGATGGTGTAGAAATTTTGAAAAGAAATGGGACCAGCGTTGCATAAAATCGTTGGACTTGGAAAATAGACTGTGGCAGTCAGTTCGTTCAAAAGGCTAAATCTTTGCAAGGCATAATTTTACTATTCTGAATAAGAAAGTACTATTCCTTAAGACTCAACACAAACAATGACAGGATACATACAGCACATAAACCATTATTGTTTTATTCAAAAAGCGTTCGAACGGCTTGTCTCAATCTGTGGACACGAGTTAGATGTTCATATCTACGAATATTCGTCTCTTGGAAAATCTACTGTACAATGTGTACATTATTTCCAATTTAACACATCGAAATATTTAATAATAAAAAAGTAAATCCTTGAATAGCTGCAGAAGAAATGAGTCGGGCTACATATAGCTTATTTGGATATTTTTTTCAAAATCTGGCGATAGGTTGTTGAGTGTCAGAGGTGAGCGATAGTGCACGCACCCTAATCAAGTGGACTGACTGGAATACAGGTCAGCAGCCGTCTCATCTGCCTACGTACCCGCTCCACTCTGCCCCAACACCGTTGCCTTAATTGCACCAGCTTGTGTGAAGATGGCCTTCTTGATTGCAACTACTATTCCTAGCGAGGTTCTCATATAGACACATTTGTTTCTGTCTCACTTCTTTACGTCTTGCCTAATTAAAATCCATTTCTTTTCAAACCAGCACCCTCTCAGTTTAGTTTATTTGAATAACACTCTCCATCAACAGTAGCAGCCCAGAGCAAAGAAGAAGCCTTGGCTGATCATTATCAGCTCACGAATCACGACTTGATTCAAACATATAACTCCTCACCATACACATATATAATTACCAAACACCATGATCCCTCATTTTTCCCTATAATTTTTAACCTCAATGCCAGTCAGATAAAGTGATTTACAGATTTTTAAGGATTTTCAAATTTTTAGGAATCAAGAATCCATTATTGACATTTTTAAAATGATGTCTTATTATAACTGGATAGGATATTGTGGCGGAGGGAAAAATAATACAATTTCCTAATTATTATTTTTATTACTAACTTTAATATTTATTAATTACATATTTATGAAGTGACTCAAATATAACAAAACAAAACTAACAATAAATTAACTGCCTAAACTCTACGCTGATGAACAATCCGATGACATCGATTGTCTCTTTCATTGCATTTGTGATTTGTTTAATAATATATTTCCATGAGTGAAAGAAATACAACTTTTCACTTGTGCTTTACAGCCCAATTTTACGACAAAAATTTCATTTGCTAAATCATACAACTTAAATTAATACTAATGTAACAAGTTTCATTTCACTAATAAATTATAATCATATCATATATTATATCATCATTATAATTATAATCATTCAATAGAATTTTTCCTCCCAAATGTTGACAAATTGTTCTAAGCACATATAGAAACACATTCGTTACTTCGAGTACGCACTATAGCACATTTCCTAGAGCCGATATGTTTCAAATTCACCTTTAGGACATCAACAACTTCTTGGGAGAATTTTTCGTTTAAATAATCAAATTGAAGACAGTGGAAGCTTGTTAAGAAAGAGATATCAGCCAGCTTTGGTGTTATTTTCAATAATGTATGTCTTAAAGAAAAACTGCTTCGAAAACTTACAAATATACATAAATAAAGCTTTACTGAGCTAAGGATACTGGAAGTGGTTTTCAACAGGCGCTAGATGACGCCGTTAGGCCAACACTCAGTATGGCCTGTCTTGTTTTTCTGAAGTGCATTGCACCGTCCTGTCCAAGGGTTATTCAGATACCTCCGCTTCGATCTAACAGTATAACTCGTTGGGAAAATTCACGCCTGATGAGTTAGAGAAATGTATCGAATCTTTTTGCCATTATACGGAACTAGGAAACTGAATAGTGAGAAGATGATGTCTTCATGGATTCCCTCGACTTACAGTAACCTTTCTTCAGTCAACGTCATTTAATTCTACTTATACCTTAATAGCAACAAAAAAGTGCACTTTTTACAAACATTTCACAGCTCTGAGATTTAACAGAGACTCCCTTGAATCGACTTTCACACACTCCATATTAAAGCGATTCTTGTGAATTCGTTTGTCCAATGCATTTTACCTTAATAAATACAATGCATTTATTCAGATCACAATTTCTTCATCTTAAACATCCCTTAGTCACGAACTACTAGAATACAGTTTTTAATAATAAAAAAAGAGTAATCAACTTTTACAATTTACATCTCGCATAATATAAGATTATATCATTTTTTATTTTAAAGGACAAATAAAAATTATTTATTTAAAATTAAAAAACTGTAAAAAGTAATAAAAAACCGAGTCTCAATTTTATACCACTTCACTCCAAGGAGAATGCTTTCCGTTAGAATCATTACCTACTGACAATTGAATGGAAACTAAATCAATATCATCTACCGGACTGACAGAAGAAAAAAACGAAATAAAAGAAAACACTGATTTATATCCCTTGAGTTCTTTCTTATTGTAAACTTAAGCTGATGGTGCAATGTGGTTGAATAGTATATTTAAAATGGAAAGTAAATTGTAAGCTTCCATTCATAAACAACAGCATTTCTCTGTTTTAATAAAGAGAGCTTATATTGATCTGGCTTGTTGCCTGATCCAATGATATTAATCCTACTTAGGTAGGATTAAAACATCGCAAATTGATTCACTGATCCGAGAATTCGTACTATGTGCAATTGTTTGTTTTAATAGATACCCACAATCTATCTTTTGTGCTTTTCACGTAATGTGAAAGTGTCTCTTATTTGTTATTCAGTACCCATTAACCATAGAGGCCAGAGTAGCCCAGTGGCTTACGTCCTCACCTTTGGACTGGTAAATCGGAGTTCAATACTTACTCTGGACCTCGATTTATTCAGAAGGAGAAAAAAAATCTCAACAACTCGTCCCCCACTGAGGGAATGTTAAGCTGTCGGTCCCAAGCGTGTACATTGTCAGAAACTCTTTAAACATCCCTACTCTAAAATAAACTTGAGTTTATAAAATAAAAACTTAAAATTTTAAAATAAAATTGAGGACTACCAAAAAATATGGGACGGCCACTGCAACCTAAGCTAATCATTAACCATGCACAATTCACATGATCAGGGGGCACAACGACATGATGTGTTACTCATCCAATCAGCAACATTGTTCAATCAGAGCTTAAACTCTGTGATCTAGTGGCAACCAATGCTAGCATGGCTAAGTTTATTGGTGAAAAATACAGTTCGTATCAAACTTACTTAAGTCAACTTAACATCACACTAAAATAAATGTACATACATTATACCAGAATGTCATTAAAAATAACAAATCCATCACTATCACCGGCGCTACCTACAGGACAAATCCATAAACAATATGGTAAATAAGCAAAGATGGTGATATTTTACTTTCCCAATTGTTCTTTGAGAACAGTCTTTTCATCTAAATTTCATAAAATTTGTATAAAAATCCAAATTAACATTTAATTCATCCTGCGTAAATCCCCTCTTACAGAATTTAAACTGTAAAATATCAATAGAGCAAAAAGTAAATAGTTTTATATTTAGCTATCGCCGGCATAAAACATTTTCCCATGATTTGGTTTTTAACATGAACTATAGAGTTCTTTTCGTGAATTTTTTTTAAATAAATTTATTTTAATTCCTTAAAATATGACTACAGTAGAATGTTTACGCATTTCCATGCGTGAAGAACATGAAAGGTCAGGACAATCAGCATAAAACTGGAATGGAACTTTTAATATTATTTTGTACTTCCGTTATAATTATATAAGGTTAATATAAAGACGAATTATTTAGGTACAGCTGACCTCGTAAATATTCTTTTTCGCTCAACCGGTTTCTCATCTGTTCCACCTTCCTAGTCGAAAATCATAATGTTAGATGGTCAGGTTACTAGTCTTTAATTTTAACTAAGAACCTTTGTTGTGATTCATAGTCATATTATATAAAGGTATACAATGGTGAAATAGTTAACTTATAATAGTCAAAAAACAAATGCCTTGTCACGCCAAACGAGTGAGGAATATTTCTTAAGGAACATAACAAAAATTCAGGGACTAATGTAATTGAAATGAACCTGAACCTCTATGGGAAAACCAATTTTTCAACTGTTTAGAGCAACTTAAATGCGATATTAAGTGGCATTCAGCAAGAATTGAATACTTTTTTAGTGTGTTTAGCCATTATTTGATTGAAAACAACGCTTTCACGTTGGTATGATGAAAAAAAAATATAAGAATTCTAGTAAGTTGAAATGACACTTGATGTTATTCTTGAAGGATATTAGAATAAGCCGGTCTCATTTACCATAAGCGAGTGAGAAGGCGGAATAATATAAAGATATATCAGTGTTAAGTAGGTGGGGTAATGCATGGACGTGGACAGCGTGAAGGGGTGAGTTAGCTGATACGTGAAAGGGCAAGAAACAGCGGCAGAAGAGAATAAGGAGGTGATTAGTTCTGCGAAGACACCTGGTCCAGGTTTACATACAATGGGTTACCATCGCGCCAGGCAGCAGGCCTCTCATCAACTGTAACAGCTTTAATTGAATTCACTGAGAACCGAAACAACAATGCGCTTTTCTTTTTATTAATATTTATAGACATTTGGTCTTCGGCCCCAAAACTATGACCTGCTTTCAAACAGAGCCACAATATTTACTTCTTCCCAATGGTCATAACATTCACCGTCCAACATCTGCCGATTAAAGCAAATTTACACAGTCACTTTCTAACTCCATTCTATAGCTGATTACTCATCTAAATAGAAAATCACCAGGATTTCCAAGTCTTTTCTTAGGGGGCAAGGTTAGCTCAGCGATTTACCTACTCACGGGTTGGTAGTCCGAGGTTCGATCCCCACCTGGCCCTCGATTTATTCACGCAGGAGGTGAATAAATCTGAGTACGTCGTCGCTCGGAGTGAACGTTAAGCCGTCGGTCCGAAGCCTGTACGATGGCAAGTACTCGTTAAAGATCCCTACTCTAAATACACTTGAGTTAGGCAAAATTTAGGACTCCCAATGTAGAATCTGTAGAATCACCAATCATACAAAAAGCTGGTAAACGGTTGACGTTATCACCCGCTAAGAGATCGGTTTAAACAAGAAATAAAACCTTTTGCTAGGTTTTGAACAATCTAAATCGAGGGACTTTATCTTCACGATAAATAATGCACAAAAGAGTACGTTAGGTCTGCTGTTCCTGGCTTCCCATTCTATGTTTTACCAGCTTTGCATATTTAGTTAAGTAATGCTAAGTAAATAGTATTTCCTATGAACCATCATTTCTACAAACTTATGTTCCTTAGGGACTGCCGGTGGACACCTGGGTGAAAAGTCATTACATGCTATTTTTTTTCTTGTAAGATACATTTCCAATTTAGATAATAGATATATTTTGTTTGAAAATTTATTCGTAAAGATTGGGAGCAGTTCTTCTGTATTACACACATTTGAAATGAATATATATATATAAAAACTATAGTTCATCGGGACTCGGTCAGTTCTTCAGACTCAAATTAAACTCTCATTGCCAACGTTTCGGTCTTTATTTAAAACCTTTTTCATAGGCCTACAAAAACAGAGGAAATATAAGAAATAATACAATCATTCAAAAATCAAACATACATAAAAGTGCAATTAGTTACAATTAAGAAATTTCTATTGTATCTAAAGAGAAAGTGGCCAAGATACTTATTGATGTAAATTATGCTAGTGACATAAATTTTATCTAATTTGTATAACTCATTTTTCATTTATAAAAATATTATTCATAAATTCAGTTAACCTTTAATATTAAAAATAAAATTACATATTCACCTCCAAAAACAAACTTCTGAAAATTTTATTATATGTGTAAAGTAAATACCGGTGATAATATGTGTAAGCTTTTTACTGCAATATACTATTATGAAAAATAACATAAAAAAATATGGAGTTTTAATCTTTTTTCACGCAAAGTTCTTCTCTTCCTCTTTTTCTCTTTCTATTCATGTATATTGCAGTCAATGAGCCCAGTGGGTGCTTGGCTCTCAATCAATTGACATTAACGTTTCTAAAAGTGTTATGGAAGCATTTCTATTACGGAACACCTAAATCACATAATAATATTGTAGTAATATCAAATATAAAATTTTAAAACCATGTGAACATATTTTTTCAATATTCATGCGTCTATTGTGTATCAGAAAGAATGACAGTGTGACTTACTTATGGTGCCTGTTAGAACCATGAACTAGTCGCATTTCCTGGTGACCAAGAGCATGCGGTCACCAAAGGAAGTCTTAAGGCACAAGCAAGGACACTGTTGCTTAACTTCGACAATTCAATTGAAGCCTGTGTATTTCTCATGAGTATGGTTGCTGAAAGCTCATATGGAAATGCTGAATAGTAATGATTATGTGGAGGTATGTGGGTGATTAACCATCCAGCCAATAAAATTAACAACACGATACTCATACGGTTAAAGAGACTATTTCTCAAGTTTGATGGCGAAAGCATCACACTTATTTTACGATGTCATTTGTCGTTTAACGACCCGTAATTTTCCTTGATTATGATTGTCTTTTCGACCTGAAGCTGGTAATATTACATCTCCTAAGAAATCCATTGAAGATAGACCGAGATATACACAGTAAGACAAGGAAAAAAACTGTAACCATGCAACTTTGAAAAGGATGGAGAAATATGGAATAAAATAAATATTTAAATCGTCAGATTTGTTTCGATGAAACAAACACAATTTAAAAGTGAAACAAGTTCTTTACATCAAAGATTCAACAAACTATACGAATGCCTGGGAAAGTTGTCGGCACTTTAGCGAATCGTCAGGCAGAAAGGAGAAAGGAGAGGTGTCACCCAAGCAGCGACCTCTGCTCCACGCTTCAGCAAGAGGCGAACACAAAAACGCCCCCAAACCCTTCACGCTTCCTCTTCCCTTCTTCGCTTTAAAGACACTTCCTCCTTCCTGATACGGTCACCACCACCTCACTTAACTCTTCCTCAACTTCATATTTCAGAAACAAATAGTCATCTCTTAGTTTTGAATATAAATAAATGCACATTACTTCCAAGGTTATTTATATATTAATCTAAGAAGCAATGTACCAACTCCAATATCCTCCTACCAGCAACAGTTTTCCGCAGATTTATTGATTCGTGTTATGTGTTTAGGGGAAACTCTTTTATTAATGTATAAAACAGAAAAGTACGCAGATAGAAACTTGTGTACTTATGCTCCACAACTACTTACGGTCATTCGAATAACTGTTCTTAAATTTATGCAAATAATTTTCAGCACAGAAAAGAATAAAAAACACTAATATTCAAAAACATAAGGATTTTAATGAATCTCAAACTGGCTAATGAAGGAAATATATATTAAGAACCTGAAATTTTATTTTAGTCCATTGAATACTTTTGGGCACAAGTACATTTTTTTCATTTCTTCCTTGCTTGATGTAAACACCTCCAATTATTCTGACAAAAAAAGCATAATGTTTCAATTGCAACAACTCAGCTTATTTTAAAATCATCGGCTTGCAGATTAAATCTTTCAGTTATCAGGACTTGAAGTGAGGCTTTATCAGACATTTCTTTAACAATTACAATTCCAATCTGTAACTCAGGATTTTGTCATATGGAATTTAAAAAAAGATTATCGGATGAAAAAAAATAAGTTTTTCGACCAATTTGCCTCATTGTCACAAAATATTATCAAAAAGAAAACTTTTTGAAAATAATCATGGATGCATGTGTGACGAAAGGAATTTAACGTTGAGGAAAGATGGTTATAAGTGGTTGGTCTTCACCCAGTTTTGTGAGTGACGAAGCGTTGCGACGGGTATGAAGTGAAACAGAAGACAGGAAGGCTAGTAGCATATATGGGTCGGTCGGGAATGGGAACAGGTATGCTTAGCAGTGCGCTCAAGTAGCGGGTGTTACGCTAGAGTTGGTCCAAGGACGCCCTAGCACCGTCTACCCCAACAAAACAGCCTTCTGCAATTAGGGCTCTCGAGACAGCTCCAACACTGCCAACTATTCCCTTCTAGGGGCTGTTACACACCCCGAAAATACTTCAATTTGTTCAGTTTTTCCATAGACAGGGGGACTAGGATTTTCAGTTATCTGGCAATTTTGCTATCTCCGGGAATCCGCAAAAAATGAGCTCTACCCAATATCTCGAAAATATCGGGTTAAAATTAGTAATACAATGACATAGCATAAATAAAAAAAATATCGCACACACATTATCCTTCTAAAATCAAAGTCTAAACAACAGTTAGTTGAACACTGACGAGGACACCTTGTTTTGGTCATTTTCTGATTTTTACTGTTGTTTTAGGCATTGATTTTTATTTTACCTGTTTATTGTGAAATATTGTTATCGTTTTAAATCACCACTTATATCGTTGGTCACCTAGCATAAAAGAAATGTTTTATATTAATTACAAAATAAAAACTGCTATCATTAAAATAAAATGAAATATCACACTTATTTATTTAAAAAAAGAAAAATATTTTCAATGTTAAACAAAAATATCTATTCCTCAAATATGCAGTAAAAACAGGTTTCTTAATTCGCATTTGCATAAAAGGAATTTAAAAAAATGATAAATGCTTTGGACAGTCATACTTATCTTTATTTTTGGCCATAATTTTTCTTTCTATTTTATTTCTAATAAAAGTTTATTATGTCTACTTTTCAATCGTTTAACTCCGAAAGATTAGCTCTCTACACTTAATTTTATATTCTTATTAAATTTTTCATTTTCATATCATGAATCTACCTAATGAATTAGCAAATAATGATTAACTTTTAACATCGTAAACAGAACTAAACGTTCATAGTTTTTCTTATTTAATAAACTGTAATTTCCCCCTACAGTAAAGGTTTTAAATAAAAACAGAAACGTCAACATTTGAGAGTTTGACTTGACACTAGACTGTTGATGTAAATTTCAATTGTAATATATGTGATTGAAAAAAAATTCAATTTCATAATTCCACTGTTGTATTTTTTTAAAATTATTGTGAATAATAAATATCAGTGTGGTTGTGGTTCACGGTATAAGCGCTCACACAGTCACATACATACATACACATACACTCACACACACACACACACACACACACACACACACACAACACACACACACACACACACACACACACACACACACAAACACACACACACTGTCTATAATGCCAGTTAGTCAGTGCTCTCTACACTTATGTAAAATATCATCTATATTTGCCCACCTATAGTTACAAGCACTGGGTGTAAGTTGAACATGAATATACTTTCTGAATGCAAATATGCTCAGGTTTTTTGACATAAAACTTCATAAATTAATTGTCGGATGAAAATCATGAAACAATTTCATCCAAATGTTCCGAATTCTTAAAACTTTACATTATGAAGTTAAAGTGATGACATCTCAAAAAATGAAAGCTATTAGAAAATACTTTTTTATCTCTTAAATAAAAGAGGCATTAAAAAAAAAAGCCTGAAGATAGAGAAATGCGTGATTAATAGTTGAAGATATAGTAAAAGAGTTGATTGATTCGAGGATATCAAGACAGTGAAAGTTGAATACTCGTTAGATCATATGAATAAGGTGATACGGGTTGGATATGGATCACTGTTATTCGTGGATCGTGTCTTTAATACATACCCAAGTACAAAAACGATGATCTGTGTTGAAGGTGTCTGTTAGACAGATCTGTGAAGAGCTAGACAGAAGAGCATCACGTACTTTTCACCTGTAGATCTAAGCGAGCACTCGCGATATGTTCATTCACACGTCTTCCTTCTCTTCTAAAATATATTACACCCTCTTTCAAACCTTGATGCATTGTTAGGTCGATTTGAAGAAAGTAGAACTCTGAAGACGGTTCTAAAGAAGTGTATCTCAATATATCTTTCCCTAAATAGCGCTTCAACATATCTACTTTATAGATATTGAATTAAAGCGATAATTAATATAATTATAGCTGCATGTATTCTGTTAGTAATACAGTTAATAAACATCATATCGTCATAAAATCCTTTATATTTTTCGATTTATTGTGGGCGCCCGACCGGTTTCCAAAATAGTTCATCTTTAAGAAGAGTTTTCTTTAAAGATGCACAACGTGGGAAACCAGTCGGGCTACTAAAACAACTACTCACGAGGTATGACTGGCTTTATAATAATATGATCATTCTATATGGCTACAAGGAAAAAGGAAAACAATAGAAATAAATGCTCTGAGGCCTTTCACTTTATATCATCAGAGAAAAGAAAGTAAAAATAAAAATACTAATATAAAAGATATGCGGACATATGGTAACGAAACCACTGGAAAACTCAAGTTATAATTTAGCTTGGCAATTTGTTTTCTTGTCAAGCTATTTTATAAATTTATTTCTTAAAGGTTTCGTTACCTTCCTTTTGCATATTTCTTATGTTAACTTCTTCATTTTTACTTTAGTTGCTCTCTGATGGCATAAATCGAAAGGCATCACAGTTTTATTTCTATTGCTTTCCTTCTTCCTTATGATTTTATACTTCATGGCTGTTGTATGTAGCTGTGCGATAGGTTATATTTATAATTTGCAATGAATATAAATCAATCAATAATAAATATACATTAAAGGTTTTGAAAAAGTTTTTTAGTGCAATTCTCGGGTGTTTTAATTTCGAGGGAGCTATACAAATAGGCTACTAATTAAGTTACTGTTATCATCTTAGAGCTTGATCTCTACTTTGGACAGTTTCTGAACGTCTTTCTTTTGCTTGATATTCTCTTAAAATCCTTTAACGTGATATCTTCTCGATATACTTTTACCTGATATCATCTTAATATCCTTGATAATTATCAATCACCCTTAGTTAATAATCTCCCTTTTAGTTGATAATTATTAATTATCAGATCTATTTCTTAATCTTCAGAGTTTTATTTAAAATATTTTTTTTGTTTAATAAATACAAAAGATTGCTTTTCAACACCTTTTTTTCGGAGTTAGCACCTTCTAAACGTCACACATGAACTTTTAGAGTTTCCAAAGATAAAGAAATGGAATCGAAATATGTGTTCTTATATGAAATTGATTTATCATCAGTTTTGTTAGAAAAAGTTCCATTGACTGTGGAATCTGTACCAAGCAGAAGGTAAAGTAAAAGGTATAAGATGTGTCCATGTCTCTGACTCATGGCATGAGTGCTCAGTTTTGAAGGGTGCACTGTTGTTAAGTTTACTATCGAGGTAATGAATTCTTGATGTGGAGCGTTTACCAGACAATTAAACATGTGCCTAGAGAGGCTATTACAATGATGAACATGTAATTCAAGTGGACATGTAATTAAGTTTGTCCTCTTTACTGGCAGGAGTAGAGATTGTAGAGAAACAGCTTTCTGTATGGACCCTCAATCCGCGTCAAGCGTGGTTCCCGTCTAATCTTCCCTGCATTTCTTCCCATGTTCTCCTTCGTATTTCTCAATTAATTCTCTTGCTACCTTCCTTCGTAGACTAACTTTTGATAATGATCCATAATGAAACAAGCGTCGATTCATATCGATTTGCGTTTATATATCACTGTCACAGGGAATCTCCCTATAACAATTATATTTCTAATGCGATCTCTGACGAGTTTTCTTGCAACTTTCATCTCAGCCTATTTTTGGTAACTGCCCAGGTGTTCACCATAAGGCACTATTAGTATATAAGTGAATATACTAAGTGAATTGTGTAAACTTGTCAAACATCAAATGCATTTTTGAATGCAGTCTTGCAATTCCTAACTCTGCTTTCGTGCTGTGTGCTTGACGATGAGTAGACCGTGGAATGGGGCTCCATGTGATTAATTATTAATACTTCATTTTTCATCATTTCATTCTTTCACTGTATATATTTTAATTCTCAAGTCTCTATATTGAATAAGCCTGTTCTGGTCACTGGTCAAAGGTTCACACTAGCCAAGGAAATTTTACTTTTCAATACAAGGGACAAGTAAAAGCGCCAGCTTAGCTTGTATCCCGCCAAGTTAACTAATTTAGAGAATGAAGTGGTAAAAGGCCTAGATGCCTGTCCACTAATTTGGCATGCACCTTGCTGTGCATGGCTAGCTGACCCTTGACCCCCCTTGACCTGTCAAACACCTAAACCAAAATAAACTTTACATTAAGAGAACTGATTTTGTTAGCTGTCGCAGTAATGAAGTGGACATGTAACTCACACAAAAATGAACTCTATAACATTTAAACAAAAGGATGAATAGTTTAACAAGAAAATTTAGCGATATCAATTCCAACAGACCTGAAAACTGACACAAGGCAAGTAATGATTCAATTCCAACGATTGTTCATAACAATGAGAAGAAGAAACCTATTTAAAACTAGACTGAAAATTTATATATCAGCATGAGCCAAAGACCGTTGGCTGCGGAAAGTCTGTGGGAACTTAGAAAATGCCTTCACTTGGTATTCCGCTAGTTAACAGCCTTAAGGGGAAAGTGTTATTCGGAGGAATGAGAAGCGCAGCTCGTTAAACCAACTGCTAGTTATCTTCACAACACCACCATTGTTTCTCTTCGTGACAAGTATCTGATTTGTATAAATATCTAGTTCTATGGATCAGGCTCTAATAAGGTCTGACACAAGTATAATATATTTCGTTATAGAATTCTGAGTCGAAAATAATTATTCACTACTATATTTTACCATTCTCTAGTGCTCTAGTTCTCAGATCACATCTGAAAGATACAAACCAAAAATTAATCTTGTCCACATTAATCCATTCATAACACTGAATACCATCCAATTTTTCTGATGAACTATAGATTATCTAATAGTTTTTTTACAAGTATATTATGTCAAGTGGATACTGGCCTATGAACTATCTAGTGCTTTGTTAGTGATATATGTAGGTCCCAATATTATGTTATTAGTATATACATTATCCAATATTTTTTCAGTGCCATATGTATTCTAATATTTCGTTATTGGTATATAATTTCTCTATTTGTCTTTCGTTCTTTCTTACTTTGTTTACTCTCTGATGACATAAAGTGAAAGACCTCAGAGCATTTATTTCTTTTGTTTTTGTTTTTGCTTGTGGCCTAGACTTATATATATATATATATTATATATATATATATATAATGATCAAACCACAATAAGAAAATGGGAAAACAAGACTAAGATCTTTCAACCGTAACAAGCGGTCTTCATCAGAGTCAAAAGCCCAACTCCAGTTGCTTCAGTTTCAAATTAAACTCTCATTGCCAACGTTTCAGTTTTTATTTAAAAGCTTTTTTATACGCAGAAGTCTAAAATTTTTAAACAAACAGTTGTTATTAAAATCCGCAGACTATAATTTTGTAGTAAAAAAACTTTAATGTAATAATTAGTTTTTCTGTTTCAAAAATTTTATAATTCTGCCCATGAAAAAGGTTTTAAATAAAAACCGAAACGTTGGCAATGAGAGTATAATTTGAACCTGAAGAACTGACCGAGTCCTGATAAACTTTAGTTTTGTTTATATTCTACGGGCGATACTTTTATCAATATATATATATCAATATACATCATGATTTGTTTTCTTGACCCAATATTTATATGATGTAATAAGGGTTGAGGTTGAAGATGACATAAATATATGTCCAAACGTCGGCAAAAGGACTAGTTTCAAATCATTAGACGTCAGCCCTCAAAAAAATTACATCAAATATATATATATTTTATATATATATAACGTAATTTACAGTAAACACATCTTAAACAAAGACAGAATCAAAGGAACAGGAAAAGGAAAGCAAAACAATAGAATTCATTTTCTACTGACATTATGTTGTATTTTATATATGCCAAAACAATTAGTTATAAAAACATTTCAAAAACGATCTAACTAATTCAGAAGGTTTTGGACTATTTGTTCTTTCATTCTAGTTTACTTGTAGAGTTTCAGTTTTTATTTCATTTTCTGGATGTATTACTATCTTTAGAACGGGTGTGGCATAAGTCAGATAAGTGATATTTTTACTTTTTTTATGGTTAACTGCCTTCCAGGTTGCCAGGAAAATCTGAAAATTTGTTTGGACATTGACAGTATTGGTGTAATTTTAATAGTAAAATTATAACCACTAAACATAACCAACCCCAGAGTGTGCTCTCTGGCGTGGAGTCTATGCTCAACACTTGAAGGCCTGCCCAGTTTTGACCCCTTCTGAATATGACAACCAACTATACCAAAATCTTATCTTTACTGGTCAGTGAGTCGCCTGGAGGCCGGCTAGGGCTTGTGCCCACGGATGCGGCGAAAGAGCTTTCACGTAAAAAAGGCATCAGCCTGTCTTGTAATTGTGTAGCCGTATGACCGAAAGGTTGGGTAGGCTCCATAATACCAAAACAGGTCAGTGAGTCGCCTAATGGCTCAAATGCAAAAGGAGAACGTTGGCTAGCAAGCAAATTTTATATATATTAGAAATAAAGGGTTTGTATACAACAAACAAGGGTTCGAAGATGGACAACGTCTGAAAGCGCTCCAAGACTCCTAGAACATTTTACGAGGAATGACGGTCTTCCATATTTCTAATATAAATCATATTAACCTCAGTGGTAATAACAATATACATGTATTTAAGCAAGCTTCAGCTTAAAAGACAAAAAATGTCTACAAAACATAATGAACATTAAAGTGGATTTCCAGTGACACAATATTGCCTACAAAATAAGGGGACAATCTATATTATAAGGGCTATATTTGTGTATAACATCAAGTCACGCGTCAAACAGTGTGACCTGTAGCATAAACCAGCCACCTACAAACATATACTCGTACACATCATGCAAAAAACCTCAAAAATGAAAGCAGAAGACCATAAAACTTGCAAATCAAGTCAAAGTCTCGACATCAAAATGTTTTATTATTACTGTACTACACTGTACAGTGTAGAAACACGTGTAGAAAATATTTTAGTCATTTCGCTAAAAGAAATGAAAAACAAAGCAACCAGAATATTAAAATAAATAGCAGAGAAGTTTATTGACTTTATCCGAATGACAATGATCAAATTCTGCCCTGGATCGAAAAGTAAAACGTTGCCTCAAATTACTTTGCGGTCAGTATCTTACTTTTACTAGTATATTTGTAAAAAAAAAAATAAAATAAAATAAAAACGAAGGTAAGCAAATGTGGTCAGAAGTGATGTTCCATTGATGTAAAAGTTATTTGAACAAGAATAAGAAAAATAAAAAATGATTGAAGTAAAGAGATACTGAATGGGTAATAGGACTGCCTGGCAGCCGAGACAGCTTGGAATTCTACAGATATTTCTCCCATCACGTACGAACCTCAGTCTCGTAAAACAAGAGAGGTTTCTCTCACGATCGCTTTCTGCCTTTGATCCTTTTTTTTTTCGGATGGGCCTAGATTTTAGTCTACTTTTTGTTTCATCATTAATGAGTAAGAAAGTGTAACAGAGATTTATTTACCCTCGGCTACTCTGCATACACCACATTCATTATAATATTTTACTCACCCAAATAAACTACATACTTACATACATAGATAATCACAGACTATCAAAATTATTGTTTACATTATAATTATAAAATACATTTAGGTTTTAATTTTATATATATAACCTTAAATTACACAAAGCACGACACAGAAAAGAGACTAAAAAGAACACTTACAGAATTCAATATTTCGAACTGTTGTTCGTCATCAGGAGAGTAGACGGAAGAGAGGACGAAGTGAGAGAGATCTCCCCACGTCGAAGAACGGAGCGCGAAACATATATATATATATATATATATATATATATGATATAATTTTTTTGATGATTGAGGTCTAATGATTTGAAACTAGTCCGTTTGCGGACGTTTCGACATATATTTATGTCATCTTCAAAAAAATTATTTCATATAAATATTGGGTCTTGAAAAAAATCATGATATATACATATATATCAATGATCAAACCACAATTCACGGAATACAGGAGCGAAGACGTGAAAGTATCCACTGACCGAAACAAAGTGACACACAGTGTAGCCACCTTGCCATCGTGGACCAGTTAAAGCTGAAGTAAATGTCAATAAAAATCGAATTAATGAAAAGAAGAATAGAAAGGTAAAAGGAAAAATCAACTGTGATTATTTTGAAGGATAACTATTATTTTAATATTTTTTTAAATTATCAAAAGATCAAAAACAGTTATTAAACACTAACTAAACTGATAACTAAACATGTATGAATGAAGGTCTGCTCCCAAAATACACAAATATATATATATACAGTATATATATTATAAGAAAACCATCGCAAATGGACAAATAAAGTTCCATAAAAAATGTACATAGGTAAATTAAAACACACACTCTTACAATATTTAATTTGTGGTTTGACCGTCATCAGGAGGGATAAGATAGCGAACTGATACAGAGATACAACTATCTTTGTACCAGTATATTTCTCTTATCTCTCCTGATGACGGATGAAACTGATAATTAGAAACTGTAAACGTGTGTTTTTCATATATTTATTTATCTTTGTTTATATTTCACATTATATACATAAATATATATATATATATATATATATATTATATAATATAAATATATATATATATATATATGACTACATTAGTACTATTACTGTTAATTTAAATTAATGGAGAAGTATATTTGATGTTATATATATTAGTGTATGGGCGAAAATATAAATAATGAAGTCAACAATACTTTAGGATTAGTTATATTTTTATAATCAATCAACCAGAAAGAGTGTAAAATTCAAGCACGTGGATTATAGTTACGTATGTTTGATATTAAGTATGATTATGAACAAATAAAATGAAAGTTCATAGTTAATAAACATAAATAAGATTAAGTTCATGGTCGATAAATACCTCACACGAGAAGAAAAGGCATAAACATTTTATTTAGCAATATAAAAACAATTGATATAACACTAAAAATGTATGAAACAATTCAGTTAGAAAAACGATTGAGAATCCGTTACCAGCTGGATACTAATTAAGTAATGAATACGTGACCAAAGGTGCTTGGAGGGATGACTGGAACTGGATCTGCGACGAGGCGAAGCGGTCTTTGGTCGGCTGACACCATGTGGGTGTCTCTCTTAGGTAACGAACACGGTCCACTGGCTTTGTTTACTTATCTGCCTTCATGAGATGTCAACCGCAAAATGTTTTAATAACCTTCTAAATATTATGCACTTTCATCTTTTTTTCTGTTCCAGGCATATTCATTTATACAACAGTAAATCAGAATTACATTACTGCCGACACATAACTTAATACAAGTCACTTCATTGATATATTAACCAGGCTGAAGAAACGGAGCAAGAATATATATATATATATATATAGGTGTGTTATCTAATCGGGATTCGGTCAAATTTTCTGGGTTCAAAAATCAAACTCTCATTGCCGATTTTGAAGAGTTTGATTTTTGAACCTAGAAAATTTGACCGAATCCCGATTAGATAACACACCTATTCTATCAAACGGTCGATATATTATTGAATCTGTTGTATATACATATATATATATATACTTCAACTTCAATGAATATTTCACAGTCCAAGTATTAGAACAAGGCATTAGTGATAACAGACAATTTACTCTAAAACTTTCTGAGGAAGTCGATATTTGGCACCTAGGAACAGGCTCCAAACCTGGCTTGAATTGAAACAGTTATTCTATTTGTTCATCGCAAATTATTTTTCCATTTTTTTATTATAATCTATAGTTCTTATTTTCATATAACAAGTTTGTTTTACATCAGCTATCAGTTTTGTTATATATATAGTTCAATGTAGAAAAAGAAACATAGAGAAATTAAAAGCACACACTTACAGTCTCTAATTTTCGGTTTGAATCGTCTTCAGGAGAGATATGAGAGGGAAACTAACCTCACTGATTCAGAGACGGTTGGAGACCGAACAGTGCGCTTGGTTTCCCTCTCTTATCTCTCCTGAAGAGGGTTCAAACCGAAAATTAGAGATTGTAAATGTGTACTTCTAATTCCTCTATGTTTCTTCTTCTACATTGAAAACTATATTTGTCCTTTTCGGATCGTATTTCCAACGAAAAAGTGTATATATATATATATATATAATATATATATATATATATATCAATGATCAAACCACAATAAGAAATGGGAAAACAAGATCTTAGTCTTGTTTTTCCATTTCTTATTGTGGTTTGATCATTGATTGTTATTTCAGGTGTTTATGTGAAATCTTTATATATATAGAAATTACTAGATTTCACAGTAAACAAGTGGGATAAATATCATCGTCTGAAATACAGTAAGAAATTCAAATATGGGTCCAAGGTGTTTGAAATAAAACTAATGGTTTTCGTCAGTTACACTAAAACGAAGACTAGTTGTTCTGGTTGAAAGTTTTTACTCCCAGTTATGATTTTCTTACAGTGGTTCATATGTTGAGATGTATAATTTCGAATGATTCGCGGACGTATTAATGAATTCCCTGACTATAGGCTACTTCGTAAACACCTGAATGATATTTATACATTTTGCGAAAGATTATGTGTTTAAAGAGACTATTGAATGAAATATTGAAAGAGATAAAAACAATGATTAAATGAACGATAGCCAAAGAAAAGTAAACAATAATACCTCAGTTTATTGGACTTAATTTTATTTAAGTTTATTTCCCTTGCTGTTAGTTATCTTAAATATAAGGTATAATGTTAAATCCACTCTACACATATCACTTAGTTAAACGTATTATCAATAAGTTTGGTTTTTTTTTTTGGATTCAAATGGCACCGAGAAAAAACCAAAAAAATGAAAATATTTTGAAATTTAGTATGTTGTTTGTGATGATGATAAAATTAATGTTATGACTTTCGTCATGTTACTAATACCGTTAGAAAAATCAACAATTTTTAGATGGAGATAAAAGTTTAAGATGGGATGAATAAAGAAGAAGAAATCGTCCAGTTGAGCAGGAAAGGTAAAAGGGGTTACAGAACGCAGTTACTTCCACTCAACAATCCACTCGTGTCTGCGCTGCTTTTTATCTTCTCCAATCCGGGTTACCTCTGTCTTAAATCTTCTAACCAACCATGCCTTTTTTTCCCTTTGCAAAATAAATATAAGCCACTGCCAAAATTCCATATATTTTTTTTTTACCATCTTTAATAGCTGTTTGGTTGTGCAAAAACCACAGGATGATGATCATTTGAACAGTAAACAAGCTTTTAGTCAAAAACCTGTTATCCTTAGAGACAATTTATTTTATTCATCAATCATTATTCAAAATTACTTCATGACTTCAGAACTCTGCATACTTGTTGTTATCCTCTGAATTGTTGTTATCCTCTGAGTCAGCCATTACTTCGCCGGATGCTGACGAATATCAGAATCAGAAACAAGTTTTTTTTATGAATAACCGTTGTGGTATTTCTTACGCTATTGTCCTTATCGACCTTTTTCGTTTTATTTTTTACATATATATATATATATATATATATATTATATATATAACCAATTAAAAAGATAGCACGCAGATAGACACAGGAATAACTCACTTCTATATTTCGACCATCGTCGTCATCAGGAGGCGAAGAGTCCCGAGTCGCCGCTCTGCCTTCCTGCGGGACTCTTCGCCTCCTGATGACGACGATGGTCGAAATATAGAAGTGAGTTATTCCTGTGTCTATCTGTGTGCTATCTTTTTTAATTGGTTTTTATTAAAAAGTTCGTTGGACAGTTTCAATTAATTATTATATATATATATATATATAAAGATTTCACATAAACACGTGAAATAACAATCAACGATCAAACCACAATAAGAAATGGGAAAACAAGACTAAGATCTTTCAACCGTAACAAGCGGTCTTCGTCAGAGTCAAAAACCCAACTGACATATATATTATATAATTATATATATATATATATATATATATATACTCGTAAAATTTGGAAGCAGTCCTTCTTGAATACATATATTTAAAAATTATCATGGTATAATCTTTGTTTTGAATAACATTGACTTTAAGAAAAGGTTTCGAAGTTTGGAAAAACATTCAATAAAGCTAAGTAAAGTGAAATCGGACATAATATTTTTAAATATATATATATATATATATATACAAAAACTCACTACAACATTCCGACTGCCTCCGACTGCCTCATCATCAGATAGAAAGATATGGTTGCTCCAAAGACAAGCCAGGACCTTTGCGACTTCTATCTTTCTACCTGATGATAAGGAATTCAACATTTAATAGAGAGTTTTTGTATTCTCTTTTATGTGTGTTCTTTCTGTCAATTTAGTTTATTTAGTTCATTTCTTTCATCGTTTTATATAATTGTTTATATATGTATATATACTCTTTAATAAATAAAACAAATTGTTATAAAATAGGTCACAATAAAAGTTAAAAATAAACTCAAGGAGCAGACACAGTAGATTCCTATATTGCAGTCTCAAATTTTCGCTTCAATCGTCATCTGGAGGAGGAAAAGTGGAAAGATACAGCGTTTCTGTCAACACGTTTCAGATTAAGTATGTTTGAAGATGACAATAAAATTAAAAATAAATGTACTCTTAAGTCAGAATAATAAAAAATGCAAAGTGTTGTAGGAAAATATGAACACACTAAAACAGTACTTTAAGGAATCCAATACAAAAAGCGTTTATTTGTCTTTGCTTAAGAAATGATCACAGATGATTGAAATTTCTATATTACTGCATCAGTTTTATAAAGTTTAGTTACAAGGAAAATACAGCATACATGAAACTCATAGGTGTTAAAACTAATACTGTACTCATTTGCCACTTCAATATCATTCCAGCTGTAAATAGTTTCTTAAATATGGTCAATAAACAAGGAATGTAATTTGAACTTATTATAGATGTAATTTAGTTCGTTTTGATTATGCAAGAGCTTGATAATCATAGGTTTACGTGTGAGGATTGTTCTTTTTTTTTTCAAAGTAATGTTATTTAAGCTAATGGTGAATCATTGAGGATTATCGAATATAACTGAATTCACGTAACAGTTCATTTAAATCTTGAATGAGGTAAGGATGGAAGAGGCCAAGTGCATTAGCAAGCACTGGAAGAAGATTATTGGTCGAGGTAACGGACTGGTTTTTGTCGTCAAATCAGCAAGAGGGAGTCGTCTGGCAGAGCCGGTAATGGACGCGCAGTGACCAGCGGCAGCCTGCTCCATTTCACGCCTTCACAGTCCTACATCACACCCAACTGACGTTTCTTGCCCTAGGGCAGTTTACTCAATAACTGCTATTAATACACAACACAACTAATGCTACTAGAATCCTTGACGGTCACCTGGCCAAAAAACTCAACTCTGTCTTCCAACGTTTCAAAATTCATATTTTCCATATCAAGGCTAAAAGAAATTACATAATCTATTATTACTAAACAACATAGGTTTAAAACATGGAAAAATTATAATAATTAATTATACTTTACATTGAAGATAGATGTTAAAAAAGGTAGACTATAACTAAACAGGCTATGATCTGAGGAAGTTATATAGTTGTTACTATGGAGTATGAGAATTATACATACATAGTACAAAAAAATTATGAGCTCAAATGACATATATTAAATAAACATAAACATAAATAACTATATAACATATTCAGATCATAGCCCGAGTTAGAACTTAACAGTTTTTAACTTCTACACCTCAAATTTTTTTATGTTTCAATCCAATGTTTTGTACTTACTAAAAATAGATTATGCATTTTCCCATAGCCTTGATATTGAAAATATAAATTTCAAAATGTTGGAAGACGAAGTTGAGTTTTTTGCCCAGACAACCCATAAAGAGTTCAGCAACATTCATGGTGTAGTGTATTAAACTTTTACTGGTGTATAATAGGAGATGAACTACTATTAAGTTAGAAATTGACACTAAACAACAATAACTAAAAACCTTTTAATGCTTTTCTTTTCTTTATGATTATTGTTTAACTGACCATTATAGCTGTGTATTGTTACTCTTACTTTTCTGTTTAGGAGAATGAGGTGGTGGGTTATTGTAACGGGATGCCTAGCCTGCAGTTGGGTTAGCTCTGCTGAGGACAAGCTTGTCCCTGTGTCTTACTACCCAGTAAGGGCACTGCCTTCGTCTTCAAGTGTTCAAACGACATCAGCAAAGACTCCCGTACCCTCGACATCGTCCTCAACTCAGGTAAGTCACTATCCTTTGTCTCTATCATTATCTTGGCATATATGGTATTGTCATGTAAATAACCACATACTATTTTAAACCTCCTATAATGTTCAAGGAAGGAAAGATGAATGGCTCATTTTTGTTGTTGGTCCATATCTGTTTTATCAATAAGCAAGTCATATAACTGCGTTAATTCAACAACAAGACTTACAAATTTCTCCGTATTCAAATTATAAAGAAAATTTATACAAATATCTGATATCAAACATCTTGAGAGTCTGTCCAATTCATAAAAACAGTAGAATATTAAATGCACAAAAAATTAAATTATTTCTTTCATATGTACTTTAATGCAAACGTTTTTGTACAACAAACGTTGAGATGTAAAACATTTCTTTTTTTTTTTATGGTAACTTCAAATAGGTAGCATGTTTACAACATTTTGATAGCACCACCCAAACACCCAAAGCAAACAAATATAGTGAAACAACAGTCAAAAATCAATCTCAAAGAGTGTAAATCCGCCTACATTTTTTGTTTAAATTAACGCTATTTTTGACACATAGTAAAGTACGACTTACAGTTGTAGTTTTTTATGTATTTTACTATACAATTTTTATCCAGATAATCATTTTAAAAAATGTATTTATAGAAAAAGAAATAAGGAAAATCTTTTGTTAATAGGAATTTGGAATCAAATAAAAAACTACATATAAAACTCTCTTATCTAACATTTTTAAGAAAATGTCAAACAATTCTCTAGAATATACATAAGGATGTTTTAATAGTAATAATAACATTTTTATTATTAAATAAATTTTATGATCTTTGATACGTCTTTTTTTTTAAATGTGTCAGTTTTTAATAGAATCGACTTTTAAAGATGGAATAGATTTTTCCATCTCGTACAAAATAAAAGTGAGTTATAAACACGGTGTCTGAACCACTGGCAAGACGATAGCCACAAAAACACCCTGGAACTGACAGGAATAGTCACCTTATATAAAGGTATCATTAAAATGTATTTTCATAAAATTCAAAATTTCATTCATTTCATTATTAGAGTAACAATAAGAATATAATTAAATAAACTTTATAGTACAACTTCGGAACTGGTATTATTAAAATTTGTAACGGAAGTAAATCATGCTAAGCTAGTAGTCGAATACAAGGAAAGTTTCTTTTGTACTGAGGTCGACATAGCCGGAAATGGTGAGCGAAGTGGTAGAAGGTGTTTCCAGTAATGGGCAGCTCGACTCGGTCGGGAGGCCGATCTTCGTGGATGTGATAGCGGTGGTACGTCCTTACAGGATAAACCACTCAACACACTAACCTTGGCAACAAGTCAAGCTCTATTTCAATTTATGTAACCCTTTATGATTTTCCATGTTTCTAAAGAACTTTATTTGCTTTATGTCGTTCTGTAAATTAACTCCAGAGTATTTAAAAACAATAAACTGAGTTCTAATATATCATGCTTGATTACGAAAACAATACGTTTCAACACATAGGTTTTTCTCAATTTTATCCAAAAAAATCAGAATATTGTAATAATTGAGTAACAAAAATGGGGGCTTGGTTAGCTCAGTAGTTAACGCAATCGCCTCTGGGCTGGTAGTCTGGAGTTCGATCCTCATCTGGCCCTCGATTTATTCATGAGAGAAGTGAATAAATCTGAGTAAATCGTCCCTCGGAGAAGACTTTAAGCCGTCGTTCCAGAGCCTGTACGATGTCAGGTACTCGTTAGAGATCCCTATTCGAAAAGCACTTGAGTTAGCCCAAATTTAGGACTCCCAATGTAGAATCTGTAGAATCACCAATGAAACAAAAAGCCGGTAAACGGCTGACGTTATCACCCGCTAGAAGATAGGTTAAAAAAAAAGTAATAAAAATTATGAAATTAGAAAATGAGGTCAAGGAGCCACAACTGTTTATAGTGAAATGTCAAAATGGTATTGCCTATAGGAAGTGACAGTTTAATTTTGAACGAGTTTGCGAGGTGAGGGTAGGGGAAGAGCAGGTTATGTTTACAATTTGCGGAATAAGCTTTCAAAATAATATAGAGTTGTAAATACTGAGCTGATATGCTGTTTTAAGCATAAATAATTCATCTCCCTACTCCCAACTCACTGACTCCTTAAGCTACCTTATACCCCATTTCAGAATCTACCGTCTTAATTCAAGCAGATATACCACCTTAATCTCTTAATTTTCAATTTTTAATATCATTTAATAATTTTTTACAATATTATGATTTTTATAGATTAAACTAAACAAACATGTGATCTAAACGCGATTTATTTAGTGCATAATTTCCAATAGGAGTAAATACCACATAATAACTGACCAGGCAGCAAGGAAAACTGAAAAATAGCCACATTTAGGACTGGCAAAGTACAATACAGTTAACAACCATAGTATTTAAGACCAGTTAATACAAACAACAGCAAAAGGTTCATTAAAAATGAGGGGAAAAAGGATTCTAGGTTAATTTGGTGTGATTAACAGTATAATGTTAAATACATGTATTGTCAATTACTGTTTCAGGAATTTAAAGAAAGTTGAGAAGCTATATATAAAACTTTCTCTGAAGATGATACAAAACCTTAGCCGCTTTAAGTAAATATATTGCTTTGAAGATGGGTAGGTATGTAAGAACTCAGTAAATGTAAGTGGTTTTGATAAGGCGCAGACTACATTTCATTAAGGTTTTGATTCAGTGAAGGGATTTGTTAACTGAATTTATTTTGTCGAGTCGACCATTTGTGGGGAAAGAGCTAGGGAGCAGTTAGCTGTCCATTATATACAGGACGCCTTCCAATTAGATGGGGGCTTGGTTGCCTTACTGAGCTTGACTATCGAAGGAGTGTATCTCTGAGAAGAAATAAACCATCCTCAGCAACACAACATCCTTTATATCTATAACAGTTTCTCAGAAGGAGATCTTTTGAAATTAACTTGATCGGCTACCTGAAATGTATAGCAGTATTATTGAAACCAGTTTAAATTAATATCCAGATTCAAGCACAACTTGCCTCGAGCATTTTCTTGAAGATTCGTACTACAAGGAAGTAATAATAAACAAGATTATCACTAATCGAATTCTAATCACTTATAAAATCTCTTCAAACATAAATCCTGCTTCAAGAAATTGATTTAAAAGATATTCTGGCGTTTTCTCTATAAGATAAAGAGAGGAAACTCAAATACAAACAACATCCATCAAACGGAGAAAGCAGGAGATAGCTATCAGTACCATGAACTGGTCTCAAGAGGATGCAGGCAATATGGAACCAAAATTAAATTAGTTCTCTGGTTGATAGTGAATATTTGTGGTAAAGGTTGATGTTAATAAGGAATCAGTGGTTCATGCATACCAATTATCAGGGTTACCATCTTAAATAAAAAAAAACTTACACAAGTAATATGAAAT
The DNA here is from genome assembly GCA_026182355.1 of Hermatobates lingyangjiaoensis. NCBI lineage: Eukaryota > Metazoa > Arthropoda > Insecta > Hemiptera > Hermatobatidae > Hermatobates > Hermatobates lingyangjiaoensis. The sequence goes on along the minus strand of JAPFBL010000175.1, from coordinate 333,221 downwards.
TAATTTAGAATGTAGGTTAGGTTAGATTGAAGTGCTCATCTCACGATAGAACAAACATGTGCAAAAGATTGACCGCTCGTAATACAGCACAATGAAGTACTTACAACACATGTAGAATGTACAACACATTCTACATTTCAAGTCTTAAATATTGCCTAACTCAAGTGTATTTATTGTAGCGATCTTTAACGAGTTCCTGACATCGTAAAGGCTTGGGAACGACATTTGAACATCCTCCTAAAGGGACGACGTGTTCAGAATTTTTTCACCTTCCGTGTGAATAAATCGAGAGGGTATCAAAGGGTGTATCAAAAACCCCAAGGATATCAGTTCCAAGGAGTACACGTAAGCTACTGAGCTATCCTGGACCCCCGAGAGAGTGTTGGTTAAAAGTCAAGCGAAGCAAAAAAAAAAAAAATTGTAGTCGTTGATCAATAGAAGGTAAAGCTTGAAGCAAAAGTATGAAATCACACAATTAATTAAAATACTAATAGCATTTTATCTCTTATAAAATGTAATCCACATATTAAATGAAATCCTTATTAAAATTTTATAAAATATCAATATTCCAAAGTTTCATAGTTTTCGTTAATTGTAGTGATGGACCGATGACATTTAAAAAATAACTGATAAGAGTAACTTAATCTACATTTATCTGCTATCCAATTAAATATATATTTGAAGCTGTTTTTGCAAGCAAATCATATATTTAGAAAAACTAATTTAGTGAAATAAATGTTTTCTTTCCTCCACCACATCTACCTAATACTATTTTTTCTTTATCGAAGTTTGGTCTAACCTCAAACAATACAACACCTTTATGCAGACGTTTCGTCTATATTTTCATCGCATATACGTTTCTATATTTCGCCTAATATAGACGGAACTTCGGCTTAAAGGTGTTGTATTGTCTGATGCTAGACCAAATCTCAATAAAAAAATAAAATAGTGTATATTATAAATATATATTTAAAACTTGAAGTTCTTTCCGACAGTGAATCTTATTTTTAGAATATTTACCCTTTATTATACCGATTTTTTGCCATAAAGTGATTCATAGTTTATCAAGTTCATACATTTAATTTAACAGAAGTAAGTCTTAAAACAATTGGCAAGCTAAAGCAAAATAGGTTTATTATAATAGTATTGCGATGAAAGAATTAAGAAAATAGACCATTGGATTGGCAAGGGAATAAATAAATCAGTGTACAACTATAATCGGTGTACTAGTTGGCATGTATGTGAGTGAAGGTGATGAAGAAGGGAACCTGCTACGAAAGGTCGTGAGGGAGGCGTGCGCTACCTGTTCCACATAGACCTGATTGATATGACCAGACTGCATTCACTGGCTCAACTCATGCATACTGTGTGACAGTATAGCACATTATTGGCTACTGCCTCCCAGTTATAATTAAATTTCCATGTAGTTTCATATAGCTCAAAAGAACATTTTTTCTTACATTTACACTGTACACAAATACAGAGTTTCTTCACAAGATTTTAAAGTAACAAGAATTGCAATAAAAATAGGAGCAGCACCGTTTCACACGTGATTTACAGATATTATTACAATTTTTTTCCTTCCTTTCATAACTTTATTGGACTATTATTATTTATTTTTTATTACTATTATTATTTGAGGGTGACGGATAGCACTGCGTTTTAAAAAAAAAACTATTGTACTTCCCCCCTTCTGTACTAAAGTACCACAGCAGTTAGCTTCAACGCCTCCTAGAAGCTCAGCACTTTTGCTGGTTCCAGCGGTAAAAGTTTTTCTATGGTTTTATTGAGTGTCCCGAAACACCTCCTCTGAGTAGCAAAGTTGCCTTACAGTCAGTCAGCCGGTGCAACGGTGTTTCATCCTCTTTTTTGCAGAATCTGCATAAACCATCATTGATAATGTCCATTCAGGCTCCCTACGTTTCGGGAGAAAGTTACTTCCTTTCTCTTTCTTCGGGTCCTTAGGTCCACTTGTGGGAGGTTGGCTCCCACTAGTTAGTGCTTTTGGACCCTATGCGCTTCCGGACGATGGTCTCCGGACTTCCTTCTCCTTAGTATCGTACAGGGGAAAATCCCTGTATCTTTATCGGTGGTATTTTGTCTGCTCCGGTAGGGCACCGAATACCGGAGTAAGGCTATTTACTCAAGGGGGTCGCCTGGTCTCCCTTTATTATTACTTTAATAAAATTACAATTTTATAGTCATGCAATAAATCAATTTCCATGCAGTTTTCATATAGTGTTAAAGCACATTTATACTTACGTTTACTCTGTACATAAATACAGAGTTTCTTCACAAGAGTTTAAAGTATCAAGAATTGCAAAAAAAATACGAGCAACACCGTTTCACACGTGATTTACAGACATTATTATATTTTTTTCCTTTCTTTCATAACTTTATTTGTCTAACACACACCTATACACACAATAAGTAAATAAACATATATTTAAACGTCAAAAGTAAATGTATTGTATTATACCCTTGTTTGTCTTATATCTTTCTTTAACTTTCTGTTGTGAAATTCTTCACTCGTTTCTATTACACTGTCGATAATTGCTTCTTGGATTTCCTTTTCACTTTTATATATCTACTTTTATTTCCACTACTATGTGTAATTTTATATACATGAATGAATTATAAACTCTTCTGGTATAATGCATAACTCCTGTATCAAAAAGTATACATTTTTCGTAATGAACAAAGCCTTAAATTAGATTTTCATCACAATTTAAGGCAAAACTGCCAAATTATAGTTCAGTTTAGTTAATAAGGATTAGAGTATAAGTTGACCTACAGTAAATTTGAATCGAGACTACTAACAATTTTTCCCATGAAATTGATTCCAAATGTCCAAAGAAAGGGTTCTTGAGGATTTTGGTCATAAAGAAAATTAAACTCCTGTTTGTACGCCGACGTTTAATGGAGTTTAATTTTCTTTATTTCCAAAATCCTCAAGGACCCTTTCTTTGAACTTGATAAATCAGCGGTTGAGAAGCTATATCAATATTTATTCCAAGTGGTTATTTCCTATAATTGGTTGTCTAAAAAAACAGGTTTATTTGAATATTAAAAAAAAAATTGTTCGGGTGTATACTTACCAAGTTGATTTCCAAGTGTATTACTAAATGAAAGGTCTGCACTCACCTGTAACAACACAATTACATTGTTAGAATACTTTGACTGTAAAATACATAGTTAAAATGAATCACATCAAAACATAGCAGCAAGAAAAATACTTCATTTTTCAATGAAGCTTTATTCATTACTAATTAATTTTTTAATGAAATTAAGGTTTAATAAATTAACAGAATAAAGAACTAAGCAATATCTATCTCAGACGTAAACAATGGTAGGCATCTAATTCATCGTCATACACTGGATTGAGTCATACAGTTCATTTTTTAGAAAATAGAGGAACTAACAACTTTAAGTACATTGGACTTAGTGCTGCTCTCTTAATCCTGACTCCTAGTATGATAAGATGTCTCTACGTCAGAAAGACATCTAACTTCTCTATGTCAGACGAGAATCAGAGACTAATTCTTCTTAAATGTCAGGAATTGCAGTGCAAGGGAAGCAACTGACAGACTGAAATAAAGACAGATTTTTCTTATATTTCAGAACTGCATTGTCTGGGACGTAGTTAACACACAAGAATAACAAATAAATGCATCTTACAAGCCAGGAATTATATTAAGGCTAGGGGAACAACTGACAGACGAAAATCACAGACAAATTACTATACATAGCAGGAGTTTTACTAAGATCAGAGGGACCATTAACAGACGAAAATCAAGATAAATGTTTGTGAAATGTCAAGAGTACAGAAGCCAACAGACTAGATGCACAGACCAATGCTTCTTACATGCCAGGAATGGTACCAAAGTTAGTGAACAGCTGACAGACGAAAATCAGCTAAATTAATGTAACATATCAGGAGTTCTGCTAAGTTCAAGAAGGCATCTGACAGACCAGAATAGCGGAATAGTGCTTCTTACATGTTAGGAATTGCACTGTCAGAAGAGCAGCTGACAAACAAAAATCACAGTTGTTTCATACAACCCACAGCTGTCAGGAGTATTACAACAACTAAGAGACGAGATTTATATGGAGAAGTTGTAGAAGGAACTTCTTACATATTAGGAACCGTACTAGGGTCAGGGGGCAGCTAAGAGACGAAAATCTAAGTGATTCCTATATATCAGGCTGGCAGGAGAGAGTGAGTGAAAGACGCAAGGGATAAATCGAATGCAAAGGGGTCGACAGGCCCGCATGTAAACACTCTCACTGCATCAATCAACTATTAGGTTACACTAAGTAGACTCATTAGGCACATGTCGTCATTATCACTTTGATAGCAAGATAATAACACTCAAGTCATCAGCTTAACATGCAAGGCAATCAAAACGAAAACAATGACAAACAACAGCCAATTAATTTAGAAAGTAGATATTGTAAGACAAAAGATTTCCAACTATCCCTAGTAGTTGAGAATTGAACATTGTGTCCGTTCTTTGAACGGGGAATTTGGAAGCTTTTTTTCTCCCTATTTTTCTGTCTGACGTCTTCCAAGACCTATAAATTTAAAAAAAAACTCTATTGCCTTAACTACTTTTTTACATTTGACATTGATCAGTCAGTGACGCAGTATTCCTTCATGGTAGTTTTATATTAATTTTTGTCCACATTAACATCTGATAATATTTCATTCATTTACCCTTCATTCTATTGGTAAAATTGAATTAATTATTTAACATATGCATGCGACAAACATGTATTTCTTATTCATTAATAATATTTTTATCAATTACTATACATTATATGCGTTTTTACTTGGTAGTTATATTCTGTATGATTCGGTTCGCACGCTCTAAATACCGAAATGGCATAGAGGTATTTTAATAAAACGATAAATTCATAAAAAGAACAGACAGAAATGAGATTGCAAAAACGGCATAATAGATGTGGCAGTATTTTAAACAAACAAAAATCTGGTTTATTAATTATTATTAGTTTTATTAAGCCTTGAAAGGCAAGGAGGGGGGCTGCTAAGCCTAAAGATTATGAGTATTATGATGGGACGTTTGTTTGCATTGGCCCATTGTGTTCAGGTTCACCTCTGGGAATGACATCAATTCGACTTTTTTTTCCTCTCCAGTAAGCGCAGACAAGACACAAGGGTTTGACTACTACAAGCATCAGGTCCACCCCCCAAGTGGGTCAGTCAGGTAGGACAGGCTTACTTTCAACAATGTCATTGTGGCCGGCCAGCAAGCCGCAGTCAAATGCTGCAGAAGCTTACGCTGACTGCCTCGACCTGCTCCACTTCTTCCACACGTACCATCATGCGTCCTCGCTCATTTATCTTCCCATATTCTCTCCCCAACCACATCGTCATAACTCACGAGCCTACATTCAATTCCTTTTATTAAACTGACTTTCTTTTCAAAAACCACAAGATGATCTCTTGCATCGTTCATACGTGTTAACACTGCCAATTCCTCTACAACTCAATTAAATAAACATATCTCCTTATTTCACCTTATTTAAAAGTATTTTCACGTTTAACTACTTTTACAGAATCACACAAGATGAATAATTGTATATATCAAGACATACTTCATATCTCTATATATAAAGTTTGTGAGTTTGTTAGCTTGTTTGTTTGTTCACCCATTTCCCGAGGAGATAGAGACCTGAAATTAAATATATATTATTTATTACCTGAATAATGTTCAATAAAAGAAAGTTATTACTATATTTTCAAAATTGGAGCCAGAGTAGTAAGTGTCTTGCTTGCTCACCGATGACAGCAGTGCAAATGTAATTTAAATAAATAAAAAAAATTGTTTTTTAATTTAATATTTCCGTCATATAAACACTGAGAATAAATAAAGGCATGGATCCAGGATAGCCCACTAGCTTGCGTGCTCGCCGATGACAGTAGCACAAACATATTAACAATTAATGTGACAAAAAAAATTTTTGAATTTTTTAATTCGAATAATAAAAAAATGGTAATAAGATAAAGGCATGAATCTAGAGTAGTAAATAAATAGAAATTGTAATTTCACAATAACTAGATAGTGATTTAAGTAATTTAAGTGATGTTGTGTAGAAAATTGATGTAGGGTATTTAGAATCAAAAATGTTAACACAAGGTTATGTTTAGTTTTATTACTGTAGATTGGAAATTCAAATGTATATTTCATTATTAGTTATCTTTAAATTAAGTGAATTAAGTGATTGGTATTGTAAATAAGTATTGTAATAAGTTTGTAAAAAGAAATTCCTTGACAATGTGGTCAGTGTAGACCGAAACTTCGGCCCCAGTGTAAATATGGAAAATAAAACTAATTCATTCGGTCAATTGATTTATATGACATCTGAAAGATAGAAGAATTGTATCAGAAAACTAGAGAAGGTATGTAGGAAACATACTTTTTAAATATACTTTTCTAAATATACTTTCTAAACATACTTTTTAAGTATGAATGTTATTTATTTAATGATACAAATATACATATGTTTATATATTAGTATAAGTGGGCAGCAGGTCTTCTTGTAAACATTTACATTTACGACCTTTCTGCTGATAGCCTTGATTTTTCTTACTAACTTTCGATGTACTGGAGGTAATTTCCATATAAAATGGGCCAGAGACATGTCAACGTGACAAACAAAACTATTAAGAAAGCATGTATAAAAAACGACTTTAATCAAATACTCACATGTTTGTGAAAAAACATACAAGCTTTCGACCATCATAGGTCATCTTCAGGTCTAACACTTTGTCAATATATATATATATATATATTATTATTCGGATGAAATAAACAGAAATTTTGCCAAAATTGAGGAAAAAAACATTACCTTAAGCTTTCGAAAAGAAAGTCACTTCAATAAAGTAAATTGAAAATGTGTTGGGAGTTATAAAGCTGGGATTGAAAAACGCATAGAAATAGCAATTGGAGTAACACTGTTTTAATTAAATCGATGTCTAGGAAAGTGAATAACGCAGATTACGGTAGAGGTGCTCCTTATGCATAGAAATGAAATTTTAAACAAATTTGAATACATTAACTAGATTGGCTAACAGTGTTATAAAGAAAAAAAAATTGCAATTTAATTGTATTTTGTTTGATTGTGTTTATTTTATTTTTTGTTGTAACCTCTCAAATGTTTTTTATTTGCAAGTAAGGAGTTTATGTTTTGTTTTCAGTTTTTTTCAATGTAAATATTGTTTTTTATTAGGTATAAGTCAGAAGTCCTCTGATGTCTGTCTATCTCTTCTTACTCTCATAGTTTAAACTAAAGTTTAAAGGTTTGCTGCAAACGCCTAAACGCTTAGGTTCTTCACCTTTTAGTGGTGTTCTAGGAGTTAAGTAAGGATTCATTGTTATTTGAGAAAATTTGAGATATAGAACAGCCATATTGCCGCGCTCATTCCACATGAAGATGTGGTCTTACATTACAGTAGAAATCATTAAAGATTTAAGTGACATCATACAAGCTCGGGACCGATTGCAGAAAACATTTTCTTGTGCAAGAATCTCCTAAAATATAAATTATAACTACAGTATAATACTATAAGATATCCTACATAAAACTCTTGGTCTTAACCAAGATTGAAACCTTAAATCTCCAGTACTAACGGAAAGCACACAGTTACTGGAAACGGTAATATTACCAGAATACTCCTGTTTCTTAAAAATAAAAGTCATAACCTTGAAACTAAATATTAACATACAGTTTAGACTAAATTAAAAAATAGACAATGAATCGAAATATGTACAGTTGTTTTTTGCTTTGAGTTTATTAAGACTGAAAATTACACCTAATGACCGATATCATTGGTTCTTGTATGTGGTTTTTTGTTCTAAATTATCTCCTTCAGAGCCACATTTGAAAAGGATGTATTCAGAAGACATATGTGTGTAAGGACATATAACATAGAGAGTAATATATTATTTGCAGGGCACAAGTTAATCTTGTCAGATCGTATGATCGATCGACTGGATCAAGGAAGAGTAATGTGTTTTAGATAAATGCCGACAGCTAGTAAAGTGTGCTGTTATGAATTGGCGGAGTGAGAGAGGTGGAGGTTGTGAAGTGTAGGGAAAAGAAGGAGGCTAATGGTAGAGAAGACTGAGCGATCACGAAGAAGGAAGGACGTCTGTCACGGGCTTGTCTTCAGCTCGCCCAAAAACCAATTATTCCTCCTAGCGACGACGACATTCCTCCGAAGACGGCTAACTCGTGTCGCCAAGTCCCGCTCGCCTGCCGAACATTGCCCTTGTCCACCGTTCTTCCTTCTTCGCGCAAATAGCCTCCTATTACCCATCAACCCATTTAAATTATCTCTTTTCCCAAGGCCTTATTAGAATCCGTTAGCTAGCACTGATCGAGAGGCGTCAAGATTTCAGTTGCAAGCATTAGAGGATATCAAAGAAACACCTCTTACAGCTAGCTAACCGGCCTGGAATAACACTTTACCAAATTATCTAGTCCATATTCCATAACAAACATGAAAACTGAATCAAACAAGTCTTCTTTATAAGATAATATCTATTAACTACAAGCAGTTTTCATTCAAACGTGCATTCTAAATTGATTCTACAAGTAAGTTGACTTATTACTGAATCTTTCATCAGAATCACATAAGAATTGTCCGTAACAAAAATAACTGGATAAGATCAGATTTAGAGATAAGATGAAATCTTATATCTCGTACGTTTCTAAAGTAACTGTTTACGTCCAGTGTATAAAACAGTCGTCACTCAAAACAATCTTTAGATAGCTACTCAAGTAACACAACACACTACGTACGACCAATCCAATTTAATACAGTTAACTACAGACAATCTTCTCAAAAGAATATTATGTTCGATAATTTAAATGTTACAACTTTCACCGCTACACTCTTTCACATTTATTGTTCTTCTAAGAACGGAAAATGTTGCTCATTTGTTATTTCGAACCCATTTGAGGAAGGCAAGCATCATTATCAGATTTATTCTAAACCAGAAATCTTAAATCTTACTTCATTTAGGTTGAGTAGCATCACACTAGGTATGGACCTTTAAGAAGTGTATAACAAGGAATAGTTCAGGAGATAGACCCAACTTAATGTCCTCTCCGGAGGACGGCGTGTACAAGATTTTGTATGTCCCAAAAAAATATTATCTTATCACTAAGATTTCAACTTGACGTATTCAGTATTAAAGACAAGCACTAACTAACTTCACCTGACGCAAATTATGAAACGGATATAATAAAATAAATATAGCAGAATTGTAAACATACATTAAAATTCGACCAGACAATTTTGTTTAGTTTAATTTTTTTCTAATATACCATCGTTTCTTATAAGTTTTTTTTTTCAATTTATCTTTATAATTTTATTTGCTTTTACTTATCTTTTTTACTTTATTGTTTTTTGATGATTTATTATTTTTCCCTTGTCTCAATTCTTTTTTATTTTGTATTCCTGGCAATTCTGCAAGTATTGGTTTTTTGTACTATATACATCGGTTTTGACTCTGACGAAGACCACTTGTTACAGTTGAAAGATAGTCTTTTTTCCCTTTTCATGTTGTGGTTTGATCATTGATATATATATGTATATATATAAAGTAGTTAGCTTCAGCTACTCAAAGGGACTACTTCTGCCCGATGACGACGACTGTCGAAATATCGTTGTGAGTCTTTTGTGTGTGTCTTTATTTGTTTTTTCTCTTTCCTGTGTGAACTATATATATATATATATATATTAATTAGTTCGTTTTTTAATTAATTTTTAATATTCAATTTCTTTTTTAATATTTTTTTATTTATTTTCTTTTCCCTCATCTCCTTTCGTAACTTTTGAACCCTGTTAGACTGTATCTTTAATGAGACATAGTCGTCGATTGTCTTAGGTGCAGTCCACAACTATCTACCTGAGGACGATGAAAGTGGAAGTCTAGTAGAAAGTTTTTTCTGGTCTCATGTGTGTTTCTCTTTCTTTGAATCCATTACATATGCAGAAGTTCTGAAATAAACGTGAGAAAGAAACAATTCAAAGTCTCTAATTTGCCCCCTCTAATTTTCGATTAAAACGTCATCAGTTTCCACCTGCTGCGAATAGAGTGTGATGGATCACCTTCTTTCATCTCTTCTGATGACATTTGAAGCGACAATTAAAACCTTTAAGAATGTGTATCTTTCAATTGTCTCTTTCTTAAGATTATTTATGAACTTCTATTTGTCCGATATCGCGATATCATTTACCAATGTTGAAGTACTCATACCATAGCTAAGTACATTCGTACTTATTTAGTTTAAAAGGGAACTCAACAAGTGTAAAACCATCAGAATATCATACGAACGTGAGCACGAAAGGGCACATGATCAAAAACAAAGGAACGGAAACATGGTAGCAGGAAACGACACATGATCAAAACAAAATTGAAGCACAACACAGCACATGGTCAAAAAAAAAAAGGAAAGGAAAAATGGAAGCAGGAAATGACACATGATCAAAACAAAATTGAAGCACCGTAGACACAAGACACATGGTCAAAAAAAGGAGCAAAAAAGGAAAGGAAAAATGGAAGCAGGAAACGACACATGATCAATACAAAATTGAAGCACAACACAGCACATGGTCAAAAAAAAAAAGGAAAGTAAAAATGGAAGCAGGAAACGACACATGATCAAAACAAAATTGAAGCACAACACGGCAAATGGTCAAACAAAAAAAGGAAAGGAGAAAATGGAAGCAGGAAACGACACATGATCAAAACAAAATTGAAGCACAACACAGCACATGGTCAAAAAAAAAAGGAAAGGAAAAAATGGAAGCAGGAAACGACACATGATCAAAACAAAATTGAAGCACAACACGGCAAATGGTCAAACAAAAAAAAGGAAAGGAGAAAATGGAAGCAGGAAACGACACATGATCAAAACAAAATTGAAGCACAACACAGCACATGGTCAAAAAAAAAGGAAAGGAAAAAATGGAAGCAGGAAACGACACATGATCAAAACAAAATTGAAGCACAACACAGCACATGGTCAAAAAAAAAAAGGAAAGGAAAAAATGGAAGCAGGAAACGACACATGATCAATACAAAATTGAAGCACAACACAGCACATGGTCAAAAAAAAAAAAGGAAAGTAAAAATGGAAGCAGGAAACGACACATGATCAAAACAAAATTGAAGCACAACACGGCAAATGGTCAAACAAAAAAAAGGAAAGGAGAAAATGGAAGCAGGAAACGACACATGATCAAAACAAAATTGAAGCACAACACAGCACATGGTCAAAAAAAAAAGGAAAGGAAAAAATGGAAGCAGGAAACGACACATGATCAAAACAAAATTGAAGCACAACACGGCAAATGGTCAAACAAAAAAAAGGAAAGGAGAAAATGGAAGCAGGAAACGACACATGATCAAAACAAAATTGAAGCACAACACAGCACATGGTCAAAAAAAAAGGAAAGGAAAAAATGGAAGCAGGAAACGACACATGATCAAAACAAAATTGAAGCACAACACAGCACATGGTCAAAAAAAAAAAGGAAAGGAAAAAATGGAAGCAGGAAACGACACATGATCAATACAAAATTGAAGCACAACACAGCACATGGTCAAAAAAAAAAAAGGAAAGTAAAAATGGAAGCAGGAAACGACACATGATCAAAACAAAATTGAAGCACAACACGGCAAATGGTCAAACAAAAAAAAGGAAAGGAGAAAATGGAAGCAGGAAACGACACATGATCAAAACAAAATTGAAGCACAACACAGCACATGGTCAAAAAAAAAAGGAAAGGAAAAAATGGAAGCAGGAAACGACACATGATCAAAACAAAATTGAAGCACAACACGGCAAATGGTCAAACAAAAAAAAGGAAAGGAGAAAATGGAAGCAGGAAACGACACATGATCAAAACAAAATTGAAGCACAACACAGCACATGGTCAAAAAAAAAGGAAAGGAAAAAATGGAAGCAGGAAACGACACATGATCAAAACAAAATTGAAGCACAACACAGCACATGGTCAAAAAAAAAAAGGAAAGGAAAAAATGGAAGCAGGAAACGACACATGATCAATACAAAATTGAAGCACAACACAGCACATGGTCAAAAAAAAAAAAAGGAAAGTAAAAATGGAAGCAGGAAACGACACATGATCAAAACAAAATTGAAGCACAACACGGCAAATGGTCAAACAAAAAAAAGGAAAGGAGAAAATGGAAGCAGGAAACGACACATGATCAAAACAAAATTGAAGCACAACACAGCACATGGTCAAAAAAAAAAGGAAAGGAAAAAATGGAAGCAGGAAACGACACATGATCAAAACAAAATTGAAGCACAACACAGCACATGGTCAAAAAAAAAAAGGAAAGGAAAAAATGGAAGCAGGAAACGACACATGATCAAAACAAAATTGAAGCACAACACGGCAAATGGTCAAACAAAAAAAAGGAAAGGAGAAAATGGAAGCAGGAAACGACACATGATCAAAACAAAATTGAAGCACAACACAGCACATGGTCAAAAAAAAAGGAAAGGAAAAAATGGAAGCAGGAAACGACACATGATCAAAAGAAAATTGAAGCACAACACAGCACATGGTCAAAAAAAAAAAAAGGAAAGGAAAAAATGGAAGCAGGAAACGACACATGATCAAAACAAAATTGAAGCACAACACAGCACATGGTCAAAAAAAAAAAAATGAAAGAGGAAATTGAAACAACAACAACAACAACAAGCAGAAAACGTAAAACACAACACGAGACATGATCAAAAAAGAAAAGAAAATTTGAAGCACGAAAGACCACATAAAAAAAAATCTAATTCACAAAAAGTGTAGTGACAGGGAAGTGTACTTATGCAGACAGCTAGTTAATGGATTGAGTTAGCATGGGAAATAGGGTTAACGGTTCTAAAAACTAACATCTTGAAAGAATCCCACGATCGAATCAGCGCTAAACTTAGCATAAAGTATTGTCGGAAAGATAAACTCCTAGATAGTTTTAACTGACAAAAGAATCAATCAAGTCATTGTTTAAAAAAAAAATAAAGATTTCTAAACACATAAACACTTTATAAATTTTCAATGGTAAGTGATAATTTCTAATGCACTATATTACTACCTGTTTTAATAGAGTTAACAGAAAGGACATTTAAAATAAAATAATATCTATATAAATAAAAGAAAGTTTGGTCTCTACATTGCTTAGAATTGACTCAATTCAAGTTATCTTTACATTTTATACATTAGAAAAAACCGAATCCATCTTTAGAAAAATGTCTGTCTGTTTGTCTAAAAGTTTTGTCACAAGCTAACTCAGCGACCATAGGTCATAGCAAGCTGAAACTTTGACAATAGATTTGTGTATGACTGGGAAAAATGAAATGAAAATGATAATAATTGATATTATTTAGGGTATTACTAGACAGTAAAATCATTAAAAGTGATGATTTATTTTATTATTCCTCACGTGAAGAATTATTAACAAACTCCAGTGGAAACATTTCACATCGGCAGTAATGGTTAGTAAAACCAAAGACGTTATCACCAAAGGAGTCCCACTATCAGTAAACCCCATATTCAATGGAAGTTGTTTGATTCGAGGATGAAGAACACACGAGAAAAGCTAGTTAGCAAAATCGGCAATAATATATTTGCGCTTACTACTACTCCCTGGTGTCTATATATATTAGAGTCAAATAATATGAACATACGAAACAGAACCATACCAGAGATAATTATACTATTTATTAATCCTAGAAAAAAATAAAATTTTCAGAGAAAAGTGCGTAAGCTAAAAACAGCTAAGGAACAATGAAAACGATGATGAAAGTGTTACAGAAGGTTAAAAGAATCACAGAATAGAAAAGAAAAAGGTGTAAAGAAAATCTGAAAAAAAGTGACTGGTACAGAACTTTCAAATTCAATGATTGGGTGAAGAAAAAAAGAGTAATGATGAATTATGATAGCTTTTAGTCAAAATAAAGGGAAGAAAAACCATTAGGAAGTGAATAATAGTGGAAAGAAAGAGTTTACAAGAAGGACGTAAAACAGTTAGAGGGGAGTAAGAGATAGGGTCGTTAATCACGAGAGGGCGAGATTGGAAGGTGGTGGAGAAGAAGAGGGAGTTGCGGGGGACCAAGTCTCCAGCTACAACGGGTTCGACTTCTTCTGCCAGATGCTGAGGTTTGCGGCCTTCAACCCGCTAACCCCACCCAATACCGGTATATTAATTCCCTTTACTTTTATAAATAACAAGTTGGAGAATTTCAATAGGTTGTATTTGCCTTGTATTGAATCTCCTAATTCTTTAACCCACTCATTCTTGTGATAATACAATACGCCTGAAAACTACTTAAAAAGACTCCTCAACATTGTATTTATAACAATTGTAAATTAGAATTAGTAATAATACAATCCGTCATACCTTGTAAAGCCTCAGAAAAGCTCGACCGGTTTCGTGTCCGTCTGGATCCCATCTTTAAGAGCACCTAACTGACTGTGAATGTTATTTTCACACACACACACACACACACACACACACACACACACACACACACACACATATATATATATATATATATATATATATATCCCGCGGTCTCTTTCAATCCGTCTTCATCGCCTCTGTAATAATATCCAAGATCGGGAAACTAATCTTCAAAAACTTAAATGCAAATTCACTCAGCGTGGTTATCCCCCCAATTTAATCAATAGCCGAATCATCCCAGCCAATGTCAACTTTTCCACTAATAACAGAAGAGAACCCACTACTACTGCTTCGCTTCTTACAAATTATTTCCCTGGTGTCCATAAATTAAGAAAATTTATTAAAGAACTTTACCCTATCCTTTCCTCTTCCCCCTCTACCGTTTCAGTTTTTAACCAGTTGCCCCGCATTTCCTTTAGAAGAGCCCCCAATCTCTCAAATATTTTTTCCCACCGGGCCGGCAAACTTATTCAGAATCCCCAAAGCAGTGGTGGCCTACAACGTTGTGGACGTCGGAGATGTCTTACCTGTCCCATTGTTGATTCTGGGTCTTCATTTGAGTCTCTAACTAATCTTAATTCTTACCCTATTCACAGTCCTTCCTCCTGAATCTCCACTGACTGCGTTTACCTCTTGAAATGCACCCAATGTGATGCTTTTTACGTTGGTTTAGCATCTACGATGCTGAACCTTCGGATGAATAATCACAGGCTTTCGGTTGGTAAACGCAGCAGTCTCCCTGTCGCCACTCACGCTAATTCCCACCATCTCAGTTTCAATGATTGTTTCACAGTCCAAGTTCTTAAACAAGTCCCCAGTGATAACAGACAAGTTACTTTAAAAGCTTCTGAGGAAGCCCACATTTGGCTCCTGGGGGCACGCTCGAAACCTGGCTTGAATTTAAATCGTTAATTTTTTATTTATTTATTTTTTAATATTTTTTTATTTATTTATTTATTTTTTTTAATATTTTTTTTTAATTGTTCTATATATTTTCTTTATTTTTTCTTTTCTTAACCTTTTTCTACCTTTCAAAAACATTTTTTTTTTTTATTTTTGCTCTCGACTTCCTAGTTCCTTTTTTATTTGTCTCCTTTGCGGCAGCACTGCTTTAGCCCTCACCCTGTGAGTTCTTCAGTTGACTGTCGTCCCTCCGTCAATTCACTTCTTCTCCTGAGGACGACCGCCATTACGGTCGAAATATTGAAAAGTGAGTCTTTGTTGTGTTTCTGTTTATGTGTCACTGCTTATTTTAATTGTTATATATATATATATATATATATATATATATAGGTAGGTTATAGGATAACATTCACAGTCAGTTAGATGCTCTTGAAGATGGGATCCAGACGGACCCGAAACCGGTCGAGCTTTTCTGAGACTTTACGAGATATGACGGATTGTTTTTTTTTTCGTCGTAGGGTGTGGAAAAATCTGTTCATCAGATCCCTTAGCAAGACTTCTTGCTTAGGGTATGTGGGGTTGGGGGTCCCGACCCACTAAAAAACCACATCCTATTTCCTGGCAATACCCGACACGGAAACCGTTTGCACAACATGCACAATATGACGGATTATATTATTACTAATTCTAATATTACTAACCTCAGTGGAACTAACCCATTAATTGTAAATTAATCAGAGAAAAAAAGGAAGAGTTCATGAATTCTAACTAAATATAATGTTTCTACATTAATTTAATATAAAATTCAAGGGATCGAGAGAAATGTTCGAATTAATGATAAATTTAAATAGAGCTAGTCGTTAAACAAGTAAGATTGTGAGTAAAAAATCTAATAAAAGAGTCCTGACATGTTTAATGATCTGAACAACCCGTTTTTGAACACGTAGTGTTCATCTCAGGTAAATCTAATATATGAATAAAACCATCAGAGCATTTAACATATTCGTTTAAAAAAAATTTAGGATTAACACACTTGCTCTAGTGCTAAAGAAACAAATAGAAACGAAGGTCACACTGAATGGTATTCTGTAAACTTTGGAATTGTATCGTGTTTAAAAAATTTACGATTCTGCTAAATAATTAAGTTGAATATCTTTTACAGTAGTATTTGGTAAACTATGACATCACCCACCACCTTTGAGTTAGACTATATGTATTAGGAAAAAATGAGTATTAATCAGAACGTGAAATAACTTCTCTCAGTCAAATGATAAGTAAAGATAAAATAAAATCAGATATTAGATATCTGATATAAGAATATAAGAATGGATACCTTGACTGTAATAACTTGTCAATCGTCTACAATTGACGATTGTACAGTAGATGTTTTCTGAAAAGTAAATGTTTGTGGAAAAATATTAAGAATTAATGCATACATCTCAATACAGTATTATTTATTTTTTCAATCATAAATGTTTGACCAGTGAGCAAACGTCCAAAATCATCAAATTGTATATGGTGCTTTCCGAGTTTCAACCACTCTCCATCTTAAAGAGCAAATGGGTTGCTCTAAAGATTGGCAGATAACTGGTTGAGAACTGCACATAACTTATAGGGCATGTCAGTTTCAATAGCAATTTAAATATGAAGAGAATAGATATATCGTGATACAGTCAGTTTCTCGAATTTTAAATTAAACTTTAAATGTCGACGTTTAAATTTTTATTCAAAATCTTTTTCACAGGCAAAAATAGGAATTGATGTAAAAAAAGTTATTTCAATAATTTTCAATTTTCAGTAATTTTCAATAATTTTTTCGATTTCATAGATCGTATTTTTGTCTGTGAAGAAGATTATGATTAAAGATCCAAACGAAAGTATTTAAAGTTTAATTTGAAATTAGAAAAACTGACCGCATCCCGATACATGTATCCTGTTTATATTATAAATCAAACGGTTTAAAATGTTTAATTGGTAATAACCGGTTATGTTGTCCAGTGTTAGCACTATGAAATTAACTAATTAATTTGTTGCAATAGTTCAATGAACTACGAGTATTCAATACGAGTAAACTGCTTGGCTATGGTATATACTCGTAGTTAATAGGTTACTTGCACTGGGGTTAGTAATCTTACAATTAGTACTAATATTAACCGTCATACTTTGTATAATACCAAGAACTCAACCGGTTTCGGGTCCTTCCAGTTCCCATTATCGAGAGCAGACTGACACTTGCACTAGAAGTCAGCTTAAAGAACAACTCTAGAGTCAGTTGTTCTTGAAGATGGGAACCAGAATGACCCAAAAACCGGTCGAGCTCCCCAGATACGAGGTATGACGGTTAATATTAATCCTAATTCTAATATTTTAATTGCGACTACTTATTTTATAATATTATAAGCATTATATAATATAAATAAATTTTAATGATTTACACTTTCATAAATTAATAATGATTGAAGTGTTTATAAACGTCTATACTGTATTTCAAATACATTTCTTATCATGAATCAAAGCTTCGTCTATTACATATTATACTAAGGACACTGATTTATTTTTGTATATTTTTTATTGTTTTAAAATAGAGCGACAATAACGAAATCCCACTAAAAGATAAGTTATGAAATTACTACGCTTAGATATATAATATTCCACTTAGCTTTTTCATACGTTTATGTAAATCCATTCCATCTATTCTTGCTTATTTGAATAAAACAACAAAATGAATATTGATTCAGATTTCTCCAACTATCTTGCTCAACTTTTGCAGAAACGTTAATTTTTCGAAAAAATACAATTTTAGCTATTTTATAGAAATTACTAATGAAGTGTTCTACTTATTGAGAGTCATTACCTAGTTGGAATTATGTTAACTGGAATTTAATCTGTATTACCTCGTAATTTTTTTTATTACTTGACCGGTAATAAAGAAACTTTAATGGAAAAATTAATTGATACTAGAAGAAATAAAACAATGAAAATAGAACAATACAACCAATAACAAAAAAAAAAAGGGAATAAAATGATATAATAAAACCAATTTAAAAAAAGAAAACATAACGTTAAAACTAATGACTGAAATACTCAGTAACCTGATAAGCTCAGTACAAAAGAGAGAAAAATGTTTGCCAAAGTGGTAGTTATAGGAAATGACTAACGTTACCAGTGACATTGATAACACAGATACATATTACCAATTACAGGAGACAGGAGGGAAGAAATAATATAATGATCATATGTCGTGGCGTGGGACTAAGTATGCAAATATGAGGAAGAAAAACACTAAGACCAGTTTACATTAATAAGTCCCTTGGTCATATTTCCTTCATACGTTTTGGCGGATTTTCCGGGATATTTGTACAGAATATCTTTAGGATTAAGGGATTACTATTCTTCACAAGTTTTTTTGTGAAATGCTTGAATCTTGAGGTCAAAATAAATTGTTTGGTTCAGTAAATAGAAAGGACGATAAAGAATTTTTCGAAGGATTATGGATTAAAAGATCAAAAGATCTCATGAGCGGGATTGAAAGATACATGAAGATTATCTTTAGCTTTGAAAGCAACCCAGCATACCAAATTTATCAAAGGCTTCTATTCATCCAGAAAGACAAATGACCAGTAATTTTTATCTTCAAGAGAAGAGAAAATAAAATGACATCAACCATAGAATGTCAATATGGAATTATATAACCAAAACGGACTCAAGAATCACATTCATGTTTATATATACAATAAAAAAATTCTAATTGTATACATCAGTTATACAAATATAGACTTGAAATAGATATTTTAAAATCGATGGTCTTATGTACACAGACAGAAAATACTAAAGCTGATAATAAGAAGTACGGATATGTATAAAATTAAAAAAAATTGTAATAGACCATACTCAAAAATTGCAACATTAAAAAATCGGTAATTTTAAAGAATAGTGATAATCAAAAATAAAAATTTGTTTTTTACTGCATGCAAAACCCGAAATATGAAATAATTTATATTTCCATTTCAATTAACGATGGAATTTTAATTTTATTTCAATTAATGAGGCTACTTGAAAATGAAAAAAAAGTAATTAATTTTAGAGTGTCTTGAATTAACTAAAAGTATTTAAAACAGTGTTTCTATAGCCTTATAATGGAAATGAGAAGCCTAATTCTGAATTGCGTACACTGATAAAATTAAAAGACCTAACACTGTGTTTTGGGTGAAATCTCGTTAATCTTGATTTCTATTTTTGGTCTCAAAGCAAGTTAATAACACAAAAAGCCTTCAGGCTTCAACTAAAAAACATGTGCAGGCGTGTAGAAATCTGACTAATCCTACTCAAAAACGCATAATTTTTTTTTATTGAAAATATTTTCGGTGAAAAGATTTTGGACTAGATTAATTCAGGCAGATGGATTATTGATTTTTTTTTTCATTGAGTTAAAGACGTGGTGGAAAGTTAAAAGATTATTTATGGATCACAGCTGTTGATTGGCGTGAAAGAGGTTCTTTGAATGGACAAAAGGACGAATACAGTGGGAAAGTAACTGGAATTATACAAAGAAGTGGTTTATTTTGGTGCAATGGAGAGGGAGAGACCATATCTAAAGTCAGAAAGGAGTATGGTCCATGACTAATGGAGAAATGTAGGGAAGCAGAGCGGCTATGGGGCAGACAACGGGATGCGAGAACGGGCTAAGTGAACCTAATGACCGGACACCGAGCTTTGCTTGACCCTGACAAATGCTTTTCGCTTGCCAATGAGAGTGGTCTACTTGGCTTGACCTAGATGAGGAGTCACTGAGCTTCTCTCTGATGTCATCGTCGCGTCACTGCCAAGTCTCTCGTCTTATTTAGCATCCCTGTCTCACACCTTCAGTACGTGACTTATTCTTATCTCCCAGCTCACAAAAGTATCCCTTCATAATTCAATAAAACAAAGACCTGTGAAATATTTCCACAAGGTAAACAAGTCTATTAACATAAAGCCTACCACCACATGGCAGTATAAGATGACTTACGCAGATCCGAATATATTTGCATAAAGTACTTAAAACCTCTTAAAGAAATATTTTAAACATACGTATGGATTCAGTGCACTAAACTTGGATTCCTTATATATTTTTAGCAGAAATACTAATGAGGTATTGTACACAATTTAGACTAGTCTTTAACGCAGGCTTCTAACCGGTGTGTTGTAAGACGTTCGTGTAACCCTTCCATGTAACACATCGCGACCGCAAGAAAAATCTCCATGCCGAATACTCAATTCCATCTTCACTTTTTAATATTATATGCATCTATATACATACTCTAACGAAGACCACATGTTTTGGTTGAAAGGCCATAGTAAATTTTCTTACAATGGTTTAGACATTCATTTTTGTTTCATATGTTTATTGTGAAATCTAGTTTAAATATATATATATATATATTTAAATATATATACTGCTTGTGACGAAGACCGCTTGTTACGGTTGAAAGATCTTAGTCTTGTTTTCTCATTTCTTATTGTGGTTTGATCATTGATTGTTATTTCATGTGGTTATGTGAAATATATATATTACAGTTCAATGTACATAAAGAAACGTAGAGAAATTAAAAACACACACTTACAGTCTCTAATTTTCGGTTGAACCGTCCAGGAGAGATAAGAAAGGGAAACCAAGTGCACTGGTACAGAGACGGTTGGAGACCAACAATGTTGCCACATATGTGCCCGGTCACAGAGAACCTGTGGGGTAGTAGCAATTAAGTGAATAATAAATCTACTGGAAAGAGAAGTCGTACTCATCTCAATGTAGGAGTTTTGGCGGTTTCTCAGTCCCCATAATCATACAATAGGCCTGTTTCTTTCAGTGGAGAGCTCTTCCCATAAACAAACTGCTAATGGTTTCTGTTTTACAATAAGTAATTACTGCTACTTTATCACTGCTATTTTTACATTTTGATTGCCTTTGATTATAATTCTGAAACATCCTTTCACGCAGCTTGTGTTTCTCAGTGTATTGTTTCCAACAATATAATTTGCGTATCGTTTCAGGAATGATATCAATTCTCTACCTGCTTAGTAATGACTAAAGATATTCTTTTAAAATGTTATCAAACAAGCTGCTGATACGTAACAATTATTAATTAATGTCTTTTTAATATTAGTGTGGAAAATAACTCAGTTTGAGACTATTTTAGATTCTATACCTTAATATTTTTGCAATGGCATTTTTTTAAAGTTGAGGATATTCGATTTGATGTACTCATAACTGGCTGGCAAATATTTCTTGATCAGATTTTCGGTTTTCCTAAATAACACTCTCGTTATATCGTCCACACAATGTAATATCTTTCCAAGAGTCGATATGTTTCAATTCTTCTCTTCAAAATTTCGTTTTATATCAGTAGTCGGGGGCAATGAGTCGGAGGATTGAAATGTCTGTTTATAAATCAGGCAGTTAAGTGGACTCATAGGGGTGAGAGGTTAAATGCGGTCTTCCTTGACCTCGAGTAGAACGGAATACTTCTAAAATGTTGTTACTATTTTCTAATGTAATGTAATTTCTAGTCTCTAATCTATTTTTTACTTTTCTATAAGTAAAGCATAGTGATCGTGAAAAAATTCGATCTCGAAATTTTGACGGAATTATATGTTTTGAAATCCCAGAAGTCGTTTTATGATGTTTTTTCGATAATGTCTGTGTATTTGTGTGTGGGTGGGTGGGTGGAGTGTTTCTGCGTGGGTGAGTATATTATTATTCCTTGTTACCACCACTCTACTGTCCAGAATCTTTGATGGATCAAGTTGATATTTTACACAAAAATGTGCCCCATAGTGTACATGATCCCTATTAGAAAATAGCCTCAAACTGGGATTATCGAACCCAGATATCTAAGAAACTAAATAAAAGTTCATTATCAATGGTTACTCTAATGGGTTTAGTAAATTAGTCTAAATTAGAAAATAGTAAATTATTTTCTAATTTAATGTAATTTATAGTCTCTGATCTCTTTTTTATTTAATTATTTTGGTAACTTCTTTTATTAACTAGGTTTGTTGTTTTTATTAATTTCTGATTAAGTGCATCGAGCTTCAAAATACTGACGTTGCAGCTACTGCAATGTACGAGTTGTTGGTTTCACAGTTCCCATGGCTACATTGGTTTTCGTATACCTGGAGAGTTCTTACTTTGATGATTATTTCCGATAAGCAGCTAACATTGACTCTTATATTACGTGAACATATTTTGTCATCATTGGTTTTAAATTTTCCATATATTAAATTTACTTTCATTCCCATACTCATTTCTATAACATAATATATGGATATCGTTCCAGCACTCATTTATATGTGTTGTTTTGAATGTAGGTATTCCTTCAAAATCATGTCAAATAACCTATTAGAGTAACCACTGATAATGAACCTTTATTTAATTTTTTCGATATCTGGGTTCGAATAACCCCAATTTCAGGCTATTTTCTAAGTTTTAAAAATTCGTCTCAAATTTTACAAAAATAACGTCTAAAAAAAAGTTTAATAAGAAAACTAACAACGCGTTTTGAACACTTAGTGTTCTTTTTCAGGTATACATCTAAAAAAAATCTTTAAAAAAAGTATATTTTTCTAGGTGTAAACCTGAAGAAGAACACTAAGTGTTCGAAACGCGTTGTTAGTTTTCATATTAAACTTTTTTTGTGTGGAGATGGAAATTTTGAAATCCCCCAATATAAGTAAATACCACACTATAACAAATTCCACCAGTAATTTCCTGATAAGCAAAATTAACAAACAAAATTGTGAAGATGTTTCATGCATGTAAACAAAATTAAGTCAAGTTGAGTTTTTATTATAATTTCATAAAATATTAAAAAAAAAATCAAGTAATGAGATATCAATGTGGAGACACAGTTGAGATTTGCGTGGTAGTAACTGTCATTATGAGGCATTATTCAAATAAAGTTGCGCTTTCTCCGTTCAGACTGTGTGGGTCACTTCTCAGACTCGCTTGGGCTAATCGCTTCATCTTGGCTTTGTTCTATTTTCCAAACTACAACTGCCAGTGTCTTAAATGAACTCCATACTATACGTAAGGAAATCAGAAGGTTGATTAGTTATTTTAATATTTTAGTTTGTGAGGTTTGGAATGTACGAATTTTTTTCTACGAGTGAATTTCATGTGTAATAATGAACGTGTTCTTGTTTCTTTCTTTTGATAGGTAACTGGCTCAACCAGAGCCAACAGCCCGATGTCGATGTACAACATTGTTTATTAGCCAATCATCATTGGCATCCTTAATATCTGTTTCGGCAATTGTGTCATCACAATTTAATAGTATGTGTTCGATGATTCATCCTCACATACAGAATAGGCACTGTAATGTATCCATAAGGTAATCTAAAATAGACGGAATTCCTCAGGAATGTTACTGGAAGAAGCAGTCATAACAAAGGTTGTTACCTGGTGTTCAACTACCTTGCAGCTGTCCTCTATGGCCAGCGCAACTTGCATCTAAAATAAGGAACAACCTGTCGTTGTGAATCTTCAATCTTTCACCCAGAAGCTTTTAAAATACCTGTCAACCGATATAACGCGCTACAGCAGACAGAATCTCGTGAGGTGTCAGGGCAGATTATGCACGCTTCCTTTGCGATTTCATTACCGAGGACTCCACAGTAGAATATTTGGCGTTGAAAGGTGATCACACTTTCTCATTGTTGTACCAAAGAAGGAACTGTTTTCTTATTTAAAGAATGGCACGAAATCTGATTTGAGACACCGCACAAATTTCATCAACCTCATTAGTAACCATCCTCAAATTTATTTGATTAATTTAAAAAAAAGAAAAACAATATTTTGGGAGGTTTTTTTTTTAAAAAGATATTGGTATAACTATATTCTAATTTCTCTATTATGGAATGGGAAGTAATCAGAATTATCAATTAAAAATGAACAATATTGACACAAATGAAAAAAAAAAGCTTATCTATGATATTTGGTTACATACATGAATTAAAAAAAAAAAATTTTCAAAAATTTCCATTATTAATTATAGTTGTTACATTAACCAAAGAAAACAAGTTTAACGAATGAAACGTTTTCAGATATTAAAGGAGAAAGAAATCTACGTAAGACAGAAAGATCAGTGATAGGTCAATGCCAAAATGTGTCAAATAGCAAACGCCAAATTACATTTATACAGCTTTTTTAAGATTTTGATTGCCTAGAGTACGCCACAGATAACAATGTTTTGAATTAAAGTTGTATGGCATAAAATTTGTAATTGATCAGGTATTTTGAAATTTTTTTCTAGAGACAATTGTTTTAAAATTTACTAATCTGAATATTTTGCTACTTTTTTTTTATATATATTTTACAGTTAATATCTTTTTAGATTTGTAGACATGTATAAATAGTTACTATAAATTTATAAAAAAAAATCGTCCACATAGAACTCACCAATATGAATTTAACGAATCCTATTAAGTTTATTATTGTATACAAGAGAGTATGGCTCGTTACAGTCATACTAATATGTTTTTCCATTCATAAAAAAGCTCTCTTTTTTTCTCAACGGCAGCGCTAGCTTACAGGAAACTTTGAAATTTATTACTTCCCATATAAATATTATTTCTCATATTCTTTTACCCTCAGTTAAACCAATTAGGACCAAACTTAATATTTATTATCTCTATTTTACTAACTTTTAATTAATATTCGTATTAACAGAATCAATCATAAAAGTCGTTTATTACTATACTAGAAGGTTTTTTAATATAATCTTAACTTCGAGATTTCAACATGGTTGAAATTTGACTTTGATGAATACCGTTTGTTATGGTTAAAAGATCCTGGTCTTTTTTCATGATTTCTTACTCTGGTTTGGACGATGATATTTTATATATCTATATATTTTTATTTAGGTTTTTTTCTTTTAGTTTTAATTAGTTGAAAGATACATGTGTCTTAGAAATGCCCCTTAATGCCCCTTAAATGTAACATACACTTAGTCAATGTAGATTCTTTTATATGATATAGATTTTGTGTAGAGATTCAAATCTGATGAATATTGTTTTTAATGAAGGGTTTTAAAAACTCATCTCCAAAAACTCTGGAGTTGAGTTTTTGACCAGATAATCCTCAAAAAGTCCAGCAATATGGTTTGCTTATTGGTTGCTTAATGAAATCTGCATTTCGATTAGAGCTGTTGTAAGATATTTTTTTTCATTTACAAGCGGTCCTGGGAACATTATTAACTCGTAAATCAAATCATTACTTCATAGTTACAATACATCACGTCATCTGAGTATATCTCGTCATACTTGAGCATATCTCATCATATGAGTATATTTCGTCATATGAGTATATCTCGTCATATGAGTATGTCTCATCATATGAGTATATCTCGTAATAATTGAGTATATCTCATCATATGAGTATATCTCGTTCTCAAAATGGGACGCGTGAGATTTTCAAATAGGTTTGAATGGCCGACCCCCCACAGAGGTCTACAGTTTCAGGTCTACCACAGGATCCATGAGGATTCGGTCGACCCCCTGCAAGAGGGAAAGTACCCGTTACCCCGGGATCAGGGGTTGCAATGATTTGACTCCTCTGGGGCCCCGTTTTGGGTGCTCCTGGATTGTAAGTTAGAAAGAAGGGATTAAAACCACTTGTTGGCCAAATGCCACCTGGCAGTAAGGACTTGGTAGGAGGTTTGAGAAAAGTGGACGATATATTATTTTTAAGAAAGATGAAACAGGTATGTGTGGAATACACGAGTTGACGACTTGATCAGGCTAAGCCGGCGTGAAGAAGCCATTGTCCAGCGAAGACCAAGTTCATGGCCCCGGCTTCAGTAGACGCTTTCCCTTCTTTGTCAGTCACAAGTAGTGAACCGTTATTGTCGCAATGTGATACGGGCACCGTTCTTTCGGACCCGTATTCTTTTTTTTTTCCACATCCGGCCGAAGCAGCCCACCCTCAGGTCAGTCACTTTCCCTTATATTTGATCCTTAACTAACCTTACCTAAGAAACTTGATTTATCTTCACGCTCTCTAGCGTTATTTAATATATAATTTTAAATCTTTGATTTTTTACTTTCGCTTACAAGAAAATTTAAATATATTCTATATTTAACAAGGCAGTTACATTTTTTTATAATTAAAATTGATAAATCATGGCCTACTTAGGCATTAGTACTGTCTGATTTTGTTTGAGTGTTCATATCTCTTCGTATTCATAATTAATAATTCTTCATATCTCTTTGTATAGGTTTATTTCCTTTAGTAATGATGTAACTTCACTTGAGTATTTATTGTCAGAGAATAGTACTATTGCCAAAATTGATTGTATGCGCGCAGATATCCTCTCTTCCGTTAATTGTGAGCATTCTTCGAATAAATGGGTTATCGTCAACACATCCCTACATTTTGGGCATACTGTTGTTATACAATAACTGTTGGGCATACTAATTAATAACATGTTATTACAGTAGATAATATCTGTGACATAAATAAACAAGGCTACTTCAAATGCGATACTTTAAACAACTTAGGTTTAAAAAGCACAAGCTTTTTGACTCAGAGATCCCTGTGACGTGACAAGCGTGTCAAACTTGAATAAATACATCGGTATTTTATTAATTATAAAGCTTGCTATTTTATTTCAATAATAAAATAAAATAAACTAATAATAAAATTCTTTAGTGTCATACTGAAATCATTGTTTCGATACTGCAGAAAGAAGAAATGTAAATAATAGAATGATAGCGAAAAGAAGAATAAGCGAACTATATAAAGGTTAGCGCTCTGACTAGGTTAGGTAGTCGTGCAGACCTGCATGATCAGTGCACTCTGTCTCTTCGCGAACCCATTCACCTGCATACCTCCTCTCTCTCCTTCCCACCTTCGCCTTCAAAATCTCCTTTCCTTTTCTCACTAACGGCGCACATCTAATTTTCATAGAACATAGTCTGCTGCCCTAAATTTCTCACACAGTGGATTCACTATATCTTAATGTTTCCTTTGCAATCAACACAACCACGATATAGATCAGGTTAAATATAACAAAGCCATATATACCTATTTTACTGAATACAATATATGCTGAAGTATACATCACAAGCAAAATAAGATGACTGTTTGTGTGTCCGTCCACTATAGAAGTGTCCAAATGACAAATGACAGTCAAGAAAAATAAGTTGTACTGTTCAAGAAGGTGAATTTTCAATAGTTTTTGATCACCAAAACGTGCCTAGTCTTTGTGTGTACACACAAACTAATAAACTAAATCCCTTTTAATACGTTTTGAAGAGCTCTAAGCGGATTATTTTCTACATCGTATCAACGTTTAACTTTAAGTCTGAAAAATTTATGCTTCTGACCCTTTATCTATATCTGTAAAACTCATAAGTTGTGCAATCTGTAATTGTGTGATATTTACTCATACTGTGGTAAATAGATAAATGGTTTACGTAAAGGAGACTTTAATTTATCCATTAATACCTATATATGTAAAAGTTATAAAGGATAAAAGGTATAAAAAAACCAACTCGAAAATGACGATTTATGTCATAAAAGAATAAAATGTAAGTAAATAAAACTAAAATTAATAATATGGAATTTAGGCATGTATTAGCACTACTTGTTTAATAGCTATTTATATCCATGATTCTTCCACTGTTAACGGTCCCACTCGAAGATTCTCAACGTGCCAAACCGGACTGGCGTCTGAACAATGATTCACGAGGAAGGACGGAATTTTTATGACAATATGATGCAACAAACTGGTAGGAAAATATTCAAATTAAAACATTTAAAACCAAATGAATTTAAATAAAAATCTGAAATCTCATAGCTGATTGTATCCGCTGGGCTTTTATTGTACGCTTTTTTTTCAGAGACGTCTTTTAAGTCTCCTAAATTTTAAAAAGAACTGTAAAAAATTAAAATTCTCATTCACAATTTGTTTATATTTTGGTATTCACCAGACAGTGAGAAAGGCATTTTTCCCGGTCATGTTTATATTAGTTTTTGTTCTGATATGTTTCATTTGTTTGTACTTCGTTCCATTGATATAATTTAAGTGAATTAATAATAACTGTTACATAACTTATTATTAATTTCTAGAATTTATAGATATAAATTTAAATTTTTATATTTTCACATAACACATGAAAAAATTGAAACCAGAGTGAGAATTGAACCTGTAATCTACCAATTCTGAGGCAGTGAGCTACCTTGACTCCATGTTATAAATAATGATAAACTCTCAGGAACACTCATGAAGATATGGACATATTCCAAAACCGGTCAAGTGAAGAAAGAAAATTAGAAGGTATTATTTTTACCTTCTTTATTAATGACCAAGTCATATATTCAGTTGTTCATTCATTATTTGACCATTTATTTCATTTATTTATTTATCCCAAGATAAATGCATCAGCTAAGATAAGAGTGGACTTTTTTTTAACATTGTATACGTCTTTGTAAGGATACAGCTGGTAGTAGAAAGAGATTTCACTATGTGAAAGAAACGTGATCAATTTGCTGAAAGTGCAAAAGGTAAGCATATATTGATTCATCTAGATTCTTGAACTAATTGCAGGGTAGGTTGTGAACATTTGTCAATGATCCAATCTAGCAATGATTTTACTTCCTCTCAAGCTCCAAATTATCACTCCATCTCATCCTAATCGCCACATCAATGACCTACTAACTTCAATTCCTCGTAGAAGAAAAACAGATAAATATTCATAGCTGATAGATAAAGCCTTTACATATCGACTATCAAACACTCTACATCTCCTTATTTGATGATGTTACGCTTTACATGTACGATAAATATAAAATTATTATTATTAACTAAAAGATATAATAGATATTCACAACATTATCAATTATTATCTTTCAACCTACTGTAAGTACTTCTTATAGTACAATTGCACCTAATTAGACAACAGTGGCAAGTGCGTAATTTTATTCAATGCAGAATAGGCAGTCAGTCGGATGATATTTCACTCGTAGCAAGTGAAACCATTCAATGTAATTTATATATACCAATGTTTTCTTATCTCGACCACATCTTATCACATAAGAAAAAAAGTATTTCTAATACACACATATATATATAGTTCAATGTAGAAAAAGAAAAACATAGATAAATTAAAATAACACACTTACGGTTCCTAATTTTCGGTTGAACCGTCTTCAGGAGAGTTAAGAGAGGGAAACCAAGCGCACCGGTTCAGAGACGGTTGGAGACCGTCATATCGTATTTCCAACGAAAAAGTATACATATTGTGAATAACTTAAAAAAGTATGGCTGTTCCAAATGGTTAGAGATTTTATTTATTTTTTTCTCTTTTTGTTCTTTTCTAATTTCTTTATCTTAGTTTCTAATTTTATTATTATTTTAATGTTTATATTTTTTTATTATTTTGTATTATTTATACACCTGATTAATTTGATTATCTTTTATTTTCAATTATTATTTATACAACTTTATTTTTAACTTATAATTTATTCTTATAATCTTTATTATTATTCTTTAAGTATTTTATTTATATTCCCGGATTTTCTTTAGTTTCAGTTATTTTCTTATTATTATTCTTTATTATTATTTTTTTAAGTTTTAATATTTATATTTCCTCATTTTCTTTAGATTTACAAATTGAACTAAATAATCCTGATTGGTGAAATGCTTTCTTAGACCATTACAATATATGGTACATTGTGATGTACTGGCAATACTATGTTATATACTGACAAACAGAACTTTAAAAAGTACTACTTTACCTCAAGTATTTCCCGTCATCAAAACAAGAAGAAGAAGAAGAAGACATCTTCTAGTCTGGGAGCAACTCAGTTTGAAAAATGGCAGACTCTATAATATATCTTTTGATCGTTTGATATATACCAAACTATTAAAAGAAAAGATCAGTGAAAAACAACAAAATTATATATAGCAAATTCACTAATCATCAACAGTTTGATATATTGTTATATCAAATAATGCAATATAATCGAAATTCGGTGAATTTTCTAGGTTCAAAAATCAAGATTTCATTGCCTCAGAAATCATAGGAAATGAAAGTTGGATTTTGAACCTAGAAAATCACCGATTTTAGATTGCTTAATACATTTGTAACTTTAATTATATATTACAGATGTAATATATGTACGAGGGTCGTCCAGAAAATAAGTTCCGTTTTGGTCTGTAGGGCGGTAGGAGTGGTTTTTGCCAAATCCGGCAACACCGCTCGAAAGAGGAGAGGTGGGGGAATAGAATGAGAGGTGGGGGACCTCAGTCGGTCAATTACCAACGTCAGGGCAGGTAGTTGAAATGGAGCCCTCCATGTCACGTCCCGCCACCTCGATCCCCGTTCCCTCTCGAGTTGTTTTGCGCGGAGTGATTCAATTTCTTTATGCACAGGGTTTCAAATCAGTTCAAATTCACGAACAGCTCATTTCTGTTTATGGAGAAGGTGTAATGAGTGAATCAATGGTAAGGAGATGGGTACGTGAATTTAAGGCGGGAAGACATTCACTTGAGGATGAAAGTGGGAGAGGCAGACCCTCAGTTGTGACGGACGAAATTGTCGCAGAAATCGACAATGCAATTCGCAAAGATCGTCGTTCAACCCTGGATGAACTCCACCTGAGTTTCCCAGACATCTCACGATCCCTCATCCATGAGATCGTCTCGGAAAAACTTGACTTTCGGAAAGTTTCCGCCCGGTGGGTCCCTAGAGAGCTGAATGTCTTCCCGCCTTAAATTCACGTACCCATCTCCTCACTCATTACACCTTCTCCATAAACAGAAATGAGCTGTTCGTGAATTTGAACTGATTTGAAACCCTGTGCATAAAGAAATTGAATCACTCCGCGCAAAACAACTCGAGAGGAACGGGGATCGAGGTGGCGGGACGTGACATGGAGGGCTCCATTTCAACTACCTGCCCTGACGTTGGTAATTGACCGACTGAGGTCCCCCACCTCTCATTCTATTCCCCCACCTCTCTTCTTTCGAGCGGTGTTGCCGGATTTGGCAAAAACCACTCCTACCGCCCTACAGACCAAAACGGAACTTATTTTCTGGACGACCCTCGTATATTACTGTTATATTTTATGTATGTATATAATTAAAGTTACAAATGTATTATGCAATCGAAAATGAGTGAATTTTCTAGGTTCAAAATCAAACTTTCATTCCCTATGATTTCTTAACCAATGAGAGCTTGATTTTGAAACTAGAATCTCGATTGCTTTGCATTACTTGATATAATAATATATCAAACGATTAAGAAGTGTTATATAGTTTTGTCATTCTTCAAACTGAGTTGCTCCCAGACTAGAAGATGTCTACTTCTTCTTCTTGTTTTGATGACGGCAAATACTTGAGGTAAAGTAGTACTTTCTAAAGTTCTATTTGTCAGTATATAACATAGTATTGCCAGTATATCACAATGTGTATATTGTAATGGTCTAAGAAAGCACTTCATCAATCTGGATTATTTAGCTCAATGTGTAAATGAGATTCACCTTAGTAGTATCGTTGTGAATACTTTCAATCACTGAGTTCACCGTTTTGAAATATGATTGTGTCCATAAAATGTGTGTGTATAACAGTAAACACATACTACTTCAAACAAAGCCATTCTATTCAATTTTAATGTTGAAAAATAATATTTTCAAAATGATATCCATAATTGATAATGAATAACTTATGCATTTTGCAAAATTCAGAGGTGTAGACGTGGTATCTAATTGTGCATTAAAAATAATGGAACCATGTTGAAGATATCATTAAAAGTGTTTAATAAAAGTAAATAGGTTAGGTTAGGTTGCAGTGGCAGTCCCACAAGGGAACACACTTAGGCCGAGCATTGGCTCTTTGTGATACCACACAATGAAAATTGATTCATTAGTGGGTGTCATAAATTTTGCCTAACTCAAGTGTATTTAGAGTAGAGATCTTTAATGAGTATCTAACATCGTACAGACTCGGGACTGACGGTTTAACGTCCTTCTCCGAGGGACGACATGCACAGATTTATTCACCTCCCGCATGAATAAATCGAGGGCCAAGTGGGGATAGAACCCCGGTCGTATCAGTTGAGAAGGCGAGTACGTTAACCACTGAGCTGACCTGGCTCCCTTAAAAGTCAATAATAGTAATAAAATATAAAAGTGTATAAAAAAATAAAATTGATTAGATTTCAGAAAGTATCTGATTTTATCATGTATCCATATTTCATAGATTGAGATTTTAGAATTATATAAAATATACTACAACTATTTGCTAACCCACTTGAATATTAATAAGTGTAACAAAGTTAAGTGTAACAATTTCACTAAAGCCAAGGTTAGTTGCTTACATAAAAAACAAAGTGGGAAGACCATTGTAATTATTGGGAAGATGCGAAGTCCAGTTCCCAGGTAGTAATAGGTTGTGGAGAATCCTCAAGCACGTAAAGCTGGCAATTAAATGCAATTCTTTATGTGGAATTAGTAAATACCATCTTAGCTAAATCAACTTTCTTTGGTTTGTTGGTACACGTACACATACTCCTCTCCTTACTACCATGTAAGAACGTGGGAAAGTTTAAGTATCATTTAATGCTTGTGATTTTTCGTTCTACTATTGTAAGTTTCATTTAACATTCTTAATTTAAAAGCATTAAGAAAAGTAAAATATATCTCATTTGAAGTATTTTAGTTGAATCCTTCATCACATCTATATATTTGAGTTATCAATAGTCGTCAATATTTAAGGAGTATATATATATATATATATATATATATATATAAACTAGAATTTAAAAAGAACACAGAGAAAGTAAATCACTGAACTCACTACTATATTTCGATGTCCTCGTCTTCAGGAAAAGATGTGAATCGATCCAAAGGCTGATAACGACTGACTTGGCGTTCGAACTGAAGCACTCAAACAGTGTAGCCAACTTTCGGAGGAAAGGCAGACAGGGAAGATAAAGAGATAAAAGCCGAATAAAAATTAAAAAATGAAAACATTTAACTAAAATAAAATTAAAAGCTGATAACAACTAAAAAAAAAAAAAAAAAAAAATCAACGATTGAGGTTAAGCCCAGGAGCCGATCTACCGCCCAGAAGACTAATAAGTGGTTCTTCTGAAGCACTTATATATATATATGCGTATTTTGGGAGCAGACCTTCATTCAAACATGTTTTGTTAAAAATTATGCCAATTTTTATTCTTGTCCTTTTGCGAGTGGATTTTTCTAACCTTCCGAATATGGCCATATTCATAAAGGCCACCTTTATTCTGAAGGTGGACAGCCATATTCAGAAAGTTAGAAAAATTCAATAGCAAAAGGACAAAAATAGAAATTGGCATAATTTTTAACAAGATATATATATATATATATATCAAGATATATATATATATATATATACTTTAATTGAAAATAGACGGTCCAAGTGGGCATATAATTAAAGTTAAAACTAGAGAACACAAGAAAGAGGACTAACATTCACGATTCTCGATCATTTCCGGCGAAAAATTAATTTATTATTCTTTTAAAGAAAAGATCATTTATCTTTTTCTCCTTTTCTGAAGACGGCAAGCCAGCCAGAAATGATCGAGAATCGTGAGCGTTAGTCCTCTTTTTTGTGTTTTTTGTGTTCCCTAATTGTAACTTTAATTATAAATATGAGTTCAAAACGGAAATTTAAGTAGCCTTGTAACATCTATGTACCGAATCAAAATAATAAATATTTGCTTAATTCTCTGATGTCTCATCTTAATCGATGATTATTAAGAATTAATCTTTTTCAATTGTGATTTAAAGAAATTTAAAAATATAATTAAATTTTTATTATAAATCACTACGATTAACTCTGTTGCTTTTATAAATTCTATTGTAATATGTTTCACTTGTGCTTTTCTACTTTAATTTATATTAATTAATGTTTTAATATTCAACAGTGTAAATATTACCTTGTCAAAGAATTTTTGTCCGTATGTAAATAAATGAATTAACTAATTAATGTTTATTCATACTGAATGTATACAAACAGGTTAAAATATTTTTATTTTATAAGTTATATATTATCATATAACCCTCATTAATTGAAATTTTATAGAGTTCAATAAATAATTTGATCAATGCTATTAATAGCAGCATTAGCAGCGGCAACAGCAACAAAACAATATTAATATTATAATTATTATTATTATTAATAGCTTTTTTTTAGTTTTTTTTTTCAAACCGCTAAAAAAACTTAGTGCTTTTAAATCACATTTGGTAATTGGTCTACATTAAGAGAAAACCTGCCCTCTACCAATGCTGTTTGATAAGGGCAGACCTCATGCATATACAGTGTCCCTCAGAATTTGTCTAGGTTCAATCTCCGCCTCCCCACAGACCCTCCTCTTCGCTTTATCATTGCCTGTGTATATACTTTTGTCATTTTTACCCGTCAGCCTGGTAGATTTCACTTCAGTAGCGTACCTAATTTCACTATTTCCTGTAACTCAGATGTATTTTTGATATCCTCAAATGGGTGTAATCTAATCTAATCAGTATACGAGCTTAGCCTAGATAGCTAATCTGATAAGGATATTAGAAATTATAAACCAAGTAAGAGCATATTCAATGAGTGGTAACGAAGGTTATATCAATCACAGTGGTACAGTAATTCAGGAGTAGTAGATCCGTGACCTGGAACTGCTAATTACAACGTGCACTACAGTGAGCGGAAAGATTCGTTGGTCGTTGAGATTGTCGGATCATGGTTGTTCGAAAAGCTTAACGATTGATGAAACGTTTCGAGCTAACACGAAACAGTTGTCAATAGAGACAAGAAAAACACGGGCATTGTCCTCGATTTAGGTTTGGATTTGAATGAGTCGAAGAGAGAGCTGAGAGGAGGGGTGTTTCGTGAGGACAAGAGAGAAGCCCTGAGGCCAAGAGAGACCATCACGCCACTGGGACCAATGCGACTCTAGGCAGTGAGTGCTTTGTGCGCGCCCGCCTCCGACCGACAACGGATCTCATTTCGCCACAGAGACGTCTCTATCAGTCCGTTACAAATCTGTAAATGGACATAGGAGAGGCATCCCTCAGAGTCATCTCCCAACTTTCAACACTCAACCTCATCAATTCTGCACGTCTTCCTGATAGCTCCCACCTACTTACAACAATTAGCACAACTATCCGCGTAATACTTTCCACCTACCAAACTAAAGGCATCTCTTCATTTTACACGAAACTACCTTTCAGTTTGTCATAGTAACGGGGGGAATTAAACACTTTTGCTGGTATTACGATAGGACTACAAACTTCGTTACTTTACTATCCTTCAATCAGTTAAAAATTACAAATTAGCAATAATTTCAATATTCATGCCTTTCTCTAAATTTTAATTAAAATTGTAATTCTAATATTCACTTACCTCTTTAATTAATTTCTCTTAAGAAAGAGAACTATTTGTTCCAAACATTGTAATTAAAACCAAAAAAAAGATATTGTATTAACCTTTATTAGTCATGTCATTAACAATATTTACTTTCTAAATAAATTTTTAAAGAAAAAAGAAAGGCTAGAACTTTTATATACGACCATTTATAAGTTGGTTTACAATAATTTATTTATAATAAAATAATGACTTTATTTATGAATAAAATCAGGTCACACAAATGCTAAAACAAGTTATTTGAAAATTATCTAATTAATGTTACTTTAAACTATGTGCATAGAGCATTCTATTATTTATATTAATTCTGTCACAAATATTTTTTTTTCTTCTTCTTATCAAATGCACTTTAACGCCCAATAACTTATTGTATTCCTGTCATTCGGCATGCGCTGTCCAGTACAGATTGGAGTGACTGTACATGTTTGGGATTTGTGAGGTCTGACAGCCAAAAATACTACAAAGTTCTTCTTTTTGTATGTGTACATGGACACATTAGACCAAATTTTGGTCTAAAGAGATAACAATCCTGTTTATACGCCGACGTTTCAGCAAAAATTGTTTGACATTTTCATGGCTAAAAATAATTTATTGACGATATAAGTAGCGAAAACAAATACATCCACGGAATATCAACCAATAAAAAAACAAAAAACAGAATAAACCGAACTATAAATACAACATAAAGTTAAAGCAAACCACAAAACATGGCCAGAGTTATTGTTTTTTAACAGAAAACATGCCTTGTTTAAACACAATTACTTTTTATTAATTATTAAGATCAAACAAATTTTTAACATATAAGTAATATTGCAAAATAATTTTACTTGGAATCCACCAATAGAACATATATTGTTTTTAGCCTTGAAAATGATAAACAATTTTTGCCGAAACGTCGGCATCTAAACAGGAGTGTTATTTCTTTAGACCAAGAATCCTCAAAGAACCTATGCTTGAAGAATCAACAGTCGAGAAGCTATATCAATATATATATATATGATCAAACCACAATATGAAATGGTAAAACAAGACTAAGATCGTTCAACCGTAACAAGCGGCCTTCGTGAGAGTCAAAAACCGAACTGAATATATATATATATATATATATATATATATTCAGACTACAGTTGTTGTTAAAATCCACATACAATTTCTCTTTATAAAATAATTTGTAATGTATTATTAGTTTTTCTGTTTCAAATTTATACGTCTGTAAGTTTTCTCACTAACCTATAGTCAAAATTTCTATTGTAATTTCTTAATTGTAACTAATTGCACTTTTCTGTATGTTTGATTTTTTGAATAATTGTATTATTTCTTATATTTCCTCAGTTTTTGTAGGCCTATGAAAAAGGTTTTCATGAAACAGACAGTTGTTATTAAAATCCACAGACTACAATTTTCTTGTAAAAATTCTTTAATGTAATAATTAGTTTTTCTGTTTCACAATTTTATAATTCTGCCCATCAAAAAGGTTTTAAATAAAGACCGAAACGTTGGCAATGAGAGTTTTATTTGAATCTGAAGAACTGACCGAGTCCCGATAAATTTAGTTTTGATGCTATTCCACGGTCGATAGTTTTATCAATATATATATATATATACAAGCTTGTTTGCGAAATAAAAAATCTGCAAATATGATTGCAAACAATTAATTAAGGTGTCACCTGTCAAATAACACTAATAGGAAGCCTCACTGATTGCACCAGTATTACTTAAAGCAAGACTGTTGCGTGACTCCAGTTCATGATGTTATCAGAGAATCTGGTAATAAATGGATTGAATTAACACAGCAGCTTCGTTACAGCAAGAGATCGTGCACCAGTCTTCTTCAGGATCAACACATCAATCTAATGTTTCATTCAATTACTTCATTTCATTCAAGTAACAAGAGAATCTCATTCTTCACCATTCATAAATTCATTACATTTTTATTTCCAATAACAATGTAATCATTTATTTTTATTAAATGAACTAGTTAATTACATAGATTAAATAAGTTCAATTTTACTTTGTTTCCTCTCTGATGACATATATTGAAAGGCCCCAGCATTTATTTCTACTGTTTTCCTTTTTCCACTGTGGTTTAAACTTCATATTATATATATATATATATATATATACTTAAAATAAACTGTGACACATAGACTGAAAAATAACAAAGACTCACTTTCCAATATTTCGACCATAATGACGGTCACCCTCAGGAGAAGAAGTGAATTGACGGAGTGACTACAGTCAACCAAAGAACTCACTGGATGAGGACTAAAGCAGCGCTGCCGCAAAGGAGAAAAATAAAAAAGGAACTAAGGAGTCGAGAGCAAAGAAAAAAATTTTTTTTTAAATTTTATAAAAATTGTTTCACGGTCCCAGTTCTCAAACAAGTCCCCAGTGATAACAGACAAGTTACTTTAAAAGCTTCTAAGGAAGCTATGATTTGGCTTCTAGGGGCATGCTCGAAACCTGGCTTGAATTTAAACCCTTAGTTTTTTTTTGTTTTTTTTAATTTTTTTTATTTCATTTTATTTTTATTTTTATATTTATTTCCTTTATTTTTTGTTTTCTTCAATTTTATTCTCCTTTTTAAAAAAAACAATTTTTTTACTTTTTCTCTGGAATAATTAGTTCCTTTTTTATTTTTCTCCTTTGTAGCAGCACTGCTTTAGCCCTAACCCAGCGAGTTCTTTAGTTGACTGCCGTCCCTCCGTCAATTCACTTTTTCTCCTGAGGACGACCGCCATTATGGTCGAAATATTGAAAAGTGAGTCTTTGTTATGTTTCAGTCTATGTGTCACAGTTTATTTTAAGTGTAATCTGTCCTGCAGGACCGTTTTTCGTTTATCATGATATATATATATCATACTATATATATATATATATATATATACTATACTATATATATATTATATATATATATCATACTATATATATATATATATTTATACTACGTCCTTCCTCCGTCCTCCCTCCTGTCTACTCTCCTGATGACGAACAACAGTTCGAAATATTGAATTCTGTAAGTTTTCTTTGTATTGTCTTTTCTGTGTCGTGCTTTGTGTAATTTAAAGTTATATATATATAATATATGTGTGAGATTAAATTTTCTGCCCACTTTTGTCTTGATCAGTTTTATGTATTTCTTTTCCACATCTCGTAGTCTTACTTTGATTTCTCTAGGAACTAGGTGTATTAACTCACCATATGTTTTGCTGTCCATTTTGTTATTGTTACCGATGTTTCGGTCTTCTTTGACCATCTACTGGGTGATTTTTGAACATATATACATACTATTTTAAACTATTTAACAATTTTAACAAAAACTAAATTCTAACACTCGACAAACAAAATAGAAATATCAACATTAAAACTGGCAGGTTGCAATTCGTGTTATACACACACAGGTGTGTCTTCAGTTTGTTCATTCCTTGTTGAATTTCCTATATGTTGAGGTTGGAACTGTCCCATGTATCTGAAGTATTCGATCCTAATGAATTCATATATATTGTCATCATTACAAAGGTTTTTGAACGTAGTCGATCTTCAAGTAAATGATTGAAATGAGTTCTATGTAAATATTGACAATGTGGGAAACAACTCCGATTCCAGCATAAGAGAAATGTGGTATAATTTACTAATTTGATCTAATACTATACAACGACAGAGGCTGTTCTTTTGTTGGATCTTTCTTTGCTATTAAATTCTTATGTTGTTAGGGATAGGACAACATAATCATAAATATTCAGAGACTACCTGAACGAGACTATTTGGAAGCTCGCGTTTCATGAATGAATTATTCATGAGCGCGGCATAATGACATGCTATACATGATGTTTCACGATGCACATTACTGCACTATTTTCGATCGTTTTAACGAGTTATATTCTCCGTGTGCAGGATAAATAAACGAAAGGCATCGTTATACGTATAACTATACCGATGACTTTTTATATAGAGTCTAGGTCTAATTTGTCTAAAACTAATAAACAATAAAAAATATAAACAATTTTTAGTAATATGAAAACCCTAGAAAAGAAAATATCTAAAAAATTTGAAAATATAGTTAACTATAAATGTTATAGTTATAACAATTATATTTTATTTTTCTCTACAACATCTACAGAGATTCGAAAATCCACTAACATGCGAAAACAGTAAAGATTGGTGTTTGTACTTCAATAACTGTTAAAGATTATTCTTTTCTAAATAAATACATTCAGCTAACTTAATAAATAACCTTTTTATATATTAGCGTGAATTATATTAATTTTTACTTGAGTTAACCAATTCCATTCGATCTTTGAAATAAACTGCAGACACTCTCAAAACAGTAAAAAAATATGTGCACCATTTTTTTTTTAAAAAAACCCTGATTATTTAATTTTATTATTTTTTTAAAGGTCGGCTGCTAGTATTATTCTAAATATCTACTGTTTTCCTCGAAGGTTTTTTCCCATCAACGATTAGTTTTTTTTTGTAAGCACATTCTTAACCACTGGCAAAACAAAACTGAAAATTTCTCAATTTTTTTTTTTTTGAGCAATACGCTTTCTCAAAAAGGTACACACAAATTAGACGGTAGATTTTTCTAGCAATGTAACAAAAAAACTGCTGTACAAGCACTATTTTACTTAAATTATACTTGTTGGACTTGTTTACAGCCAAAATAATTGTTTTTTTTTTATGTTTGTGCTCTGAATAGAAAAAAATCAATTTTTGATTATGGATAAGAGAAAGTTCATTTCAAATAATCAATATTCCTTACATTTTTTTTTGTAATAATTGCTTTTAATTAATATTTGAATTGTATTTTATCAAATTTACTCACAGTTTCTATCTATATTTAATCATAAACTATTTATAATTATGAACCAGTAGAAAGGTGATGTTTTTTTATCATTTCATAGAAACTCTGCTTATCAACATAGCGGAAGTAAAGCATAAAAATCGAGGTCAGCGCTTTCATTAAAACAATCGTAAAAAGCAACTGATTTCAAAAAAAAAAATATAAAAAAAATTCAAAGAAATAAATAAACGCATTTCATGACCCACAAAAAGTTTGTTTTACTATAATAAAAGAACGCTGAAGATTATGAAAAAACTAATTCCAGTTTTTACAAACTTTTCGTGTTTGAGGGCCTGCAGACCCATATATAATCAAAATAATGTTAATATTTTATAATAAAAATGTTAACTAATATTAAATATTTAAATTATGCATTGCGATCATAATAATGATAGAAGACGAGAGTGAGTGAGCGAAGGTGTGCAGGTGTGTGTGTTTGTCACATATATGCAAAAGTGGGTGTCTTTTTTTTTCATTACACAACTACCCTTAGAGGGGTAACAAGTAATACTGATCTATGATACTTAAAAGAGAGGTATAAGAGTGGAGAAACCACCCATTGGTAGTAAGTACTCCATATACATAGATTTTCAGATCACTTGCATGTATTCTTGACGATCTCTGGGCCAACATCCTTTCAGCCTTCTAATTGGATAGGTGGGAATCTTGTGGGATGATAATTCCTGAATAATTGGGTTTAGATTCATGGGATTGGATTTCTTGATGGATAAAAGGGATTTTCAGATCATTATGAATAGTGTCGTTTGAAGCATAAAAGGGAGCTTGTACAATTTTACGAAGGATTATGGAATGGGCTGTTTGGATTCTTTGATTGTTTTAACGCTTGGTAGATACCCGGATTTCGAGTCCGTAAGTCCAGATCGGTTTAAGTATTGCAGAAAGTGGGTGTGAATAGTTAAATATGTATTTATTCAATTACTACCTTCATCTACGCATGTAATATTAGCATTACTTGTCAATGACAGGACAGTGTAATACATAAATAGATAGATTTTGGTAGAGTGAAAATGACTATGAACGCGTCTATGAACACACCCACCTGCGCCATTGAATTTATAATAATTATTTAATAATTAATTAATTATTGAACAATTAAGGCCAATAATTATCCAACCGAATAATGGTATAACTGTATGTACCATATTAATACAGAGTTATTATCAATTTTATAGGATTTTACGGATTAACAACATTTTTTAATTCACATCTTCATATAGTTTCATGAGAAATTACATGCGTGGTCACCAATTTCGGATCGTTTTTGCTAAGAAAACTTCAATTCTTCTAATTTCAATTTTTATTTTGAGCAAAATATTTTAAAATTTTTAAATGGACAAGCATATTAGACAAATTATATAAAGTTCAAAAGTTGGAATAAAAAAGTGTAAAAGGTTATTTTTATCTAGTCATTTTATTAAAGAGTATACTGGATTATCCTGTAAGTTTACCAGGTAATATCGAATGTTTTATTATTAGAAAGAACCTCTGTTATAGAAAGAATAATAATAAGTATAAGTGAATATAGAATAAGTATTGATATTACTTGTGTCAAGATATTTTTAAAAGTA
The DNA here is from genome assembly GCA_026182355.1 of Hermatobates lingyangjiaoensis. Classification (NCBI taxonomy): domain Eukaryota; kingdom Metazoa; phylum Arthropoda; class Insecta; order Hemiptera; family Hermatobatidae; genus Hermatobates; species Hermatobates lingyangjiaoensis. The sequence continues at coordinate 290,923 of JAPFBL010000175.1, read as the reverse complement.
AGTTGAACTTAATTTGTAACAAAAAGCTCACCAGATAGCTGAAATATATGACCGAAAATAAAAATTCGATATTTAGGAACTGAAGAATTCTTATTGGAAATTATAGGAATCAAGGTAAATCGCTAGTACAAATGAAACCAACAGAAGTAGTGTATAAGGAAAGCAAGACGTCTCGAACACATAGTGTACATCTTCAGCTTTATCTACCAATTGTAAGAAGACAAAAACGGAAAATCCCATTATTTGTATAGGTGTTCTGAAAAAGAACACATATGATTTGAAATGCGTCGTTTTGTTATTGAAACTATTATGTGGAGACTTTTTCTGTAATGTCCAGTAATGAGTAAATACTAACATACATTGTGAATGACTGAACAACCAATGAATGAAGTCTTCTTATTTATTCTTTAATATGACGTTTCTCAAGATAAACAGTACGACTGTTACAAAGTTATGAGTAACTCTCCAGTCATGGCTTGAAAATGTTAACCAATAAATAATGGTACCGTAAGATTCGGTGCAAAAAGGAAAGATTAAGAGATGTGTTTTCTGGAAAGATAGGATGAGTTCTTAGCTTGAACGGATTAACGGGATGGTCTTTCATGGAAATTTTATGGGTTTGGCAAGTCGTAAGGATACACGATAGTGCTGTCAAAGAGTAAATGCTTCAGAAAGTGGTAAAGAAAAGAGAGACAGTGTGAGATGGTGGCTTATAGGAAATGAGTTGGTGTGAAGAATTGATGGGGGGGGAGGTGTTTGTGGAAAGATGGTTTATAGGTTTGCTGTTCTGAGGAGAAATATAATGAGAGACACAAAAGAAGGGAATGTAGGTCGAGTGGATCAGTGTATCCATCAAGATCTGACGTGATGACTTAATGGGGAAGACAGGTCACGATCCGTTCTCCCAGATAAACTAGACGAACCCCAGGGGCTGGTGGTCAGCAAAACCTCAGCATTCATACTCGACAATAGACCTACAATTTGCCAATGCACCTTCACTACAATACTGCTCTATTAGTCTCGAACTGGGTCACCAATCTCTTCAAACTTTCCGTCAAGTCGATTTCCCATATTTACTTTACTAAGAAAATAGTTGCAATAAACAAAAACTAAACTTGCCTATATAGTCAGAATTCAAAAAGAAAAATCACCATTAAGTTAGCGAGTTTAACATATAATATCAACAAAAAAGCCCCTACTTTAACAAGTTTTCCTACTGGATTTGATTGAAGACTTGAAACATTGCATGCATCAATTACAATGGCATTGACAAGTAAGAATTGAAAAGAACTCTAACAGTAATTTCTTATTTTAAGATTTCTTGGCATTATTCTGGCAATTGCAACCTTTGATCTTTTCCACGATGCTTGGATGCAAAGACACTCAGTTCTAAATAACTTATAACAAACATTTATCCCACAATCGTTATAAGGATAATTCATAATTCATAATTATTATTATTATTATTTTTACTATATTATTAATTTTAATACCTGCCTTATTTGAAGGTAGTACGTTTACGGAACATTATAAAAACAGTTAAGCATCTGTTGGGGGTTATAACTGAAATTTGACATTCTATCAAACCTTTCAACATGAAATACTTAAGAACTCTCCCACCAAGCAAACTATCTACCCAACAATACAACACACAAAAATCATAAGGCTCTCATTTTCCGTAACTTTGTAGAACAACGTTACAAAGAATTTAATACCAGACTTCAGGTCTATCTAAATCCCCTTATTCAATTCCCTTTCTCGATCAGAATAAAACCAGTTTGAGGACCTTCCTCACAATAAATTAACAGAATCCATGTCCCAAGTCACATTCTGACTTCTGCTAATTTATTACAACTGTTAATTGTAAATGCCAGTTTCTTAACTTGTCTATAATCACTACCAATTTACAGATGAACTACACTTTATGATCTTAGACGGACATTAAAAATGAATGACTACTATATAACGTAAAAAACATATTTTTGTGAAATAAGATGGTTATTAGAGTTAAGTTTATATACTATTCAAAAATGTATAACCTATTGGTATACCAACAGTGAAATAACAACAACTAAATATGTACCACCATTTAATAAAATCTTATATTAATATTTTAAATGAAGGTACTAAACAGTTAAATAATCGTAAGATATCTTATAATACTATATATATATATATATATATATAACATGATCAAACCACAATAAATGGGAAAACAAAACTAAAATCTTTCAACAGTAACAAGCAGTCTTCGTCAGAGTCAAAAACCCAACTGTAAAACCCAGGGTTTTTGACTCTGACGAAGACCCGCTTGTTATGGTTGAATGATCTTAGTCTTGTTTTCCCATTTCATATTGTGGTTTGATCATTGATTATTATTTCACGTGTTTATATGAAACCTTTATATATAATTAATACCCAATTATAGTAATCAATAATTATGCCGGTAGTAAATTATCATAAACTACCAAGAAGTTGGTAGTAAATCTTTCTACTTCTTTAGATGATTTTATGATAATGCACTAGCCTGGCTCAAGTTATAAAATTTAAACTCTTTCAGAAGTGAAATATTAAAAATACATTTTTTAACGTCTTTTTACAGGAATTTATAAAAAACTTTTGTTTAATTAGAATCAACAAAATAATTATGCTGTTAGCTGCGATTTTGATCAGATGTTTACTAATAGTAATTTGACTGAAGATGAAATCAGATTGTGGTCATTATACATCTTGTTAATGGGAAGAAGCTCTAAATAAGAAGTTATTTCTTTTCCAAAAAAATGGGATTTATAGTTGTGATAAAAGGGGTTTCTGAAGACAATGTTGCGACTGAATCTATTGGCGGTTGTGCTAGACAGAAAGAATCTGATTCCGTTGGAAATCAGATCGTGACTGGGACGAGGCTTGACTGGACCATTTCGTTCATGACACCGTCATTCTTCCATTAAGTATACACTTCTCGAGAATTCACCTTCTGCCCACCCACACATGACTTCCTTTTATAATTGCAAGTAATTTTTAATCAACAGATCGACTAAGGCTGAAATTAGAACTTATTTGAGTAGTATTTTTGTTTGATTAATGGTTGATAGATGATAACAGTGATGTCTCGAGGAATTCAAACTAGGATTAATCATAACGGATTGATCACTTCCCATGTCTTTTTCTGATTAATGTTCATGACTATCAAGCCAACAAAGTCACTCATTCGTCAAGCTAACATATGATTGTAATGGCTTTACGAGTTAGGTTAGGTTAGGCCGTCCCACGAGAAAACAGATCAAAGACTGGCCCTTTGTGATACCACACAATGAATATTCTACAGAGGTAATCTTTACTTAACAGAAGTATACTTCAGTAGGACTTTTAAGGAGTACTTGACATACTACAAACACGGGACAACCGGACATACGGTTTAACGTCCCCTCATAGGGACGACGTGCGCAGATTTATTTCTCTGCGTAAATAAACTGAGAGCCAGAGTGATTATCCCGATCTACCAGTCCAGAGGCGACCATTTAAGCAACTGGGATCTGTCCTCTTACGAGTTAGATGATATTAAAATTCGCTTTGAAGCCATCTGATGTTGTTATCACATAAAATCACATTATTTGAGACTACAAATAATGAACAATGTTATTATCAAATACAAAGAAAAAATAATAAGTTTCGCATACATATTAATTACATAATGTGAATTTTTTTGATTCCAGGTAAGCAAACCTCCAGCCATAAGTCTGTACGTAACCACAAATCTGTATGTAAGTACTCAACATTTATCACTTCTTAGTATATTTATACACTATTGGCTAAAGTATTACACTGCCGAATACAGGAACTTCATTCTCTTAAGATGTTTAAGATATAGCCTTAAGGCATTTGGCCTTTATTTTATTTTTCTTTCCTGTCAATCCATTATTACATGAACATAACATTTTTTTGCCAGTCATTACAATTATTAAATGTTTTTGTGCTGTTTGCTACTATACTGATGGATGAAAAAACAATATTTCATCCATTATTAATTAATTATGAATATAATATATTATTTCATAATTCATATTTCATTACTATTAATTATTATTAATATATAATACTAATTATATTATTAACTAATGACTTATGGTAAACTACCATATATTGTCAATGTAAGACGCACATGAGTATATATACTATACTACATAACAAAATTTCACAATAAACACTAGAAATAACAATAAGTGTTCAAACCACAATAAGAAATGAGAAAAAAAGACCAAGATGATTCAACTATTACAAGCGGTCTTCATCAGAGTCAAATTTCAACTGACTTTTCAGTTGAAATTTGACTCAGACGAAGACCGCTTGTTATGGTTGAAAGATCTTACGTTTTTTTTTCTCATTTCTTATTTTGATTTGAACATTGATACTATAGTACATATAGTGATATTGTTATAGTATAAATATACTTTAGTCAAATATCATACCAGATATCTCAAGGCCACTTCTTTTTCACCCACACGCACAATCAGATATGAATGAAAAAAGTTCAGAAATATTCTTAGGGAACCTCAAAATATGAGTATCAGTTAAGATATCAAAAAATAAATATAATGATTACTCTAATTTAGTAATACTAAAGTGAAAACAGACAAGATTGAAATAAAACTAGATTTTGGTAGAACTTGTTCTATAGGTATGATATAACTGTAAAACATAACCTTTATACATACTTTTGAACCAGTTTGTTGTTTATGAACAATAATGTAAAAAGAGGGGCACATTCTTTTATGCTTACTATAAACGACTTATAGTTTTGTCCTTTCACTATTTCTTACACATTGTTTTGGATGTAGTCGGTATTGGTTGTCAGGACCTGCAGGTTATAACATAAATTTGAGATAATATATAACATTATTATATGGGATAGTACATGGTGGAAAGGGTCGTTATTTGCAAACCTTCTCTTATTCTTAAGAATAGTTCTTGAGTAAACAAGCAAGGCTAACAATCAACATGAAGTCTGTTGAAAGAGAAATACAGAAAGGAAAGAAGACAGTGAAAATAATAGTAATAGGTTACTGGAATACTGGGCTCAGTGAACCGTGATGACCCGCTGTCACGCCAACCAGCGGACTGTGACAGCTGCAGCTATGCGTCTTGACAGCAGGTCTTATTCTCTGCAATGCCAGCTGTTAAGAATAATGGAAAATCATTATTCTTCTAATACAGGATCCGCATGGTCCTCTAATACTGCCAATCATACTAATAAATTCCAAGTCATTAAATTTCCTTATAAATGATTTCACATAAACACGTGAAATAACAATCAATGATCAAACCACAATAAGAAAAGGGGAAAACAAGACTAAGATCTTTCAACCGAAATAAGCGGTCTTCGTCAGAGTCAAAAACCCAACTGACCTTAAGCTCTGAATAACAGTTGGGTTTTTGACTCTGACGAAGACAGCTTGTTACGGTTGAAAGATCTTAGTCTTATTTTCCCATTTCTTATTGTGGTTTGATCATTAAATTTCCTTATATGTGATCTAGTATATCAAAGATACGTTTATAGTTCAGAATAAACAAGAAAAACAAAAATCAATGTCTAAACCGCAGTAAAGAATTAGAAAAATGACTAAGATCTATAAACTAAATAAGTATTATTCATCCGAATCTAAGTGGTCAGAGTCACAAAACCAATTGAACTCTAACGAAGACCACTTGTTTTGGTTGAAAGATGATATTAGTCAATCTCTGATTTCTTACTGTGGTTTTGACGATGATCTCATGAAACTTTCCTCTTCTCACCACTCAACTTCCTTTTCTGAAGACGGCCGTTAAAAGGGTCGAAATATTAAATGTGAGTCTTCATTTTCGATTTTTCATTCGTGTTTCTCAAAGTTTTTAAAGTATATATATATATATATATATATATATTATTGAAAATGATCGCAGTTTCTGCATTCACGACCTTTTTATTCACAGATTCTGGCCTCCTGGCTATTTTCCTTATTGTAGTAGGTAACCTATAACTCAGGTTTGTCAATGACATTTCCAAGTAAATAAGTCAAGTGAACGAAAGAAATTTAATAACATGGTCTAAATGTTTATTTACCTTACAGAATATAAATATACTTATGGAAATATACTACTATATTTCGATGTTCTCGTCATCAGGAAGATGGAAACGAGTTTCTGTTTCATTTCTGAGTGTTCTTTATGTCAACATAGTTTATATATATATGCGTTTAAAAAATGAATGTCCGATTTCACACTAATAAACAAACTTTCAACAATCATTAAATCAATTAAATAAATAAACTAAACAAAGAAAGTTATAAATTCTATTTGGTCTAACTTTCGTTCACAATTGAAGGCATTGATGGATGGAAGGGCGCGGGAGGGAAAAGGTGGGGAGAGTTGGAAAGGATATATATATATATAAATATAAAACAAGATTTGACATAAACACGTGAAATAACAATCAACGATTAAACCACAATATAAAATAGGAAAAAATGACTAACATCTTTCAACCGTACCAAGCGGTCATCGTCACAGTCAAAAACCCAACTGAAACACTAGATGCAGAAACATCTAGTGAGGGGTTGAGAAGAATGAGAGGGAAGAGTGGTATGATATATAATATGGTGGAGAATGATATTCATTTATATAAACCACTATTCTCTGCTATTCTTCTCAACCCCTCACTAGATCTTTCTGCATCTAGTGTTTCAATTGGTTTTTGACTCTGACCAAGATTACTTGTTACAGCTGGAAGATTATAGTCTTTTTTTCCCACTTCATATTGTGGTTTGATCATTGATTAAATATATATATATATATATAAAAAGATTTTATATAAAAAGAAATGGGAAAACAAGACTAAGATCTTTCAACCGTAACAAGCGGTCTTCGTCAGAGTCAAAAACTCATGTTTATGTGAAATCTTTTTATATATAATATATATAAAATATATTTATATTTACATTTATATTTATATAAAAATATATAAATATATATATATATATATATATAATTTATAATAATATACATATAATATAAAAAAGATATATATATACCAATTAAATGAAACGATTCCACGAACTAAATAAACTATATTGACACAAAGAACACTCAGGAATGAAACAGAAACTCACTACTATATTTCGATGTCCTCGTCATCAGGAAGATGGAAACGAGTTTCTGTTTCATTTCTGAGTGTTCATTATGTCAATATAGTTTATATATATATATATATATGCGTTTAAAAAATGAATGTCCGATTTCACAATAATTAATTTTTTAGAAAATGTTTCTGATTTTCTAAAACTTTTTTACCTGGGTTTCTTATCTCAATATATATATATATATATATATATATATTTTAGCATGCTTGATTTGTTATTAACTGATTGAAATGCATTGAGTAGAAAATAGGAGTAGTGGGAGTTGCCTAAAGACTTAGGTAGCAGGAGACTTCGCACTCCGGCATCAAAACCGTTGAGCGTCCTTCACACTCTACTTGCTTCTAACTGAACCCAACAAAACCATTACACGCCACATCCTAACTATCAATTATATGTAAATCAATGTAGTTATAAAGTAATTAAAACATTTAAGACCACAGTCAGGAAATAATGTTCTTGTTATAATATCAAAACAAATTCTCAATTTTATATTTTTAGGAAAAATCTTCACTGTCATTTCTATATTCAAAATAAAAGAACACTCAAAACTGAAGATCCATTAAAATTTTTCGCCAATTATAACCTTTTAGACCCAAATAATTTCTATTATATATATCCTAAGGAAATTCCAATTGAACCTCAAAATGTTAGGTTATGAACGACCAAAAAGTAATAGAAATACAGGCATTCTAAGACTGAAAGTCTAATCCAGAAAATACAGAAGAATACTAAGGACTAGCTACCAGCTATCTAGTAGTCTTACTGATCTCCCTGACAACAAACTGTCACTTTCAAATATATATTTATATATTAGTTGACTATAAAATCGGAAGAAGAGTTCAAACTGGACAAGCTCAACATCAAAGAAGAGTAACACACAGAGTAAAGAAACACTTTACTCTGTTTGGATCTCCCTCTATCTTGTCTCCTAAATACTAATATTCCAAAAATTTGATTTAATAAGTGTGTTTCTTTTCTCTGGGTGTTATTCTTGGATTACGAACTTATTTATATTTTATAAATTTGTATATGAAAAATATATTCCTTTTTTCTTTTCCCTTTTTTTTTAATTTATTTTTCACAGCGCCATATTGATTATTATTATTTCTCCTTTTATAAGTTTTTCACCACCTTTTGTAATTTTCTTGAGCCGGTTACGAGTGTAACAACACTGTTGGTCTCTAGTGCTCTTCTTCCCCCAATATCTCTCTCCTAATGACAGTTAAACCAAAAATTAGAAACTGTAAGTGTGTGTACTTATTTATTTACTTATAGTTTACCTTGATGTTTGTTGTCCTTTCTCTTTAGATCATTTTTCAGATGACAGTACATATATACATGTATATATTTAAATTGGATGAATTTCTAATCGAAGGAATTGTTAAAAAAATAAGACTATTTCTAACATAATAAGGAAAAATAGCCAATCTTCCTCCAACTTTAAATCAAAATCCATAACCTCCCCACAACTTGTATTCACTTGCTCTCTGATGACGTGATAAACGAAAGGCCTCAGAGCGATTATCTTCAATCATTTGTGGTGAGTTACCTGAATATACCATATGTATATATACATATATTACGAAATATGTTAAATAACATATAATAAATAAACGACCCTGAAAAAAAAGAAACCTTTAAGCGATTTAAAATTCTTTATCAAATTTTGTATTAAAGGAATAAATGATAAATATAAATATATATATATATATATATATATATATAAATTATATATGTATACAATAAAAATAAAAGGTTTAACAAAAAAGTAAAATTCTTTTAAAGCTTTACCAAAACCCAAAACTCTTATAATTAAAAAACCCAAAAAGGATAAAAATATAAATTTATATATATATTTAATATTAATTGTAAATCAATGAAGAAAATCACAATTTGAAATGGGGTTTTTAAATCCTCCAAACCACAAACCAAGCGATTTCATCCATTTTTAAATTTATAAGTTCAATTAAAGGTCTTCCAAACGTCTCTAGAACCTTTGCGCTTGGTTTCCCTCTCATTATCTCTCCTGAAGACGGTCCCGAAAATTAGAGATTGTAAGTGTGTTCTTTTGATTTCTCTGTGTTTCTATTTCTATATTGAACTATATATATATATATATCAGTTCAAAATTGAGGATAGGTAGCACACAAAGTAAAGAAACATATCTACAAAGTCAAATTTTCGGGCAATCCGTCTTCAGGAGAAAAGAGAAAAGGATACCAAGCACGTTGTAGACGCAACGGCTAGTAACCCAATACCGTTGTAATTTATTGTTCTCGTTATCATAACCTTACTTCTTAATTTAAACTTTATTAAGTGAATATATATATTAATATATCCCATACAATGATCAAACCACAATAAGAAAACATTGTTTTCCCATTTCTTATTGTGGTTTGATCATTGATTGTTATTTCACGTGTTTATGTGAAATCATTTTTATTATCCCATACATGAAGTCATGTTGTCTTTAAATTAGTAGTTTCTTTTATTTAATGAAATCATATGCAAATTTATAATTCTCTTTCGCTATTTATTTATATAACGTTGGTTCTATAGGCTCAATAAATAACTGAATAAAATGCAGCATGATCTATTGATTGGAAGGTGTATTTTAATACTTTAATGATAAGAAGAATCCTTAATAGTATACATTAGGATCTTGGACAGCTGTAAGTTATACGGAAATTTATGTCAGGCTGTATTAGCTCTTAAGTTTTTATGATTACAAAGTTAACATGATATATAAGTAAGGAATGCTAAACTTACCACGACATCAATATTGTTCTTTAATAACCTACTTTGGCTCTTGTATCTTACTTAAAAAAAAAGAAAAAAAGACACATAAAGTACAGGGTTTATTGAAGCACGAATGTCCAAGCTATCAGATTTAAGCATCGTATAACACGCTTTCAGTATTTAAAAAACGTCTTTTCGCTAAACCATTGACTAAATTGTTCTTTGTGCAATTAAAAAAATATAAGATAAATTCTTCTTTTTTTTTTAGGGAGGTATTATTTCCGTTTGTAGAAACGACTTTCACCATTAAGGTGTATATTATGAATCAGACTTTAGAATCAAGAAAAAAGAACTTTATAATGAAGTAAATAATGAATAGAATGAAAGTTTTTAAATAAAATAAGATGAAAAAAGATGAAAAAAGAGTAAATGGAGATTCACTCCATTTAAAATTAAAATCCATTAAAAGAAACAGCATAACTGTATTGTAACAAAATAACAACTACAGAAAACATATGGAGCAAAGTTGAAGGAATAAGGAGGTTTAACACACTACAATGGAGTTGAGTACAGTAGAATTCGGTATTACAAATACAATGGTATTGCGATTTAAGAATTTATTCGTTTCCGGACCACCTTCGTATATCGAAATGGCAGCATGCCGAGACTAATTTTCCCAAAAGAATACATTATGATTCCATTAATCTCTTCCATAGAACAAAAGCCTTTGATAAATCCTAAATAAATACTACATAAATATGGATAAAAATAACAAGTACACATACGTAAGTTAACGGAGTTGGCGGTGGCTGTACCGCCGGCGTCGCGGGTCAAAGTCTTTATTTACGCAAAGAGACAGATTATCAAGGCTGGCCTCGAGGAGGGAGTCAGCCAGTCAGTGTGTCGCGCTTGTATAATAAACATTACTTTTCATTCCTGTGTCATTTACAATTCGATTTCCTACTCACTCAAAATAATTTTTTTTTCATGTTCACTGTACAATATACATAAAATAAAAACAAAAAAAAAATACTGTTATATGTAGTCGGAGGTAATTTGGAAAAACCATTTACCGAAATTAATTCCAATGGTAAAAAGAAAATAGATACCCAACATTACTAGGAATAAAAGTCCAGAAGGTCTACCGCTAAGCTCTTTAAAAGCTAGTCACGAAGTTCAGCACCATACAGTTAAGCTTCTTTCAAGCTTAATATTCAACTAACATCATTCGCTATAATTTATTTATAATCAATTAGGATTTGTAGGAAAAATTCGAAGCAAAGATAACGGGCTCTTTGTCCAAGGAGAAAGCCTGTTATTGACTGCAACGTCAGTTGAAAAGGAATACGATCGTCGTGACTTAAGATGTAAAAGTTGTCTCGATTGAAGATCTTTTGAAAGAAATATGGCAATGTGAAGGGAATGGCACCAAAGTGAAAGATAATCATAATCATTCTTGAGTAAATCAGTTTTAATGGCTGTATTTTCATTCTTGTTATTTAGTTGTAAACGATCTTGAAGATTCCTCTATTCAGTACCTTCTAGTCATGGAGTAGTAATCAATTCTAACGATAAGTATTCATTGACATTTCATGACATCAATCTCTCAAAAAGACTTGTCTTATATGATGTACAAGCCCCAGGCCAAATCATGACTTCACAAGCCATAAAATATCTTCAACTACTTGTTCATATAACACTGAGAATTACTTACTTAATTTACTCTCATCACCTCTGACTAGGTCATATATTCAATTTTTATTTAACAGCTTCATTTATTAAACTTCTCAATGGTTCATTTAATTTAATTCTATTAAAAAGCCTCTCCCTGATTGCACTGGTCAACCCATTTTTAGGGCCCAAAGTTTCTAAGCTGATTCAGATTAATTTAGGGGTGCTGATTCTGTAATAGTAATGTTTTCTCATCAGGTCAACTTATTGAGATTTTGGCTATTTTATACCTTTTTTACTTACAAATTAGGCGTATTTCTAAATAAATTCTAGCGTCATAATTACAATTATAGGTTGTTATTGTGATCAATATTATATAATTATGATATCACAAACCTTAAAGCTTTTACTTAGCGTTGCAAATTTTTGGAGTAAAAATCATGGCTTCACCTTCTTGTAGGTGACGTTGCTTAAACAAACCAAATGTGTTTTGCAATATTTTCGGGGGAATATACATTGAAATTCAAATTCATTGTATACGTATTGCAAAATTTTGGTGTGATTAAAGAATCATGTATCTTAAACCTAAATAAAAATATTTTTTCAATCAATTTGCCTGCCTTTATTGTAGTTATTGCCTTCCTACAGAGAGAGTCATAATATACCAGAAAAACTAGAGATGATAGAGAAAAAACGACAGCATTTCTATAGAATAAGCCCTCTTAAATTAGCTAAAAAAAAATTAAAATATCTTAGGTCAAAGACAATTTTTTTGTTGTTGGCCAGTGTTATTGAAGGATATTTTATTAACGTTTATACATCCATGATTTGCATTACTGCATTATGGGGAAGGTTCTTTCTCATATTGTATATCAAACTATTTTTTTATGTTTGCTTTATTTTGCTTGTGTTGTACAAATTAATAATTATTTACGAAAATTAAGACTATGTTTAATATTATAAAATTAGTTAATTAACACGAGTGTGCTGATAAAATATTTTACATAACAATACAACAATCTTGGAGGTAAAACGTTAATTCAAAGTCTCCACTCAAAAGATTTTGTGTGAAGACTTTGAGTTATGTGTAAATTCTACACATAATTCAAACCATTGAAGATAAAAAACTTAAAATGTGGTATTAATAACGTTAAAATAACATACTTCTATAATTATAGTAAATTATTAAGTTCAATTAATAAATTATTGAAATAATTAATGATTGAACCTCTATAATAAAAATTGAAAATATGAAAAATCAAAGCTAAGGTGAGCCAATTTAAGAAGAAACTATTTTGAGATTTATACATAATTATGAATGTAGCAAAAGCCAAAAAAACCTCAAACAATTAGAGCGGGGGTGGGGGGGGTCAGTGGTTTTTTGTCATGATCCGTTCTTCAAGTCACATATCTTGTCATATATCAAGAACTCTTCTTCATGATCCAATTTTAAAAATTATGGATGCATTATGTAATATTAAACATTGAATTAAAAAATATGTATAACAGTATAACCTTTTATAACCAACTATAATACTTCTTGTAATAAGTAACTATAATGTTTCTTGTCATAAGCAACTATAATGTTTCTTGTCATAAGCAACTATAATGTTTCTTGTCATAAGCAACTATAATGTTTCTTGTCGTCATAAGCAACTATAATGTTTCTTGTCATAAGCAACTATAATGTTTCTTGTCATAAGCAACTATAATGTTTCTTGTCATAAGCAACTATAATGTTTCTTGTCATAAGCAACTATAATGTTTCTTGTCATAAGCAACTATAATGTTTCTTGTCATAAGCAACTATAATGTTTCTTGTCGTCATAAGCAACTATAATGTTTCTTGTCATAAGCAACTATAATGTTTCTTGTCATAAGCAACTATAATGTTTCTTGTCATAAGCAACTATAATGTTTCTTGTCATAAGCAACTATAATGTTTCTTGTCATAAGCAACTATAATGTTTCTTGTCATAAGCAACTATAATGTTTCTTGTCATAAGCAACTATAATGTTTCATGTCATAAGCAACTATAATGTTTCTTGTCATAAGCAACTATAATGTTTCTTGTCGTCATAAGCAACTATAATGTTTCTTGTCATAAGCAACTATAATGTTTCTTGTCATAAGCAACTATAATGTTTCTTGTCATAAGCAACTATAATGTTTCTTGTCATAAGCAACTATAATGTTTCTTGTCATTAGCAACTATAATGTTTCTTGTCATAAGCAACTATAATGTTTCTTGTCATAAGCAACTATAATGTTTCTTGTCATAAGCAACTATAATGTTTCTTGTCATAAGCAACTATAATGTTTCTTGTCATAAGCAACTATAATGTTTCATGTCATAAGCAACTATAATGTTTCTTGTCATAAGCAACTATAATGTTTCTTGTCGTCATAAGCAACTATAATGTTTCTTGTCATAAGCAACTATAATGTTTCTTGTCATAAGCAACTATAATGTTTCTTGTCGTCATAAGCAACTATAATGTTTCTTGTCATAAGCAACTATAATGTTTCTTGTCATAAGCAACTATAATGTTTCTTGTCATAAGCAACTATAATGTTTCTTATAAAAAGCTTCTCTCTTTTATAAGAGGAATAAGGTTCCCTATAAAAAATTAGGGAAGGGAAAATCAGCAAAAGTTTTCTCTGATACAAGTAAATAAACTACTCAAACTACACAGCAGTAACTGTAATAGAAATATATATTGTTTTGAATACAGAATAGAGAAACTCTCCTGTCCTTTCCATTTGTTGTCATTTTTGGGTTGCAATGTTAGAATAGAAAAGATTTGCTGTTTTTATAAAGGTTTGTTAAAGAAATTTATAAATATATAAATCGAGCAGCCTTCTGGTTCCTTGTAATGTTATATATAACAAGAAAAACTGCTGTTCTACGCATTATACGTAGCTGTAGATAAAGGCATGCACCAGCTGCATGCATCATTACGTGAATGATGTTCAACTCAGACAGGCCGTTAAAGCCGGTTTTATATAGGAATTATTGGAACGCTCTAGATACGAGTAGATGACGAAATAACATCAGATAACAACAGCGCAGGATATTATTTGTGATAGCTCAGACATTTGGTATGTTAAAGTTTTTTTTTACAAATATTCTTTATACATGGTATAGAATTTCTATTGATCTAGTACATCAAAGGGTTTTACTTTTTTATTTTTAATTTAAATGTTCCAGAAACTTCGTGATTATACTGAAGTCACCGCTAATAGATATAACGTCTTTCTGTTATAATGTTTACTAAGTTTTGTATAGTAATTGTTGTAATCCTATGCTTCCTTTAAGTTTTGTATTTGTTCATTATTTTCAAATGTTCAACAAGAGAATGAATATTTCTATTTCAGAAACTGCTAAAAAAATTGAGTTTTTTATTTACCTGTATCAAAGAAAACTTTTGGTGGGAAACAACATTCATAATTTCCATAATTGTTTATAGAAAACCTTACTCTTCTTATAAGAGAGAGAATATTTCTATAAGAAACATTATAGTTGCTTACAAAAAAGTTATACTTCACCACTTTTAAGGTGTCACTGGTTATAGCCATGCTGATTACAGCGGTTCCCAGTAGATCACTAAAGTTAGACAACATTGGGAGGGGTTAGCACTTGGATAGGTGACACCTCGTCCAGCACCGGTAATTCAGTTTGCCTGCAGTTTTGGGGGCATCATTAATAAACAACACTTTCCCTCCTTATAAAGTACGTTTCAACGAGTAGACATTAAAAAAAAGGCCATTTTATAAGACATCAAGTTTGGACCATCCTGTGGTGTAATAACTCGATTCTTTCAGGAAAGGTAGGGTAGAAAGCACGAAAGTCGAATTTAAATTGCACTCACCTATAATCCCTTTTATCAATGAAGATTGATTTGTTTGCCTCAAAAGAACTGGCTATTATTGTTATGAACAAATCTAGGAAGTAAGAAATTGATGTTTTTCATAGGCGATGACATCGGCATTATAGATGACAGAACATCCTTCCTTCTCATCCACAAACTGACAGCCACGATTACTGAAAAGTGGAGTTCGTGTGAAAGTGAATGTTGTCAAAGTTGTTGATAAAATTAATGAGAAATCAGTCAAAAACTCAGTTAAAGCGTATCACCTCAGGTGAGGACATGACGATAGGAAGGCTAACATATATTATAACAAAGGCAAGGACTGCATTAGTAATGAGGCTCATATCTATTACAAAATAAGCCACTGTTTTAGAATACACTAGAGGATGAACTAAAATAAAGTTATTTATTTTTAACTAGATCTAAAAATTGTTTTCTAGCCTTATTATTGCAAAAATAATTATTATTGTATTTACGTTTAAATACAAGAAAGCTTTTATTTTATATCATAGCCAACCACATTCATAAATAAAGCATTCGCGATGTACGGTAAACATCAAATTGTAGGTTATTCATATTCTTTTTTTCCGTACCATGTAGCGTTAAAAGTAAAATATATTTGTAAGCTGACACAGGATTATTATTAACATTATACTATTGAAAATTGCATTCATGAATAAATTATTGCACAGAACTAGGAAGGATATTTTCGGTTTATACTAGACTAGCCTAAAGACACCTGATTCCGCTGAAGTCGTTTTTCAAATTAAGTAGCCTTTGTCTTCATGTCAATGGGGGTAGAGGTTCCAAGACTTGAAGACAAAGGCTACTTTTCTTAGAAGACAAATGAGAGTATCAAGTAAAATAAAATTAATATCCGTAGCAGACAATAGAAAAAACCAATACCCAACCACCAATAAAAAAAAAAAAATCAGAAATAGAAAGGGAACAGGAGTTCACTGCAAAGTGAGGCTCATGTTTTCTGCCAATATTCTTATATCACAGAGGGACTGTGCAACCTCTATACTCTATACCCATTGGCGGAATAATGGAGGCTTCGCTTGGCATCGGGTAACTGGGTCTATCTAAGAACTGCACTCATGGAACTACAAACTCTACTATCCAATTGGCCACCATCATAACGAATCATATATAATTATATTTATATATATACAATAAAAACTTTAACAAATTGGAAAGAACACAAAGAGTCACTACAAAGAGTAGCAGTTTGCTTCTCAACGCGAGTACTTCCCAATTCTTCCCGACGACGAATGTCAAAATATCGAAGTGAGTTCTGTAGTGACTTTTTATGTTCTTTCCTATTTGTTAAAGTTTATAAATATATATACATATATATATATATATATATATATATATATGTGTGTGTGTGTGTGTGTGTGTGTGTGTGTGTGTGTGTGTGTGTGTGTATAATGCATGGCAAGACAATAGAATGATGTATTAAGCTGTTAGCATTTTATAATTGTGGCTCTACTAATAATGTTTTATTCACAAAAGTTCTTCACAAGCAGGATCCTATAGTAGTTTAGTAGTTTTCATTAACTCGCATATGGGAAATAATAAAGTGAAATGGGCTACTAAGGTGCAGTAGCGTCAAAATGAGTTGGAAACTGATGCTCCATAACAGACGTCGAAAGTTCTAAACATTAAATGGCTATATGGTATCTCCAATAGATAAAAGAGCCTAATCAGTTTTTCGCTTTATGCTTCTAACGTCTTTATGAAGGTGCAATATTCAACTATTGATAATTGCATTATCTTTACAAATCAAATACGAAAAAGGATTCCTCTGACTTTTTTTCCTTCTATTAAATGGAGGCTTTAAACAGGAGATGGAAAGTGCAATGAACGCATGACTGTCATCAGAAATTTAACTTTCCCTAAAAGAAAAGTACAAGTGCCATTACATCAGATGGAGGTAATTTTCGAGTTTTTACGAATAGTTAATGAACAGAGTGTGTCACTAGGGGACGGAACAATAAGGGCGGCGCGTTGCCGCCCGCCCATTTACTTTCCCTGCGGGTTATCAACCACAATGTATTATCACTGCGTTGTCACTTTCATCTTCTTTAGGAGGTACATTGGGTAGTCAATTTTTTCACGTAAATCCCAAGTTTTTTTTTTTTAAAAAAAAACTGGATTTATAATTTTCAAGTAATATTCAAATAACCTAAAGTACATGTACTATTCATGGGATATGTGTATTTGACAATTATTTTATGGTTATATTACACAAGCACTCATCATCGCAGAAGGTTTATTCAATTCCTATCTTTACTAATCTATCTCATTCCTCATTACTCTCTATTCTCATGTGGCTACATATAATCATGGTAGGTATCTGTCTGGATAAACAACGTGAAATAATCAATGATCAACTGCAATATGAAATAAATGGGGAAAAAAGACTTAGATCTCTCAATTGTAACAAACAGTCTTCGTCAGAGTCAAAAACCCTCTGTTCGGTTTTTGACTCTGGCGAAGACCACTTGTTACGGTCGAAAGATCATAGTATTTTTTCCCCATTTCATATCGTGGTTTGATCATTGATATATATATATATATATAACAGTTCAACATTGAGGATAGGTAGCGCACAAAGTAAAGAAACACAGTTACAAACTCAAGTTTTCGGGCAATCCGTGTTCAGGAGAAAAGTGAAATGGAGATCAAGCACGTTGTAGACGCAACGGCTAGTAATATATATATATATATAAATGATCAAACCACAATTAGAAAATGGGAAAACAAGACTAAGATCTTTCAACCGTAACAAGCGGTCTTCATCAGAGTCAAAAACCCAACTGAATGTCTTGTTTTCCCATTTTCTAATTGTGGTTTGATCATTGATTGTTATTTCACGTGTTTATGTGAAATCTTTATATATATATATATATAAACTAAGAACAATGTATATATGGGAAATGTCATATTTGAATACGAGATGAAATAAAGACTCAGTAGAATAAATACAACTTGAAAGTGTAGTAACCGTTGTTTATTCTGTACATTCGAATTACACTAACTACTTAGTAAGGGTCTACGTAACCAACACCAATTGAATCAGGTAATGGGATGTTGGTTTCTTTAGCACGTATACCGGAATCCGTTTGGGAGTCAAAGGAAATCAGTTAGTGGAAATAGAGAATTACGGTTATTGCATGTAATTGTGGAAGGAAGGCGCAAGATAAGGGCGGGATGTTGGATTTACCGGCGGTTTGTCGGTATTTGTGGCAACACAGTACCGTTGGCCATGTTTTCGTGCTACCTTGAGGCGCTAATTCCGTCGCATCTTGGAGCCCACCCTAACGGTAGACCAGGTCATGAACAAGTTGGGCATTAGCGGTTGACTTGAGGTCCCACTCAATAACATACCTGCCCTTTCCACACGCATCTATAAATCAAACAGGATTCCTACTTGTTCTTGGCAGTTTGTTTGCCTACAAAGACAGATACAACGAAATCACAACCCTCGCAACTAGCAATCCTCACCATCAGCAAACACATACCCAGGAACCAACATCAATCACGATTTCCAGATACTTTACAAAGTTATGAGCTCCCAAATCATCTAAGAGGAATTCTGTTTAGTAACGGTGATCTCCAACGCCCACAGAAGTTCAATGTCTCACAAAAGAAATTACTTTATAAATAAATTTTTCATTTAACTCATGGAACAAATTTTGCACAAAACTGGAATCTTCATGCATCATATATATGAAGGCTACTTCATAGGTTTCATAGTAAGAGACATGCAATATCCCACGGTAATAGTGGTATTTCACTGCTAGTGTTTGTACGATTTTTTACTTTCCTAAAACAAAAACAATACAAATATTCCTATTTCTATAGATAATGGTTTCAAACTTCTGTAGTTTTGAATCTTTTATCATTACAATTTCTTCCTCTCTTTACCCTACAACCCCTACCATATTGTGACTACTCCAAATTTACATGATGACACTACTGTAGTTCGTTTTCTATTCATTGAAAAACCAATCTTTTTTTTCGTCACTCCCTTAAATTTTATTTTTATGAATTTCACTGCCATAAATCTATGTTACTTCTACTATTAATAGTATTGAAATTTCGGGAACTAGCAAAGAGGTATTTAGTTAAAACTCTAATAACTGTTTGCGATTGTTCCCTTAGAAATTATTTTAAAATAATAATAATGCAAATTAAATAATTAATTTATAAAAAATTGCAATGGACTGCACTCTACTTTACTATAAGTAAAAAAATCGTGCATAATTTTTTTTTCATCAACAGCTTTCGAATTCAATCATAAGTCAATATTTTTACATTTTATTGAAAAACATACCTTTTTAGAGCTTTGAAAATTACTTTTATTTATTTCATCTCTGATTAAATCATCAATGTGTACATAAAGCATCATTGTCTTAAAGTCGTATTTGTTTATGCAATATAATGCTGAAATCATTGCATCTTATTTTATTGATTATACCACTATTTAAAAACTTCAATGAAGAAAAATTTCATTAGTTAAACAAAGAAATGAATCGCAATAAACAAAACGCTTTATTTACTGTATGCCAAAAAAAATATAATTAGGTGTAATAATAACGATTTAAATACAAATTAAAGGCATTTCCCTTTATGTAATATGTTTATAAATTGAAGTAAATAAAATAGCAATTTAAAAACCATACATGTATATATCATGTGTTTCTGGAACACTTATAAATTATTGCACAAATGCTATGCAAAATGTATCAATAAGTAAATGTACGTAAAATGTACAAGTGTATTCAAACCGTTTAAGTTCAATGAAATGAATATTAATAATTTCTTGAAAAAATGGAGGTTTGAGTTAATCTGACGTTTCGCCTTACAACTTTCTGGTGGACAGAATGGTCGTGGAAGGTGGAAACAGCGGAATTAATTATCAAGTGGACGAAAAGTGATGAAGTAGGCAGGACGTGAAAAGTATCTTCTCGCGTCCAGTGTCTGCCTATACTGTGCAAAATGTTTTTGTCACAGTCGCCGCCAATATTTCTTTGAATGCCCTGCTCAGAATTAATTTAGGACTCTGTTAAGGAACTTGGAAGATTCCAAAGAGGAGGGAGGTTCTTTGACATCGACTGTACGAGTTAATATCGGGTAGTCAGTGTTAAGTGGGAATGAATGCCTTCAAGAGGAAGTCAACAAAACAACTGTATTGTGCTCAAACTTAAAATATATAATTGGTGCATATGTTAACAAAACTGAACTTATAGCTTTTCAAGAAAATGAAAAAGTTCACCTCTACATCCAAGTAGGAATCAACAGAAATAAAGAAAACTTGTTCAGTAGCAGTCATCCAATTTAGTTCTTATATAATATGTGCTACAAATCCCACAGCATTCTTTTAATAATAGTCATTAATTCACTCTTGTATTCAACAATCCGGAATCGAATGGTTAGACTGGCATTTCAAGAAATCGCTCTAACAATTGTGAATGGTAAAAATAACAGTAGCCGAAATACATTAAAAGGGTGTTAAATTACCAATGGTTGCACACCTTCCCTGAGACATATTTTCCATTTTCAATCTCCTACATTAAAGAATACGGTAATTTCTTGAATTGGGACATCGAACCTTCCATAGTAAGCACAAGGACAGTAAATACTATATAACAACAAACCCGTTCAATTATTGTCCCATATAAACTTCTTAGACAAGTGCCTAGCATAATATTGCCTATTACTTATTTGTTACATCATATTCAATAGATAAAATGATCAAAGTATGTAAATCGGTGAAACCTGGAAGAAAGTGAAGATAGAAATGGAAAATAAGGTATTTTCCATGATATTGTCAAAAAAAAAAAAAAAAAAGATAACATTGAAACAGAGGGAATAAATCAGTTTTGTGTAATTGAGGTGATTTGTAGGAGTGTGTGTATGGAAGGGAAAGTGCTTAATGACCCGCATGACTGAGCGTCAACATGGGTGACTTTCCACTAGAGGGACTGTCGCCCGGAGTCTTTATCGGGGCAATGGCCCGGGATTGAACAAGAACGCTTGGGTTCTTCCACAGTTACACCACTCTCTTTACGAACAGTGTGTTAAAGAAATATATTTCATTTATTCCTCTTTATATGATTCTATAAAAAAATTCCAATTAACGCAATATCAATACCTTAAACATAAAAAATTTGAAAACTTTCAAACCCAAGGGTTTGAGGATTAGAAAGCACGCCTTTGTGGTTGAAGCACACGATTTTAATTGAGATTAAAGAAATGCTTGGAGGTGTCTAACTCGTTAGGATTCTACTTATTCTTTCAGACGTCATTACTGATTGCATCAATATCCTTACAAAATATGACTTATTTATAAAACTACAAAATAATTAACAGCAACGAGATTTTTATAAAGTAATTATAAAAACTATTGTATCAAGGTTTAATTTGTAATTAAGGATTCCAGTATGGCAGGCCATGGTACCCTAGTGACTTATCAGCTCACCACTAGACTTGGACATCCGGGGTTCGATACCCACTCTGGCCCTCGATTTATTTACGCAGGAGGTTGAAAGAACTCAGAATGTGGTTACGACGAGATAACGTTAAACCTTCCCGAGCCTGTACAATGTCAGTTATTCCATCTCTAAATACAATCGAATTACTCAAAATTTATTACTCCCAATCTAAAATGTATCACAAAGGCCTAATCTGTGGTCACTGTTTGTTCTATTGTGAAACAGTCACTGCAACCTAAGCTACTATGATCGATATTTCGAACAACAGTTCGTCATAAAGGGACCAGAAAAGAAGGTGAATTGAGAGCGAGAAGGTGAATTAATAATAAGCGTTATAAAATGATCGAGGAAAAGATAAAAGAATTAAGAATATAGGATAAGGAAAAATGTATGAGGAAAATAGTTACAAATAAAAAAGAAATAAAATACGAGGGCAGTAAATAAAAGTTAAATTAAAATTGGTACCATGTATTGTTCTTGAGTGATCATAGTTCACGTTCTGCACTATTCTCCAGTTCCACTGTTAGTTTCCCTCCCTCTCTTACTTGATGTGCTTGGTCTTCCTATATTCTCACTACTGATGAAGATTGGTCCAAAAATTAAAGTAGGTTTAGGTGTGTCTTTCCAGTTCATTTATGAATATTGAAATATATATGTTTTATAATCAAACAAGTGATATCAGTTCTAAATATTATTCAATATTAACTCTCAAGGAAAGAAAAAAAAAATATTCTGATGCTTGGCTAACACGTGAACGGTTTTCATTTTTCTCAAGAAGTGAGACCCCATGCTAATTTAGACTGGACAAGGAAACACTTGGTCCCTATTTAAGACTAGTAAGGATAATCATGAGGAAGTTGTTAATACTGTAGAATTAACAAATCTTTAATGAATCTTCGAAATAGATGGAAAACATTGCTTCCCACGACATTGTCTTCTCGGGCAAAAACATCGTTCTAATCACTGGAGCTTGTGCCACGAGTACTGGATGAAGAGAATTTTGGTATAAATAACTGGCTTCAGTCAACTTATTAAGAAACGGACACATGTCCACTTTCTTACAAGTATCTAATCATCTTATTACGTTCCATTAAAGTTTAATAAAATATAATAATAGAAGGCATAAATTAACTATTGACGTATGTTTCAATTTCCATATCAAGAAAACATTCTTACTTTGACTAAATATATATATTAGGTGTTCAAAACACACCAAACAACACCGTTGAAGTATTTTGTCATAGTTTTCTTACTTTAACTATATATATATATATATATATTACATGTTCAAAACACGTGAGACAACACCGTTGAAGTATTTTGCCATAGTTTTCTTACTTTGACTATATATACATATATATATATATATATATATATATATATATAAAGCTTTCACATAAACACGTGGAATAACAATCAATGATCAAACCACAATAAGAAATGGGAAAACAAGACTAAGATCTTTCAACCGTAACAAGCGGTCTTCGTCAAAGTCAAAAATCAGAGTCTATTTGTGGTTTGATCATTGATATATATATATATATATATAAATTCACACAAGGGGTTCTTGAGGATTCAAAATAAAAATTTTGGTCATTTATGACCAAAATCCTCAAGAACCCCTTGTGTGAATTTGAAATATCAATGGTCGAGAAGCTATATCAATATATATATATATCAGTTGGGTTTTTGACTCTGACGAAGACCGCTTGTTACGGTTGAAAGATCTTAGTCTTGTTTTCCCATTTCTTATTGTGGTTTGATCATATATATATATATATATTTATATTTTGCATTATTATATATAATAATTTGCATTATTATTATTATATATATTTTGCATTCGGCCTACCTCTCAGTTAGCTTCAGCTACTCAAGGGGACTACTTCTACCCGATGACGACGACTGTCGAAATATCGTTGTGAGTCTTTTGTGTGTATCTTTATTTGTTTTTTTTCTCTTTCATGTGTTAACTATATATATATATATATATTTTCATTTCATTAGGCTTATTATAATCAGAAGAACATCAGTGATTTTTAGCCATGGTTATGTCCCCCCAAATACATCACCTGTCCTGATGACGACAATTATATCATATATGATTTTAAATACTATATTATACCATAGACTAGTGTGACTAAATCGTTAGACTAAACTAGGACATACCGACATATGAAAGGCAATAAAAAGCGAGTAAAAAATATAGTGTTTATACAGGGGAGGAACGTAAGCGTAAGAAGAAACTTGTTAAACTATCTTTGGGAGGACGCTAACTGCATAAGTAAAGCGCTTCAACCCATCTTATATGATTTAGCTGTCAGAGAAGGGGGAATTGAATTAAAAAAATGACAGGGAAAAGACCTAGTGGACAAGCAGGCAGGGCAGGAGCATGACGAAATAGAAAATTATTTATGGAAACACATTAGCTAAGGAAAGGGGATAGTTAGTTTTTACAAAGGAAATGAGGAGAGAGGAATAAGGAGGCCGCGAAATAGCGCAGCTGAATAATTCATCAGGAGAGGCGGAGAAGCCGTGACCGATAGGCAGGTTGTCTTGTCTAGGCGGGCTATCGGCAAGTGGGACGGCACACGTGCTGCCTCGCCAACTTGGTCCTTAAAGAAGTCTTTGGCAAACCATTACTACTCAACATCTCCTCTTCTTCTTTTGACTTAACAACTAAAGGAAATGCTTAAACATTTATGCATGCTGTAGGTACTCTTGCAGTGTGCAGCCCAGATTTGCTCAAATAGAGATCGATAAAGTGCCACGGACAGCAAACAAAGCCAAGCTAAGAAGATGAAAAATCATAGGCATGCTGTGAGAAAATATATAAGAACAAAAATATTTATCCCAAAGAAAATCCTAGTAGAAACTTTGATTATGTTTACTGTAGCAAATGCATGTCATTTGAAGGGCTGGTAAATGGTACATGTTTATACAGAGGTAAACACATAACCACAGTAACACAGTAGGAACACGTCAACTGTTTTTACGAAGCCATGATCATTGTGTGCAATAAACATATGAAAACTGGACGAGCATTAAACTACTGTACTAATCGGATCATTAGACCACATGTACTTGCAACCCATTGATGGACACTATGATTTCCTTCAAAGCTAAATATAGAAACTCTTTTTATTTAATACGAAACAACAAAAATTATCTGAGTGAATTAAGTTCATCTTATTGAACCATGCATTCAATTACACAGAGTGTTATTAAAATGAACAAAGAACTATCTCAAATCACTCTAAGAGTACAAGTAAACAGAATGTGATGACTTCATTTGTACTGTGCACAGCCAAGTTTCTACAAGAGATAGACTTGGTATTAATACTATCAAAATGAACACGGAACTATCTCAAATCACTTTAAGAGTACAATTAAAACATTGTGCTGTACTGATCACAGACCAACAGATGGGTGGCATAACACCTTGGTTGTTCTAGTATGAAGAAGATATATGCACCAAGTTGATTTACAATTTCGACCTGACAAATTAGAAAAAGTGATGTTTAACTCCGAAAATCAGGAAAACAAATAATATGTTATATATATATAATATTTTATATTATATATAAATAAATATATAACAAATTTTTTTCCCATGTAAATCCAAATATATATAACAAAATTTTGTTATATGTTTGTTGTTATAGTTTTTAAAATGTTGTTATAATTGGTCAACCGTTTGATGGAATAGTTGTATTGTGTAATCGGGATTCCCTCAATTGTCTAGGTTCAAAATCAAACTCACTATCTATGAGAGCTTGATTTTGAGCCTAGAAAATTGACTGATTCTCGATGACATAATACGCATATATATATATATATATATATATATATATATATAATGATTTCACATAAACACGTGAAATAACAATCAATGATCAAACCACAATAAGAAAATGGGAAAACATGACTAACATCTTTCAACCGAAACAAGCGGTCTTCGTCAGAGTAAAAAACCCAAGTGAAACACTAGATGCAGAGAACATCTGGTGAGGGGTTGAGACGAGTGGGAGGGAAGAGTGGTATTTTAAAAGGGTGAAAGCGCAGGAAAGGACTAATGTCCAGAGGGATGTTTGGGGAAACGAAGGAGTACAGTAAGAAAGAGTAAAAAAATTATCCGCTAGCTGTCAACCCTCTTAGAAGAGGCTATTGCCCTCGTAACGAAAGTATCAAGTTTGAAGAGACCGTTACTAATGTTTATAATATTTGATATATTAAATTTAATTAGAGACGATTCAATAATATTTCTTAACAACATTGATTTTTCATAGGTAATAAATTTAGCTCCTGTCCTGTATTTAGTAATACATATATATATATATATATTTATATACATATTACTAAATGTTGAGAAAGTCTTTCTTGCATACATTCAAAGAAGATATACCCGCCTTGTTTTTAACTAGTTTACAAATTTAAACTTAACAAACAAGCAAACAGAACTTAACAAACAAACTTAACAAACTAGCCAAGAAGAAGGTGAACATGTTATATATATACTATTTGACTTCAAACCGTCTGCAAACACTTTCACATCTTCACCATGTTTTCCTTCTTTCCTCCTGAAGACACGACAAGAGGAAATTATCGAAAACCGTAATCTTTTTTTGTGTTTATCAGTAGATAAATTATTTCTTATTCAACTGCTGAATAGAATATAATAAAAAACGACATGCATACGTTGTTAATAACAATATCAAAACTATTCAAGTTATTTCAAAAACTACTATTATTCTTTTAAACATATTTCACTAAAGTCAAAGGCTCAGTTCACGGTCTTGATATTTATTCTCCAATTACTTCATAAGCCATTCCATTCTTCCATTTCATTATTCATTAATTATACAACCATTTATTCTCTCATTTCAAAATAAAATTTCTTCATTAGAATCTGAATAAATTCATCAGTAATTATATATTTATCTTCCCATTATTATTTTATCACTTTATTACATATTCTGTTAACATTTATTCTAGTATCTTTTTACAATATACATCTGATTTGTCTATGTAAATGGTATATATATATATATATATATATATATATATATATATAAAGATTTCACATAAACACGTGAAACAACAATCAATGATCAAACCACAATAAGAAATGGGAAAACAAGACTAAGATCTTTCAACCGTAACAAGCGGTCTTCGTCAGAGTCAAAAACCCAACTGAACACTAGATGCAGAAAACATCTGGTGAGGAGTTGAGAAGAGTGGGAGGGAAGAGTGATATTTTAAATTTCTATTTAAAAATATTTTAAATATTTTTCACTCTTCCCTCCCACTCTTCTCAACTCCTCACCAGATGTTTTCTGCATCTAGTGTTCAGTTGGGTTTTTGACTCTGACGAAGACCGCTTGTTACGGTTGAAAGATCTTAGTCTTGTTTTCCCATTTCTTATTGTGGTTTGATCATTGATATATATATATATATATATGTCTTGCCTATTAATATTACTTCTATTGTTCTTACTTTACTTATTTTCAGAATTATTATTCATTGTATAGCATGAATTTGGATAAATTTTATTCGAATTGTCTTCCGATTATTGATAATGTGTAAAACAGTGAATACGTGAAAGACTAGACGTCGGTAAACTTTAACCAATCTTTGATTCAAGAAAAAAAAACATTAAAAAAAGATCAATGGCTGTTGACATCACTATTGAAACCATGTTGACTAGAATCACAATTTGAATTTAAGTATTAGATATGCAGGAGGATTTTGACAGCTTGAATGAAATCAACTGATTATTGAAACAGCTGGTCGGAATAAAAGAACCCGCAGGACACGACTGAGCCATTTGAACGCCGCTCCACCTAATGAACTGAAGTCGTAATCTGAAGAATGAAACGGCATTTATAACAGCCAGTTCTAATTCTATCGGAGGCTGAGCCTCAATGATGGATTGGCTGAAAACCAATCTATCTTGACTTTTCTAAAGAACAGTAGAGTAATTAATCTGTAAGCTACAATATTCAATGATTGATTAGAACCATATAATATCCTTTTCTATTTTTTTTTGTATCACCTCATGTTTTAGGCGTTTATCAGAAAATTTTTTTAAAAATGCTTATAATAACAATTCCATTTCGTTACTATGGATCAGCTATAACTAAAATGAGTAACAAAAGTAGCGGATTTTAATTACTAACAAATTAATAAATCTACCATCATTTCGATCGTTGAACAGCATTCAGTAAAGTGCTGCTAAGTATGATTTATAGATAATTATAATTATGATTTTTAAAATGTATTTCCTACTTCGTTTCACATTTTTATTCTTCTGCCAATAGAAACTTATACTTACATAATACTGAAAAGTTAGAAAACTGAAAGTTTTGACCTAAACCTGGAGAACTGTGACCCATTCTTGAGAAAATTTGATTTGATATATGGATAATAAAAACTAAAGTATGAACCTCCAAAGTAGTAGAACTATGAATTACTACTAAACTACAGTAAGGAATTCTGAAAGAAAAAAAATGTATATGAAAAACAAAACGACATTTTTTTCTAAGTCAATAAGTCATATAAAAAGTAATTTTTAGAACTAGAATATAAAAAACACAATAATAAGAAGTAAAAATAATAATAATAATAATCAAAAATAAAATCATAATTTTTTTAAAATTAAGACCAAGGGCGTTTCCAGCTCCTATCAACCAAATAACAGCCTTTTTTAAAATTTTCAGAAGCTCTTATAGCAGTGTGGGGTCTTTACATCTTAATCCTGTGGGGATTGAATCCTGAATCCTGTCATTATATTTTTTGTTTAGTTCATTTAGCTCTCCGATAATGTAACGAAAGGCCTTAGAGCATTATATCTAATATATTTTTGTTTATTGTGGTTGTTTAATTCATATTTTTTATCAAGAGTTATTGTTGATTATTAATTTTTCATAGATATATATATATATATATATATATATATATATATATGAAATTAGCTAATAGTTTCTATAATATGGAAAATATGAACATTGATATATATATATATATATATATATATATATATATATAAACAGATTTCACATAAACACGTGAAATAACAATCAATGATCAAACCACAATAAGATAAGTCAGTTGGGTTTTTGACTCTGACGAAGACCGCTTGTTACGGTTGAAAAATCTTAGTCTTGTTTTCCCATTTCTTATTGTGGTTTGCTCATTGATATTATATATATATATATATATATATTATATATATATATATATAAATATATAGTTTAATATAAACAAAGAAACATAGAGAAATCAGAAGAACACACTTACAGTCTCTAATTTTCGGTTTAAACCGTCTTCAGGAGAGATAAGAGAGGGAAACCAAGCGCACTGGATCAGAGACGGTTGGAGACCCTTAGAGACTGTAAGTGTGTTCTTCTGATTTCTCTATGTTTCTTTGTTTATATTGAACTATATTTGCCCGTTTTGGATCGTATTTCCAACGAAAAAAAGTATATATATATATATATATATATATATATATATATATATATAGAGAGAGAGAGAGAGAGAGAGAGAGAGAGCAATAAATTAAGTCGACAGGAATGACAAACGAAAAGAGAAATTAATTCCAATTCCAGACTAAACCTTTCCATGGTCATATATGCACCACATATATTTGGTTTTGCTATATTTTAGTTCATTTATGTTACAAGTCTATAATAAAGGAATATCTGTAATGGATGTAAATAGCAGCATGAAACTGATTGGACCCAGATGGACGGTGGAAAGCGTGCCTCTCGCTGTCCGTTCATTACAATAATCATCTCAATATTATCTTCAACGACTAGATATATAGATATATTAATATTCCTTGCCCCATGTACGCATTTCTGGTTAACGAAGAAAAAACGTAATTTAGATATAATTTTTCAAATTTACCGTGATTATGGATTTTCTGGTGAACAATTAAGATCAACATAAGGGATACTTTAGTAAAATTGGTGATGTATTTAGAGCCATCACTAATTTGATATTGAATTACCTGTATTAGAAAAATTGGAATTATCTTAAACTATCTTCACTTATTAAAGCAAAACATTTCCACTCCAGAGTTTATAGTTTTCAATTACGTAAAAAAAAAATAGTTCACGATGAAAAGCAACCGGCAACATAAATGTTAAAAATCATTAATCCCAGGAATATATACGTTTCTAAACTGAAATAGTAAAAGTTTAAAAAGTTTTGGTTTTATATGAACTATTTACTGTAGGATGAATAATGTCCAACTAAAAACCACCTATCTTTACAAATAAGAGGAAGGTTTTGTCTATCCATTGCTTAGAACGGACTTGTTACAAGTATCTTTAAGTGTCATAGATTAGAGAATCAGAACTCACTTTTAGAAAAAAGTCTTGTTTGAATATGAACATTGAGTATGTCCAAAAGTTTGTTTTTTTGTCCAAAAATTTTCTTACAAGCAAATTCAGCCACAATAAGTCATAGCAAGCTGAAACTTTGACAGAAACTTTAACTTAAAAGCTAAGATTTGAATTGATTGGAAATTCAACGTAGAATCAAAGTTATAGACTTTTATGATGTTTTTGGCTAGCTATTCAGGTATATCAACTATAAAGACCTAAAAGTATCAGACAACTAAAAATACATTTATGTTTTTAAAAAAAAAATATTTTAATTTTTTTCTCCAATGTATAAAACGCAAAGATAACTTGAAATGGGACAGTTTAAGCAATTTACAGATCAAACCTGTATATATACACAGGTATTTTTAGGCGCCTGATACTTTAGCAAGTAGTTCTTGTTAGTTGATTTTGGGTACCGGTTGATTTATATTTCGTTATAATTAATCATAATATAAAAAAGTGAGTCTACCTATCCGCATACTAAATAAGTATACCTAGAATAAAATCATATTTCGGCTCCGCATCTAAAGCTGCAAAACGTAAAAGAAACTCTACATTATTTGATACAAGCTGTATTAATAATGATATTTTCTACTAAGCTACAATTTCTAATAGTATTTTGGAATACCACGTATCATCTCTGAATTTTCGTAAAATACCCGTCAAAGAAGGGCACGTCTGCTCGTTACTTATAAGGTAGCGACCACCAAAGTTGATTTCTTTTTAGTAAGTGCCTTTAAAAAAACGAGGTTTATTGAGCTCTCACTGACTACAAGTTGATTCAATAACAAAACTCTTTATTGGTTGGAATAGCTAGTGTTGACTCAACTGGAAAAAGATTGTAGAATGGAAAAGTATTTTGTAACTTTTTTTAGACTTTTCCCCTACAAATAATATTATTTGTAACTTCATCAATTGCACTTACCAGGCTAACTTTGCAACCACTGAGCAGTATGGGTAATCCAAAGTATTGGCAAACAGTATAAAAAATTAAATTTTCAACATCAGTAGTACTGAGCAGAAATGAATGTTTGCAAAACTCACAGTTAGAGGCATTCAATGGTGCTTTCAGTTGCAATAACTGTGGTTCATTTTTTGTTTGTACGCTCTTTAGTTAAGAGGGGACTACATTACTAGGTTAATTCTAGGTCAGATATTGTGCAGATTTAGCACTGACAGTTTTTCAAGTCCTCTTCAGGTGACGGTGTGTACAAAATCTCCGATAAAAAGAATAATAGTTGCTTTTTAGCAAAAATGTTTGTTAATAAAACACTAATTTTGTTCGTCACACTACAGTAGTTCTAAACAGCACAAATGACATATTTCTATAACCATAAAATTTAAATTCAGAATAACTAACAAATTTATAGTCTTAAAACCAATAGCGCCACTAGGTTGGTAGTAGTACAACTTGTTTGTTAACTACATGGGAAACAAAAGCCTAGAAATTGTAACTTTCAAAAATTTTGGTTTGCTAAAATAATAATCATAATAATAATGAAAATACGAGTCGTGAGGAAAGGGACCACCCACAAAAGATATCTCTCACGCTGAATACACCCTGCTAAACTTAGACTATAAAGAGAACGCTAGATCCTGGGGCGATGGCTGTAACTGCATGAGGATGACATTGATTACTGCTTCAGGAAAGAGTTGAGAGAGGAAACAACCAAAAACAAAGGTTTTCACCGTAAATCAATAATTCTTACAGGTTGCTAAATATTCTACTATAAAAGGGTTAAAGTTTGTATGGCAAATTATCTACTATAGATAAAACACATAAAGGGAAAAGGTGTACTCTCTCTGACATACCGAGACTACAATTTTTTCGGGATAATTGAAAATAATCTAAGTTTATTTTAATGTAAGTACGGTTAATTCCATAGCCCAAATTTATAGACCAAATATAATATAAAATAATATAACTTAATGAAACAATTTTGCATAAAATTTATAAAACTTCCTTCACTGTTGTAATAAAAATAGTTAAGTTACTTTGACTTCCATATTTTCATTTTTCCTTGTTGTTTTTAGGAAACCGTTTATTGTATATATATATATATATATATATATATATATATATATATATTTATTACACATTTTATTCCTTCATTATCTTTTTAAATTTAAACTTAAAAATAACTGCAATATATAGACGAATCCACATACACACATACACACGTACACACACACACACACACACACATATATATATATATATATATATATATATATATATATATAATTAAAGTTACAGCTAGAGAACACAAGAAAAAGGACGAACACTCACGAATCTCGATTATTTCGGCGTCTTGCCGTCTTCAGGAGAGTAGAAAGAAAGAAAATAAAATAAAAGGAGAAAGAATGAAGGAACGGAGACGTAAATGCGTCCACTGGCCGATGTAAACTGGCGCGATACAATGACACGCAGTGCAGCCACCTTACCAACGTGAACCAGTGTATATATATATATATATATATATATATATATATATATATATATATATATATGATAAAACTTCAGTTGGGTTTTTGACTCTGACGAAGACCGCTTGTTACAGTTGAAAGATCTTAGTCTTATTTCCGTTTGATTATTGATTGTTATGTCATGTGTCTATGTGAAATCTTGTAATATATATACAAAAAACAGAAAAAAAACAACTAATAAAGAACGAAAACAAAATTTAATATAAGTGTGAAATCCAGTTAAATCCAGTTTTCGAATTAAATCCTGTTAGCAGGAAGTTAGTTCGTAGAATCGACTCTGCAGATCGTGAATGCAGAGACTGCGGGTTACTTTAATGATATATATATATATATATATATATATATATATATATATATATTCACTGATAAAACGAAATACGATCCAAACTGGACACAATACGAGTTCGAGATTAACAAAGAACAACACACAAAGTAGGGAAACACACTTACAGACTCAAATTTTCGGGTAATCCGTCTTCAGGAGAAAAGAGAATGGGAGACCAAGCACGTTGTAGGCGCAACGGCAAGTAACGCCGTTACTTGCCGTTGCGCCTACAACGTGCTTGGTCTCCCATTCTCTTTTCTCCTGAAGACGGATTACCCGAAAATTTGAGTCTGTAAGTGTGTTTCCCTACTTTGTGTGTTGTTCTTTGTTAATCTCGAACTCGTATATATATATATATATATATATATATATATATATAATCGTAATAAGCCCTTTATACAACTTTTTCGGATTAATTTAAAATAATACAAGTTAAATTTAAACTTTAGTGTAGTATATATGTACTTTCAAGTTGACAAAGTGTTTTACATATAAACTTTAACAATATTAAATTAAACAGGGATAATTTTAATTTAAGCCAGAATTATAATAAATTATGCTTAGATCATTTTAAATTAACCCGAAAATGTTGTAGTGTAAACCTATAATTCGAGTTTATACTCATATATAGATTAATTTTAGTCAATAATGATAGGCGTTGATTCATTTACTACTGTAATATAAGATTTATGAATACATAAATCTCATAATAATTTTTTGGATGGAATTTCTTGTAAAGTAACTGAAATATACTTTTTATATTTGTTATTTATTTACAAATACTTTTTTTAAGAGCTTTATTTAGACATATACAACTTACAATCATATGTTGTGGAAGTAACACAAATGGGTTCAATATAGATGAGTGAAAAATGTAACCCACTAGTTCAATTTTTCACTTTGTTTCTTGTGTGTAGTCGATTATCGTAGCAGTAGATCCTTCGACCATTTTGTCTTAAGTCATTTTGGGGGGATTCTGGGAAGGCGAGGAAGAAACAAGGTTTTGTACAAATGGATTTAGATGAGAGGAAAATTTGATATGAAACGCCTTATAACGATCAGGGGCTAAATTTCGTGTAAATGGAGTTTTCAAAGAAGCCTCTAGTGATGTCAGTTTGGTGAGAAGACATCAGAACTTTATAAGAAAGCACATTCACTGTTCAAAATAAATATTTCATTGTAGTAGTAGTAGTAGTAGATTTATGAAGAGCGTGATTTGTGATATAATAAGGAGCATTAGTTATAGAGCGGAGGATTTTGGATTACAATGACTGTATTTTATCAATATTTAAAGGTTTACAACTACTTTGTAAATAATTTTGTTTTATTTAAACTATGTTATTAAAGTATTTGTAGAATGAATAGAATTTTGTTTTTGTAGTTTAGGTGAAAATATGGATTTAGTTATTATAAGTGGGCCTAGAATGTTTAAAGAAGCAGACTGCAGGATTCATTTCATCTATAATGGATGGAATCCACTTAACACCAGGAGTGGATTCTAGAGATCTGTAGTTGGCTTGAGGCTAAATGAAACCCATAGATCTAACTTGAACTTAGATACTATGGTCAGATAATCGAAAAAAAAACCTGATCTTCCTCTAAGCAGAAAATAAATTAGTGGCAAACATCTAGGATCTAGCCGCTATGCAAGCGATTTGATTTTGTTTATGACTAAAATTCTCAAAGAAGCCTCCAGTGATGTCGGTTCGGTGAGAAGAAATCAGACCTTTAGAAGAAAGCACTTTCACTGTTCATAATAAATATTTGATTTTAGTAGTAGTATACTTTTGAGAACTATGTGTATACCATTAATAAGAAACTCCGTTATAGCCCTGTTCTGTTATACCAAAAAAGGTATGGCTCGTCTTATTTCAGATACGAATGGTGTTGACATTGGGCCACTTTTAAACGCACCATTTCAAGAGCAATTGAACTAAACTATTGAATAGTAAATTTGTATGCCTTCCTATACAAGATTTCACAATTAACATGTTAAATAAAAATCAACTTTTAATGACAGCAAAAAAAAATAAGAAAAGTGACTAAGATCATTGACCCGAAAAAATGTTCATTGGTATAAGTCAGACTGACGAAGGCCACTTCTTTTGTTTGAAAGATCTTAGTCACTTTTCTGATTTTCTCATTGGGGTTTACATATTGACCCTCCAATCTTGCAACCTTTCATTCTTTCTATTTATTTATTAATTTCGTAATATTCTGTTTGTATTACCTTTTCTGTTATTACAAAGAATCAAATGTAGTAAAAAAATTTTTAAAAATTAATGATAATAATTTTTAATATTATAATAATATTACAAATAATATTTTTTAAACTAGATACACAGAAAGAACACATATAAAAGAAATCACAGGAACTCCTCACTACTATATTTCGATTGCCGAAATTCTATAAGGAAGATAGAAGTGAGTCAGTCCGAAGACAGAGGACGGATGCAGTGAAGTATCCTTAAAGAGGCGCTCAATCAGTATAGCTTGAGCTCAATCAGAGGGAGAGGATTCAAGGATAGATAATATAAATAATAAATAAAAACATCGAAATAAAAAAATTAAAAATTTGTAATAAAAATAAGTAAGCAAAGATAATATCAATAAGAAACTAAAATAAATAAAAAGAACAATTAACGATTGAGGTTAAGCCCAGGAGGTAGGTAAACAAAATTATATTTTTTAATATATGTAATATTTTTTTTAAGAAAATATAATAAAAAATAAGAAAACATCAAATTCTTCTCACGAGAAATAAGGAAAATAAAGAAATGAAAACATTAAATCAAGGCAGCATAGATGGCTCGTTAATAAAGAGGTAAAATACACCTCGGTTGTTTATATAGCCTTAAGTTGACCAGTTGTTCAGTTAAAGAGCTTGCAAGCTAAGAGGGTTATCCATTTTATAATATAAATTGCAGTAACCTCTGTCATAGTAACAGTATCTAAGTCTTCTATTGGCAAATATAAAAAGAATATACATAAGATCTTGAGTTATGTGTCTTATTACATACTGGAATTTTAGAACGTGTGAAGGATTATAGTTCAAGCAATTCAAGAGGAGAAAGCAGTTATTAGAGCACAAAGCAAGCCGCGATTAAGAGTTTTATTAATTACAAAAAAGGGACAGAAAGGGTCAAGCATTGATTTAAGAAGCCGTTTTACTCTTATTAAAGCTGGTGAGAATAAGTTAATAGGAGAAAGGTAGACCAAGGAAGGATTAAACGGAATAGGAAAGTAAGTCGCGAGCGCTAGATTGTAATAAGCTAGGCACGAAAGCCTCCTATTAGGGCAGCATAGATCCGCTCTTTTGTTGAATTTCAAGCCTGTAATTAAATAGATAGCATTGAATGGAGTCAAGACGAGAGAGTGTGTTGGTGACGGTCGGTCGTGGGCCTTAGGCGGTACAGCACACAACGCCATGCCAATCAGATACACACTGAATCGCCACGAATTATAACTGCCCCATGCAGACATTGTTTGCTCGTGCTGCCCTACCCTACCTAAATACTAGTCGACCTGAAATGTTATCTCCAAAATAACTTTGATAAATACCAACCGTGACTCACTTAAAACATTCACAGTTCATCTTAAAATTCTTTGTGAAACAGAAGAGTGAAATGCCAAGTCCTCAAGGCAATATATAAAATTAATGCCTTCAGTTTAGGGTGTCACTACAGCTTAGTAAATCATTCTTTATAACTTTATCAACAACAATAATGTTTAGCATCATCCTGTACAGCATAGCCAATGGCCATATATTTATTCAATACACCGATTCCCGTTAAATTAACAAAGCAAAGGAACATTTGGCGTGGGTGACACCACGTCCTCTTAGTCCTTTCAGTAAAATGTTTCGTCCGTGTTTTAACTAAACCACACTTTCTCCTCTTGTACTGGCCAAAAGGCGACGAGCCCTAGAAAGAGAGGGAGTGGGGGAAAGGATATTGGGTACATCGTAAACAATTAGAGGCTATTACTAAATAAAGACAGATTGGTAGTTCCACAGAAGTATATATTGAAATAAAAATTTTGTGAAATATCAAAGTGTGAAAAACAAATTTCTAGGTTTGTTCAGTTTCAAGAGGCATCGTTTTGCTTATAATACCAGATTATGGTATATATAGTACTGTTACTTTGTTTTCTGTATTATAAATTAAAATTAACAATGATTAGTTCTAAAAATTACAATATCTTTTGAGTTTATATAAAAAACAAACATCTAAGACATAACATATTCTAATAAAAAAATGATATGAATAATTACAGTTTGAATGACAATCTCTGTAAGAAGTGGTATCTAAAGGGTCAGGTTAGCACAGTGGCAACGTGCTCGCATGTGGACTGGTAGGTCCGGTGTTCAATACCCACTCTAGGAATAAATCTGAGCACGTCGGTTCCGAGACCTGTGCCATGTCACGGACTCGTTATAAAGATCCCCACTTTAAATACACTT
Organism: Hermatobates lingyangjiaoensis; assembly: GCA_026182355.1. NCBI lineage: Eukaryota > Metazoa > Arthropoda > Insecta > Hemiptera > Hermatobatidae > Hermatobates > Hermatobates lingyangjiaoensis. The sequence goes on along the minus strand of JAPFBL010000175.1, from coordinate 253,295 downwards.
GAGTTAGACCAAATTTAGGACTCCCAATGTAGAATCAATCTTCATTTTCTGGTATCACAATGTTCGGTCTTTGTGTGTTCCCTTCTGTGACTAACACTGTAACCTTAGCTAACCTAACAGTGAGACCTAAAAGTAGGTAATCTGTCACTCGATTAAGAATAAGTACCTATCATCTGGCCTCATGGCTGGACATGGAACCGAATATTTATCTAAGGAATAAAACCTGAGAAGACAGACCAGCCAGTCAAACGCCATTAGTCTGAATGGGCAGATTGCGGTGTGCAATAGCCTGGATGGCCTCTAATGCACTCAAGTCAGCTCGATTAGAGGCCTCAATGGGTCACTGCTGGCAATCTGTTTATCCCTCTTTTTTTTTCCAGTCAACTCTTTCTCAAGCCACTTATTATGCCATTAGAAAATTATTTGCTTCAGCACCATTTTCAGATCTTCTTTTATCATCGTCAGGTGGTTGACAGTTTTTTTTATTGCTAAAGACACTTTTAGTGGTACTCTAAGTGTTGAATACCGAAGTAATGTTCCAACATCCATAGCTGATATACAACAGTTTATTCACCGAGAGTGAACAGTTCTAAATTCACCTTACTGATAATAAGTACATAGGGATCTTCAAGGACTGTCTACACATCAAGGCATCAATATACGCCGTCAATGTAAGAATATTATCAAGTTCAAAATCGAAGAAGATTAAAGAAATATACTAACTCAAATTTTCAGAAAATCCATCTTCAGGAGAAAAGAGAAAGGGCAACCAAGAATGCTGGAAACACAACGGCTGGTTACCCGCCATTGCTTTTCCAGAGTGCTTGTTCTCCCTCTCTTCACCCTCCTGAAGATGGATTTTCCGAAAATTTCAGTTAGTTCATGTGTGTTTTTACACTGTATGTGACTCTTTTTGATTTTGTATTTGTGTACTGCAAATTCATGCAAAATAGAGCACAAATGAAATCTGCAAAATTTCTGCAATTTTATAGTAAGAATCTTATCATCTATATGAAAAATGTTAGATATCAGCTGGAAAGATGCCAACTCTAGACCACTCCTGACTATAGGTCAACAATAACTGAGACCAAAGCTCAGTGCAAGAAGTGTGCTAGTACACTGGGAAACACTGACAAGATCATCCATCCATCCCACCATCAACCGATTCTCGACAACAGCGGTTCCCAACCTTTTTTCGATCATCTTACCACACAGTATTTCATTACCTTTAACTGTACCATATAGTATCATACAATAATAAACAGCGTATTCAATGAAAATTGTCGGCACTAATGTAATTATATACTGAAAACATTGAATAATTGTATAAAAATCTGTTTTATTGAAACTTATTGGGGACAATTTATCTACGAGGTTACTATTATTATTAGTTCAACCTTTAATACTAATCTACTAAGTCATCATATTTTGTTCATAAATGGCTTACTTATAACTGCATTAAAATTGTTTAATACTTATTTTTTATTTTTATAATAATCAACTTTACATGTTGATGTTGAGTTTAATTAAAATAATATTATAATCTGATCAAGTATTCTACGAGAACCCCTCTTCAAAGTAAATGCTTTGTCCTAAAGACAGAACTGTACTGCCCACAATATCATATTAGCAATAAACCCGGAATTAAAACAATGAAATAAAGAATATTCTTATTTAAATAACGGTTCAGGTTTTAGTTTGTGCTACAAAAAATATATATGTTTAACATTTTAGAACTATTAAACTCATTAATTTTTTTATTTATGTATCGCTTTCAAGTGTTCAATTTGAAATAAAAAAAATTAGGAATTACCAATTATCTTCAGCAAAAGTTTTTCATTTCCATTTCTCAAAAACGAATCCAATTGAATATATAATTATAAATTTACATTTGATTATGACCACAATAGATAGGGACCAGGTCACATAGAATGGTCGGTCCGGAGTTCGATACGCGCTCAGATCCTCAATTTGTTCTCGCAGTAGGTTAGTAACTCTAGACACGTCATCTTTCGGAGAGGATGTTAAGCCGTCTGTCCTGAGCCTGTACGATGTAGATCCCTACCCTAAAATATACTTGAGGTAGGCAAAAATTTGAACTCCCAATGGAGAATGTTCATAGTATGATATCAAAAAGAGCCAATGTTAGGCCTTTGTGTGTTCTCTTTTGGGATTACCACTGCAACCTAACCTAATCTAACTACAATAGGTATTTACACAGCACAATCTTCTGTAAATTGTGTAAAAATACGTTCGCACACTTTCTTTGTACGAACGTAAGAGGGCAAATAAACAATTTAAAGTAAACTCACTTTAAATTAGAAAAAACTATCCAAACTAAACAACAAACAACTCCAAATATTTCAAAATAAAACAAGAATGAAACTTAAAAAGCAAAAGTTTCAAGTAAAACTAAATATATTTAAATATTTAAAAGAAATATATAATTTACCATTTAAAGTAAATTTACAATTTATTATTTAAAATGAATTTAAAATTTACTATATAAAGTAAATATATCAGTTTTTTTTATAAATTTCAGTGTTAGAAACAGTGTACAAATTGACAACGGTGGCAAAGTTTATAATATTTGAACATCCCACTTGTTTGCAATTCCTTCAATTAGAATGTTGTCCGATTTAAATACACCAATTTAAATATTTATCCAATCCTCATTACACTCTTTTTAAATAAGTTTTCAAAATAATACAAGTAATTCAAGGACAAGTAAAATTAAATAACGACTTATGTAAAAAACAAAATAATGTTCTATTTTTTTAAAGTTTTTTTCTTTTTGGATGCAAATAACTTGCACTAGACTTTTTTTTACAGACTGTATTAATTTATTTTTTGCTATTTTTTTTAACTTGTTCATAGTTCGTATGAATTATTGCTAAAGTTTGTTTTGATCAGAAAAAGATTTAAAAGAAAAATTTTTTTAAAAAAATTTAAAAATAATGCTAAAACATCAATGTTTTATGTTAATGTTTGATTTCCATCTCTGAGAGGTAACACGCGAAATTATATTGATATCAAAAAATTTATGTATCAAAAATTTCGAGAATATAGTATGGGGATGGAGGGACGAAGTATAGGTTTTAAATTATTTACAGAATGGTGGAAAAAGAAGTAAACAAAAACGTTAGCAAGAGAAATATAGCAGCTACTCATATAACAAAACCATCTGACTAATGTTAGCCGGCGTACACCGGTACTCCGACTAACAAAGTTCTATTAGTTTAAAAGAGCAATTATAAAATTGTAAAAAAAGTGCACCAGATCCAAAAAAAAAATACTATACATATCAATAATTAAATGATATAACAAAAAAAAACTTCTATATTATGTGAATCCATGTTTAAATATACATCCAATGTATGATTTTTTTTTTTTTAAGCAACGATCGATCAGTTATAATTTGAACACGAAAAGACTCTAAGTCTGAAATTTATTGCTACGTTGAAAGTTAGTGATATATGAATTTCACCAAGTGAAAGGATACTTCTTTTTTTTTCGTGAATTAAACGTTTGGAGCTCAGGTATTTTTGCAATGAGAACCAGGCGTCACGTATCATAACTTCTTAATGAGCCTATTACCAGATGGCATAATTTATAGCGTTTTATGTACATTTTTTTTTTAATTCGACAACGGTGAAGACTGGACAAATTTATTGAACTATACTTTGAATACCGTTTCCTCATGATTTCGTTATTTATGCAATTTTTAATAGAGTTTGATCATAAAATGAAAACGGTATCTTATTAATATACTAGACTACCCGTGACCCTTTGTGTCACTCAGAAATTATAACAACAGTTATTGAATTAAATTAACCAGACATGACTGACAGGGATAATTTTAATTGTTCTAACTTTTAATTGTTACTAGGGCATAGAAACAGATTCTTATATGGCCCAAGCTTTTGATATAGTATTCTTAACATGATTCAAGATATATACACAGTAAGTATATTTAGCAAAATAAAAATCATTTAAAAGTAAAAAAAAATCATTTATTTTATCATATACATAAATAAAACATCAATTTAAGTCATATACACAATGAAATTAATTTAAAACAAACAAAACTTGTAAATTGAAATGTTCAATTTATTTACCCAACATAAAATATCATTAATGAAAGAAATGTGTCTTTGTAATATTACCTTAAAACATTCGTATTTTATCTGACAGTTGGGTTCAAGTTTGTTTCTAAAATTATTCATTTTTAACCTCTAATGTAGTAGTATCTTATTTATTTGTTCCATCTATTTTTAATATATTTATTATATTGTCAACGGGGAGCACGCAAGACATTGGGCTACCCTGGCTCCATGTCTTAATTTTATTATCAGTGTTTATATTTCGCAAATTTTAAATTAAAACAATTTTTTTTTTGTTACATTCATATATAATACATTTTCACTACTGTCATCGACGAGCACGCAAGCCAGTGGGCTACCCTGACTCCATGCCTTTAGTTTATTATCAGTGTTTATATTACATAAATATTAAATTAATTTTTTTTTGCATTTATATATAATACATTTGCTCTACTGCCATCGGCGAGCATGCAAGACACTTGCTACTCAGACTCCAATTTTGGAAATAGAGTGATAATTTTCTTTTATTTAACAATACTCAGGTAATAAATAATATATATTTAATTTCAGGTCTCTATCTCCATGGGAAATGGGCGAACAAACAAGCAATCTCAAGAACATTATATGTAGATTGTAAATAAAAAAAGACTGTCAGGTTTTAGAAAACTCTATGTTAATTCTAGGAACTCTTATATGATGACATAAAAATAGTTTACTTCCAAACTATACACATATACTATTCTACACAGACCGTTCAGTTGACTTATGAACCTCTTAATGTTTCTTTCTAATCTCCTCATAATGACGAACTGTGGTTCAAATATCGTTTACAGTAAGTTTTTTTTTTTACATTTGCGTGTGTTTGATGGAAAAAATGTCTATTTAAAGTTTCTATTTTTGAAAAATCAATATAAATAAAAGAAAGGTTTGTCTGTATATTGCTTAGAACTGACTCACTCCAAGTTATCTTTTCGTTTTTATACATTAGAGGAACCGAATGCACCATTAAAATAATTTCTGTCCGTTTGTTTGTCCCAACATTTTGTTACAAGCAAACTCAGCCATCTTAAGTCATAGCGTGCTGAACCTTTGACAGTAGATTTGTGCATGTCTATCTTAAAAGCTAAGATCTGAATAGATTTGAAATTCAACGTAGAAGCAAAGTTATAGATTTTTAACCTGTGTTTGACTACCTATAGAAGTATAAAGCTAAAACTGTACAGTTATTTTTACTGCAGGAACTAGGTATTGTAAGTTGATTTTGATTTCATTCGCATCTATCTTAATTTGGTCGCTTTAAAAAACTGAGTCCTACCTATCCACTTACTAAATAAGAAGTATGTCTAGAATAAAATAAAATTTGAGTTCAGGATTTAAAGCTGCAAAACGTAAAAAATTCCAAATCTAATGACAGTTATGGACTATACTAATATTTGTATTTTCTACTATTCTATAATTTCTAATAATATTTTGGAATACCACTTATCATCTCTGAATTTTTGTAAAATACCCGTCAAAGATGCGTACATCTGGTACTAAAACATCTTGCAAATTATTAACTTTAATTTAATCTTCATGATTAATGTAATAGCCAACTTGAAAATTAAGTACAAAGAATAAAATGTATGTACTACTTTTAAACAATTTTTTTCAAAATATTAGGCCCAACGGCTTTGATAATTAAAATTACATAAAACCAGTGCATGAAGAAATAATATCATTGAAACATACATAAGATATCAAATAATTAAGCTAAGTTAATAGTATTTGTATTCATATGAAGATTCCACCGGACAGATGTATCACAAAGGTCCTTAGGGTTTAAATATTCACCTTCCGGTGACAAAGACGAAAAAAAAAACACGAACCCAGATAAAGTGAGAGAAAAGCATACACCAAGTGAAAAGTTAAGGCCCACTGAAGCTGCTGTTGAGGCTCAACATTTTGTGATATTGTTATAATATCATTACAGTTTTACGAAGAAGTATTCCGCTTGTGTTTTTAGTTATTTGAAAACAGCTGGCTTTATCACCCAAGATGAACACCAATTTTGCAGATTCACTACCTGTGAATCCTGTCGGACTTCTACAACAACGATTCACGATGTATGATGAACTCACTAGCTACCTTATCAAGATGAACGACGTGTAGACCTGTTTTAATGGAGAGTCATTTATTTTCGATCTATGAAGTCTTCACGGAGGACAAACTACGAAGTACACAGAATAAGTTTTCATATTGATTCGTACTATAAACTTAAGATTGATGCCGTTAGACTTTAGCCGTTTGCGGGTGCCACGTTCATTTTTAATTGGAAGGATATGTCTGTTAAAAGGTGGACATCAGGTTTCGGTGGACCTGATTAGACCAAGGCGAAGACAGTCTTGATTTCGTTGCGTTAGAGGTCTGTCGAGGAGTGCCGTTAGGGTGTAATTGTTTGCCTGTTCTACTTGTGCGTGGTTATTGGCAGACTTGACACCAGTCACTCAGCCAACGTCGGCTTTAATTAATGGTTGAAGCCAGCTATGGGCGCCTTGACATCTGTTACTGTCGTCCAATGACGGTGAGAACTCTTTCAATGCTACCAATACGGTATTGATTTCATATCATTCAGATGTCTAATACCTCTAGAACAATTCTTTTGTTTTTTTGCCATAAATCGTTTTTATTATTTATAACAAAAATTACCAAACTTTCTTCATTGGAAAACATTGTTAAGTTCTAAAGCATATAATGGATATCAAAATACAGAAGTGAGTTTTGGTAATTGTTTTCTTCTTTTTCTCTATTTAATATATATATATATATATATAATATATATATATATATATATATATATATGAACGTATAAGCCACAAGGAAAAGTAAAAAAACACAGAAAATATGCTCTAAGGCCTTTCAATTATATGTCATCAGAGAGCAACTAGATATTGTCATCATTATCAATATCTAGTTGCTCTCTGATGACATATAATTGAAAGGCCTTAGAGCATATTTTCTGTGTTTTTTTACTTTTCCTTGTGGCTTATACGTTCATTAGTTTCATCACGTGTTTATTGTGATTATATAGTATATATATATATATATTGAATTGAAATGTGCAGCAGCCTCTGCATTGACAACCTTTTTTACTGATAGCCTCTATTTTTCGTACAATCGTCCTTTGCTCTAGAGGTAATTTCCATAAGTAGTTGGCCAACGACATGTAGACAAACAAGGTAAACAACTGAAAAAACTAAATGACTATATTGAGAACACGATACACTAAAAAATCACAAGCTTTCGACCATGCATTGGTCATCTTCAGGTTTAAAATATCCAAGTATCCAAGAAGACCTGCTGCCCACTTATACTAATATTAAAACTCACGAGATTGTACGAAAAATAGAGGCTATCAGTAAAAAGGTTGTCAATGCAGAGGCTGCTGCACATTTCAATTCAATCTGTATCCAAGAAGACCTGCTGCCCACTTATACTAATATATATATATATATATATATATTGAGAGAGAGAGAGTCGTTGTCTGCCTGCGGAGCGAGTCCTTTCTATCCTCCTAATGACGAGGACATCGAAATATGGTAGTGAGTTTCTGTTTCATTTCTGAGTGTTCTTTCTGTCAATATAGTTTATGTATATATATATATATATATATATATATATATATATATATATAGGTGTGTTCTCTAATCGGGGTTCGGTCAATTTTCCAGGATAAAAAATCAAACTCTCGTTGCCAACGTTTCGGTTTTATTTAAAACCTTTTTCATAGGCCTACAAACAAAGGATAATAAGAAATCACATATCAACATCAAACATATACACAATATGAAAATGGATTGTTACAACTCATGAATATTACAAGCAGAAATATTTCAGAGATACATAAAACAATATTACTTACAGAAGTAAGAATTTTTTAACTAAGAAAATGAAATTTACATTATTTAAAGGAACAACAATGTTAGCCGGACAAAACCTTCGAATAGACTAATAAGATAACATTACAAATAACCTCAACACTGTTCACTCAAGGGAACTAAATAAATCAAATTTCACTAAACCTCAGCACAACAATCCAGAATAAATATTACTTAAATTAGTAATATCACTTCTATGATTAATCGAACTTAGATCCTTTTTAATATATAACATCTCAAGTGTCTTCCTTCTTTGCTCATCTTTTTCTTTTTCTATTATAGTTGTATCTTCAAAATCGAACGTGTGACCTTCGTTTATTGCATGCCCAGCTAAGGCTGTTGCGTTACTTTTATTTGTTCTTATGGAATAATTATGTTGGTACAACCTTTCTTTGAGAAAACGACTAGTTTCACCATAGTAACACTTGTCACAGTCTTTACATTTGATGGCATAAATGAGGTTACTTTGTAACTCCTTCGGTATTTTTTCTTTCAAATTTGAAAATAAAGATTTATTTTTTCTTTTATTATAAAATGCCAGTGTAACTTCAGGTACGTTTCGTTTGAACACTTTTCTAATTGATTGTGATAAGCCCTCAACATAAGGAAATTTGAAATACTTCCTATTTATAACTTCCAGTTCAGCATGATCTTCATTTGAATGTGCTGGTTGCTGTCTTAAATATCTTAACCAATATCGTTCAACTAAGTTCTTCGGATAACAATTTTTCTGTAACAATAATTTCACCCTTTTCTTATTTTCATTTAAAAAACATGGACTACTTATTTCAATAACTTTTTTAACCAAATTTTGGACGCAATTTAATTTTTGGTTTATAGCATGAGAAGAATGGTAGTTCAGGATTCTTGCAGCACTGGTAGGTTTTTTAAACCAATCCGTTAAGATATTGCCATTTTCACCTCTTATAACTTTCACATCTAAGAATGGCAGATTTCCATCTTTCTCTACTTCACAAGTGAATTGTAGACGATTATGAAAAGAATTAAATATATTTAATACATTCTCTTCTTCTCCCTTTTCAATAATTAAAAACAAATCGTCCACATATAATTTAATAAATTTCACCTTCGTACCTAATTTATTGATACTGTTTTCCAATAGTTCAATCATAACTATATTTGCGAGAACTGGTGAAATTGGTGATCCCATTGGTAATCCATATTTTTGTTTATAAATAGTACCATCAAAGGTGAAATACCTTGCTTCACATATAAGGTCCAGTATATTCGAAGGTTTTGTCCGGCTAACATTGTTGTTCCTTTAAATAATGTAAATTTCATTTTCTTAGTTAAAAAATTCTTACTTCTGTAAGTAATATTGTTTTATGTATCTCTGAAATATTTCTGCTTGTAATATTCATGAGTTGTAACAATCCATTTTCATATTGTGTATATGTTTGATGTTGATATGTGATTTCTTATTATCCTTTGTTTGTAGGCCTATGAAAAAGGTTTTAAATAAAACCGAAACGTTGGCAACGAGAGTTTGATTTTTTATCCTGGAAAATTGACCGAACCCCGATTAGAGAACACACCTATTCTATCAAACGGTCGATATATTATTGAATCTGTTATATATATATATATATATATATATATATATATATATATATATATTCAAATATGTCACATAAACACGTGAAATAACAATAATGATCGAAACACAATATGAAATAGGAAAACAAGTGGTCAACCATAACAAGCGGTCTTCGTCAGAGTCAAAAACCTAACTGTGTCTGTTGGGTTTTTTTGTTTATGTAAAATCTTTATATATATATAACAGATTCAATAATATATCGACCGTTTGATAGAATAGGTGTGTTCTCTAATCAGGGTTCGGTCAATTTTCCAGGATAAAAAATCAAACTATCGGTGCCAACGTTTCGGCTTTATTTAAAACCTTTTTCATAAGGCCTATGAAAAAGGTTTTAAATAAAACCGAAACGTTGGCAACGAGAGTTTGATTTTTTATCCTGGAAAATTCACCGAAACCCGATTAGAGAACACACCTATATATATATATATATATATATATATATATATATATAATATATTGATAAAAGTATCGACCGTGGAATAGAACTGAAATTTGAGCATATCGTCCCTCGGAAAAAACGTTAAACCGTCGGTCTCGAGACTGTAGAATGTCCGGTACTGGTTAGAGATCTCTATCTCAACTTGAGTTAGGCAAAATTTAGGACTCCCAATGTACAATCAATCTTCTCTGCGATATGGCTGGATAAGCTGGGAACGCAAAATAATACCAAAACAGGTTAACATCCTCTCCGAGGGACGGTATTATTCCCCTCCTGAATGGATAAATCGAGGTCCAGAGAGCGTATTGAACCCCTGATCTACCAGGGCAGAGGTGAGCACGTTGCCACTGGGTTAACTTGGTCCCTCTTAGCCAAGGAATGAGTCAGTCATAATTTAAGAGTATTCCTAATAATCAAAAACGTAAGTGAAAAAAAGACTATTGAAGGTCATCTCTGCTAGCTAAAAAACAAATATACAGTTTCAACATATTATCCACCTTTCAGATTCTAAAAACGAAATATCTATAAATCCACTACATAAAGAAATAATAATAGCAAATATTTATTTTATTATTAGTTTCATTATCTTAAAAGGCAAGTGCAAAGGAAGAAGAGAATATCATGAATTCAGTGTTCTTTAACAAACAGGATTTTAAAAGAATAACGAACCTAAAATACAATCATTATGCTAAATATAGCTGGGAGAATGAACTAACCAAGTTTTACAAAAAAGGTTTAGAGAAAATCTTTATAAAGTCTAACGGCATGTTGAGTAATGATCTCATTTATTATATTCGGGTTTTTTTCACTTCTCACTTTTAAGTAGAATAGTTATCAATCATACCTTTTAAAACTTTTTTGGAACTATTACTAATTGAATAAAATTTACAAAATTTACGATTTTTAACTTTCACAAACAAAGGATGAACATATGTGTTTCATAAGTCACATTTACGTTATATAATAAAGCTCCTTATAGTGAAATAAATGCTTTCTCCTTTATTGCAGTTCTAAAGGTAGAAAGTGTAGCTCATTTGTTATTTGGCACCCTTCTTAGTTATGAACCGGCTGCATTACCAAGATGATCCATTAGGAGTCGTAAATTTTATTTCGCTTAGGGTTATTAGAGGAATCTTTAATGGGTACCCATCGTGCAGGATCGAGACCAATAGCTGTGCGTCATCTCCGAAGGGGAATGTGCACAAGATCTTCCAACTTCCACATGAATAATCTACAGCCACTTGTAAACTACACTGCCTTAAGAAAGTACGCTGTCAGATTACACCTGACTACATAAACAAATTGATATATTGCTGAAATTGGTAGTTTCCTGCTAATTTGATCCTATGAGTAATATCCATTATCACCGAATTAGGTTGTTTAATTGTATTAATGTCCTATTGTATCTAACAAGTTCAGTTTTAGAAAGTCTGAACTTAAATCAATGTTAAGTCCTTATTAAAATTAACTAGAATAGTATTATTATTGATAGTTTCATACAGGTTGTTATAAAATCGAAAAGAATGAATCATACTATCTCGTAAAGGTAAGGGCTAAAGTTTGACTCTAAAATATGAAGGCATCCGAAGGAAACCGGGCAGGTGAAGAAAGAAATTTACGAAGTAACACGGTCATTTTGATTTAATTGTAATTAATTAGGAGTTCGATTTGGTACTTGAGGCTTGCCTGTCTACTTGAGGCCTCAGATTTGATCTTTCTTGACTGGCTGATTTAGGTTTGACTTTTTTTTATTCTGGAGTATAAGTTTTTTTTTTAATATATATAAGTAGTATGTTAGCGAAAAAAGCAGTTCGTAATGTCCCTAAATTAATTCCCCCCTGGGGTTTTGGAAGGATTAAAGAAGACAGTGTGGCAACTCGGTGCAGGAAGAGCGAAGACGCGGCCTGTAAGGAGCGCCAGGCGTGTAATTATAAAGTCGTTTTGACGTTAGGCTGTGGCAGAAATGACAGTAATTCACAGGTTGAGAGAGGTGTAACGAGTTGCCACTTGGCACTGGCATTGGCCCGTCTCGGATCCAGATAGGACGTGGCCCTTCACGCCTTCTAGCCAACTTCATCTTGGCTGGAAGCATTAAGCGGGTCAATGTACCAAACACTGAGTGTCACTAACACCTTTGACCTTTCCTGTCACTCAGACATCTTAAAGAATTGCAACATACAGTCAGGAATCAGAATAAACCTACTTCTAAATATAGGATTAGGACAATTTCAGATTGCCTTACATATCTCTTGAGTAAAACGCTAAACATTATAGTGGAACTTATCTAAAGCACGGCTATTACACATTTTTTTTTTTTAGAATTTACCAAGAAATATATATTGCTGTCAGAAGGCAGAAAAATCCAAAGAAACACTAAAATAAATAAAATCATTTGATTACCTTCATAAAGTAATATTTAATACACCCTTCGAATTCAAAAATCTTAAACAAGTGAAAATGCTTCCTTCTGAATTCTGCTACCTTCTTCTATTTTGAGGAACAGAGCTACTCTTCAAGTCTTGAATATTTTTTTGTGGCGTAGATTTTGTTCATATACTGTTTAGCAAAATTTAATCTTTTTTAAATCATTAGTTGTGCAATCCGTAAATGTGTGGTATTTACTCATTCTGAGGTAAAATGGATAAGCCAACAAAAGTCTCCACACAAATGAAGTTTTATTCAACGCGTTTCGAACACTTTGTGTTCATCATCAGGAAGACACAACTCCAATTGTGTTCACTGGACCAACCCGTCAGTACCACATCCTTGGTGTCTTCCTGATAATGAACACAAAGTGTTCGAAACGCGTTGAATAAAACTTCATTTGTGTGGAGACTTTTGTTGGTTTATCCATTTTATCTCAGAATTAATCTTTTTTGTTCCATATAAAATATTTCATTTATTTTATTGTAATACTATTGACTTGTTAAAAATTTTCCTTAATATCAAGTTGATATAGTATGTTATTTATTATATTTCGGCAGTAAGTATATTATTTCAGCAATATTGTCTCTTGAAAAGTATGAGTACTACAGTTTAAGTAGCGCTTCACACTTCCGTTATGAAGTGCAATAATGTAGCAAATCATCTATTGCTTAATCCAAACTTCAATTCTTATACGGTAAAAGGAAACAATTTTATTTTAATTTGGATGAAAGGTCCTCACTTATCATCTGTATTGTTTAGTCTGGAACAGGATTCAATCGATGAAGATTAATCCATTTTAGAAGCTACTTCAGATTAATCCAAAATTAATCCCTCCATCCAACCAATTTACGACTACCACCATAGTATTATTTGTAAGGAGAAAAAAAATTAATTACCATAAAATTATATTAAAAATCTCTAAGTTTCAGTTATTTTCTAAAACTTATACTAAGATCTACGGTAAAAACCAAAGATTTTATGCAATTCCCGAAGGAGTGGCAATTACGATTTAATGATTTCCTTAGATTGTTAATAAGCCAAATGTAAATGATATTTTTTGTCCTTTTCTGAAAAAAAAAATATATATATATTAATCTGGTGCTTTATACGGGGATAACGTAACATCCTAAATTCGTGTATATTATCTAGCAAAGAAAAAGTAAATCTCATCTCGCAGACCGGACATGATAACAGCTATTTACTGTCCCAACTATTCATCAATTCCATTTTTCTATGAACATGAATTATTTATATTTAAAGCTATAAATTTGAGAGAACCCAAATCTTAAGAAGTTGAGAAAAATCATTAGATAATTTCTATAGAGACTTCAATAAACCTCTAAACTCTAAATTAAATAAACTTAAAAAAACCGGATTTAAAACATAAGGAATAACCTTTTTTTGCTGCGCTTTTAAAAAAACCATTAACCACAAACCAATTTTTAAACCAATTAAGTTTAAAGAAGGCCTTCAAATGTAAAATAAACCTAAGAATTTAAATATATTTTAAAATAATTGGATAATTTTAAAATATTCAAGGGTTTAAATTAAATTTGCAATCTCCCTTGGAAAAAACGTTGGTGGTTTCAACTCTGAAATGTTTCCGGTAAATGGTTAGAATTTTCCAACTAGAATAAGGCCAAAATTTAAAGGAATTGAATTTTAACTCATTGAAATTAAACCGGAACAACATTTAATAATTTCTGGATTAAAAAGTATTATTATTGAATAAAAGTTATTCGAAACCTTAAGTTTAAAACAAAAAAAAGCTTTATATTATTAAAAAAATTCAAAAACCTTTTTAATTATGAATTAAAACCAAATTAAAAAATTAAAATTAAAACTTAAAGTTTTAAAAATATCGGGAAGTAAAGAAACAAAAAAAAATTTTTTAATAACAAGTTAACCCCTTTGGAATTGAATTCTCAAAGGATTCTGATCCCTGCCTGAATTTAAAGCCCTAAACTTGGGATCTTGATCTGTTTACTTATTTCCTTTAATTAAAATTTGTCTATTGAAAGTGACTTTGTTCATTAATAATCACCCCAGGGGTGAAGTTTACGTTTTTAGGGGGTGAATTGTGATCACATTAACTTTACAGAATGAGGAAAGCTATTATAACTTTTCATCTCTTAATTATAAATTAAAGAAATTGTATTTTAATTTTATATAATTCTGTTATATATATCTATGAATATGTTTAATTAGCATGTAATTTATAAAATTCTATGACAAACATAGTCAACGTAAAGTTGTAAATATATAAATACTAATAAAGGAAACATAGAAGGATTTTTGTAATATTTGCATATTATTTAGAATGGACTTTTTGAAGAGGTTGGTCTTGAAAAGAAGAGGGTGCGGGGATGACATGTGATAAATTGCAAGAGGGGTGCATGGGTCAGGCTGAGAACACCTGCACTAGAGAGACCTTGTGATCACAATGAATGTTGAAATATTGAAGCGTTTTGTTGCTGCCTTTCTGCATTTTTTTCTCTGTGCTTACTTTCCTGTGAGGTCTATTCAATTTTTATGGTTTTACTTATACAGTTAAAAAAAAATAGAATAATTATAATGATATAGTAGATGTTGGATTGAAGGTAATTTGATAATGGGATGTTAGGCGTGAAATGGCTTTCTGTATGATGCTCAAGGGGAAAATCTGATTCACTTTGATGGGTCGAGTAAAGTGAAATGTTTCTGTTGAAGTCCAGCTCCAGGTCTGAGGCATTAAGGGATTTTTAAACTAATTAGCGGTTAACGGCGATGAAACGAAATGGAAGGACCTTGATGACCCTTGGCTAAACTAAATAAAGTAATTTAAAGGTGAAAGTAGACGATTAGTGGTTGAGGAATGTAGAAAACTCAAGGTTTGTAGGGAGAAACAGTGGCAAGAAACATCAAATACGAGAGAAACAACTTCTAATATATATAATAGAGCGGCGATGTGGGATTACAAAGCAGGCTAATGACTTCCAACTGCATTGCTCCCAACTGAATGAAAGTAAGAAAATAAAAAACCGGTTTCCTACTTTCCACCTAAAAAAACACTTCAAATTTTCTTCCAAGTCGGTAATTAATAAGAGAGATTGGTGATTAAAGAGATAAGTGGTACCTTGCAAAACAAGATCACAATGTGTTTACACCTAAAAGAATTTCTCAAACGATCAATTTAGATTCATTAAACAGTTATAAGAAGCATTTCTGAAAAAAAATACTGTTGTATCAAACTCCTTAAAAAAAAAGGTAAAAAAATTACAACTTTATGCTCTTTTTCAAAATTTTCCTCGTTCGGCTTCGAGTCTTATTGCATTGCACGGACAAGTGGTCTTTGTTGTCTAATAAAAGGAATACAATATATCCATAACTTACTATCCACTTCAGAAAACAGGTCATCACAAAAGCAGTGCACACTAAACTATCGGACTACCAAATCATCTTTTCAAGGAAGCTTGTTCGGACTCCAGTATAGCATATATTCTCCCAGTCCATCCTGATTATAGCACTGAAATGGAATTTGAGTTAAGTCGTGAAAAATGGCTAAAACTTTAGCTAAATGGTTAACATTGAAAACATCGTTAAAATTTATTGTCCTTACTACAATAAAATCTGGTATTTTGAAATTATAAATTAAACCTCAACATAAATAAAGCTTTATCTCGAAAAACATGATACTTCGAACATGAAGTTCCTGTTCTGCTTTATCTACAAAAAATATAACTTATGCTGATATACTGAAAGGTAGAAACTGGTATAAGCTATAAATTAAAACCCTAACGAGTTTGCGAGGAGAATGGTAGTGTAAAAGTAGATTTACGATCCACTAGATTCACAGTTTACCTACTTTAGGGGAAAACTGGATGTTTACAATGCACAGAGCTCTAGGCTATCAACATAGTTCTGGGTTACATAACAAAAGACAAAAAAAGCGATGAAACTTTACAATTAATATTTAGGCTCACATAAACAGTTGAAACAGTTTTGACAGAAATATACTTATTAGGGTAAATACAAAGTAAAACAAATATATAAAACATATTTTTTCATGTTAATTTAAATATTACTTATAAAATTCTACATCTTGTTTCTCAATTTTACTTGGAATGTAAAACTCTTTTGATAGCCTGTTAGTAAATGGTAAATATGATCTCAACTATCCTCCTCGCAAACTCGTTAAGCTTTAAACAGTCACTTCCTATAGCTAATTTCCGTTTCTGCTTTCTCACTACAAGCAGGCATGTCTCCTTGCCTTTCGATTTTTCAATTTAATAATTTTTTTTAATAAATTTTTACTATGTTATAATTACCGTTGATAAACTTAAAAAAACACTACATGCTCGAAACACGTTATTTTCGTAATTAAACTTTGTTTATGAGGATGATTAGTTTTTAATTTCGAGGTATAAGCAAATGCTACTTAGTAACTGACATACGAGAGAATGAAATACAGTAGTATAATTTAAAAAATAACTATACATCAAAGAGAATCTACTAACAAAAAACTCTAAATTTTCATCAAATGAAATGTCCAGATTTGAAAATTATGAACATTGTCCAGACCAGGGCTCTGGAGAGGAAAAAAAATGTGCCGGTGCGAGGTTTTTTCTGGGTCCTCCTTTTCTATTTTATGTGTATACATATATTCTTTGTTAACTTTATAATTATATATGTATATCTTTTATTGTGAGTGTGGGTGTGTGGTTTAAGAAAGATACTTAGCCTTAACACCACAAACCTATACTGTTAAAAAAGAGGAAAAAAATATTAATTAAATGGGGGTTGTTTAGTCTAGATAGCAGCTCGCTGACAGTCGGCATTGTTACTGCTGGTTGTGGCTATTATATTATGGTATTTGTCAGTTTGGCCAGAGTTTTTTTTTTTTAATACAGAATTGTCACAGATGTAAGTAGGTTCCGGTTGGATTAAACTATAGACATGAAGAAGATAAGATTAACAAAAGTAAATCTCTTGCGAGGATATTAGGGTCAAGTCATATTCAGAGCCAAAATGTTAAAAGCTGCCATCGTAATCTGACCGTTGGGATAGATTGGAATTAAATTCATCAAGCGGAGTCGTTTTTTATAGGTTATTTGATAAAATATCCATTATTTGAATCTGTTTTTTTTCACTCTCGTGACCAACAAACTATTTCCCTGTCAAAAAAGCCGAAAAGATCAAACTTACAGGAAAATGCAAAACAGGGGATATTTTAATATCAACTACTTGAAAAGGAGTAAAATTTGATGAAGTTGCATCAAAAAATGGCATCTGGCAACCATGGAGAATAAGGAGTAATGGTTGTGAGATAACACTCTATTTCCCTTTCTTCTTCAATTCAATAATAAAAACATTCATTCATAATTGGTCATTTCAATTTGTAACTTACATATTCATGCGGCTCTTAGACCCTTATGCGCGGCGGCCCTCCGCCTCTTGTGGTGTTTGACTCAGACGAATAGTATGATTATCAGTACTAATAGGTTTCAGGTCGAAGTACGATTTCGGATTAATTAAAACACTTAGGCTAATTTAAACTCATTGTTTTGCTGCACTGCTATGAGCAAATGATGTTTAATTATAGAGACGTGGACGAGGCCAATATGGGTCAAGCAGTACTACTTTCCCTCTCCAAATCCATCAACTAAGCAAACAACTCGCAACTAGACTGAGGTTACAGCTACTCCCCTGCTGGATCTTATTAAATGTTCACTTGACGACAACCCTCCATGCTCTCCTTACCAGGTCTAGGCTAATGCCTGCCAGCATGCAAGCTCAAGTACCGTCATGTTCTTTAAATTATAATTATAATCTTCGATTCCTGAATGATCACACTCTCCAGCAATACAACAAACTAGCAACTTCAGCAAAACAAAAAATGTCAATATATAATTTGAAAGGTTTTTTTATACAAAATACTTATGCAAGAGTACCGTCATGTTCTTTAAATTATAATTATAATCTTCGATTCCTGAATAATCACACTCTCCAGCAATACAACAAACTAGCAACTTCAGTAAAACAAAAAATGTCAATATATAATTTGAAAGGTTTTTTTATACAAAATACTTATGCACGGGTACCATCATTTCTGTATTCTAGAGTATGTGTGCTATTTTTTAAATGATATTATTTTAAATGATATGTGCTATCATTTCGATATGTACAATCTGATATGATTATAACAATTTATTATTGTTATAACAATATTTTCTCGGTTAATTCAACATAGTCCAAACTTAAATTAAAGTTATCCAAGATCAATTTAATATTGTTCAAATTTATATTTAAAACAGTTTTTCATCTTGAAAATACTTATATGCTAAACAGAAGTTGATAAATCCCGGTGAAATAAATATTAACAATAATTATTATTCATGATTTGCTTTCTTGACCCAATATTTATATGATGTAATTTTTTGAGGGTTGAGGTCTAATGATTTTAAACTAGTCCTTTTGCCGACATTTCGACATATATTTATGTCATCTTCAGGGCTACAACATGATTGTTTTACAATTAACACTACTATTACTACTATAATCAGTTATTTCGATTTAAATCTACTATAGATTTATTTTTATATTGACTAAGGATATTGTTATAATTATTCTATTGCTTTTACAATTATTATAACAATATACAACAATATATTATAACGATATAATTATAGCAGTATCCTTATGTCAATATAAAAATAAATCTATAGTTGAAATAACTGATTATAGTAGTAATAGTAGTGCCAATTGTAAAACAATCATGTTGTAGCCCTGAAGATGACATAAATATATGTCGAAACGTCGGCAAAAGGACTAGTTTAAAATCATTAGACCTTAACCCTCAAAAAATTACATCAAATAATTATTATTATTACAAAATTTCTACCCTTAGAACAGCACTTAATTTAGCGAAACTTTTTAATTCGTCAAAGATTTTGTTTTATTTAAAGTAAAACAAATAAAACTTGATTTGAGGGAAAAAATAATATTAAACTTTTTACGTAAGAACATCTGCAACACTGACAGATAAATGTCAAAATGTCAAAACTGTATGTTATTTTAGTCAAATAAATGTAAGAATGTCATTCTTAATGTTACAGTTCATAGTTTTTTGAAATTTTCAGACCTTAGATGACATCAGGAAAAAAACGATAAAAACGATTGAAGGAAAAGTTGTCACGAATAAAATTTGTAACTGACTAGAAGTTTTTTAAATTTCTCTGAAATATTTTTTTCAAAATATTTTAATACAATTTTTATTTATCCTAATTGATCGACCCCAGGTGGTATTGACCATTTTGTGGACCTGAGAGCTACCCTCTTCGAAATATAATATTAGCTCATAATTTCAGCAACTTAAATTATTGAGAGAAGAAATATTTCATTTAAAAGGTGAACTACTAAATTCTATCCGCGGGAACTTGCCACATTATGTTACAACATTTATTACATTTTCATTATGATTTACAAAATTGAGATGGCCATACTAAAAAGACTAAGCGATTTAATAGATTATTAATGAGTTTTGATAAAAAAATTACCACAGGATTTAATGTTTATGCGATAGCTGTATTAAATAATAAATAAATAAAATTAATTGTTAATGATCTTTACAATGCATTTATTTATAGTAAAGTTGTCATAACGAATTATTTTTACTTCAAACTTCTGTCTGCTAGATAATTCACTGTCTGCTTCTGTGAACGCTACATTAATTACGAATAATGAATTCGGAGGGATTTGCATATTTAGAGTACCACTTATCCATGGAAACAAAGTAAACAAGGCCAAGATTAAGAAATTAATAAGAGAATTGAGCGGTATGTAGATAAAAGATTCTCATTTGGAGTTCATTCATATGAAACAGGGTCCAGATGCGGTGATTACTGTAACGGTACGTGGTTTTCAAAAATGATTAGAGGCTTTCGAACAACCCACTCGAATAAACACTTGACACAGTGTCCCACTGTTAACACAACGGTAAGGTCTGTCTGAATTTAAATACCCCATAATTACTCTTTGCAGGGTTTCAGAAAAATCACTAAACACTAATATACCTAAGAATATACTCGCTGAATTTTCAATACATTCAGAAAGAAAGAGACAATATCGACAAATCTTTAATAGAAAATATCGCATACATTTCTCTTTTTAACAGAAAACAGTTCACTTAGCCTGTTTCCTCCTTTAATGACGAACTACTTCAGTTTGCTATAATTAAATTAGTCACAAATTTTACTACATAAGATCTGAATATAAACTGAATAATTGGTAATATATTTTTCTATAATTTTATTGCACATTACAAATTAAGATTTACATACGATTTCAAAAGTCCCCATATAGAGCCTAGTAAATACGTAATTGAAGACAAGTTTACTGATTGATTTCATTTATTAGTAGCTTACACACAGTGAGTACTTCGTACACAATCAAAAAGTGCACCAAAAGTGCAAATTTCTATTTTTAAAAAAAATTCTCCATGCGACGTTATTTCGAAACACATACGAATAATTTATATGGAAAAACTACAATTCCTAGTAGCTTGAATCAAGTAGTTTCAACATTTAAGTAACGTTTACAGATATTTATATAGAAAAAACATTGGAAGTTTCGTATTTACATTTACACCGTACTCAAGAGAGAAATGAAAGGGGTACCAAAAACACATAGGTGAAGTAATATTTGCTAAACAAATTTTATGTCGGTTTTTGATTATTTTTTTTTTTAAAATGTTGTCTTTGTTTTTGTTGCTTTCAACATATACATCAACTAAATCATTACCATCATAAAAGGACGTGGTTTAAAAGATTTATGTCAAAAAGACTATAGAAATACGTAATTTACTTTTATATATTTGTAGAGATTTCTACTATACCGCACAAAATAAATATACTTCTAACATAGTTATATGCAATATTGATTGAAAGGATTTCCCCATTCTTCCCTTCTTCTGACATGCTTTTTTTTTCAAGTTCTTTGACAATGAGCTAACTCTAAAAAGCCACCTCCACCACGAAAAGAATTACATCATTTTCCTTTCAATTTTATGATTATTTCTTATATATACATATATATATTATAAATTCAAAACGAAGGAAACACACAGAAAGACACAGACATAATTCACATCAATATTTCGACCAAAGTGTGAAGAGCGAAGAGGAAAGAGTCCCGAAGGAAGGCAGGGCGGCGACTATATATATATAAAGATTTCACATAAACACGTGAAATAACAATCAATGATCAAACCAAAAAATGAAATGTGAAAACAAGACTAAGATCTTTCAACCGTAACAAGCGGTTTTCGTCAGAGTCAAAAACCCAAAGGAATATCTATATTTGTTTCATTTAGATATTCATTTAGATATATGAATCAGGACAGTTGGGTTTTTCACTCTGACGAAGACCGCTGGTTACGGTTGAAAGATCTTAGCCTTGTTTTCCCATTTCATATTGTGGTTTGATCATTGATATATATATATATATATATATATATATATATATAAATAATAGCAAATTGACGTGAGTCTTTTGTTTCGAACCATTTCAAATTTTATTTGTACATTCACACACACATAAATATCCTGTGATTTACTGCAATGACAAAAAAAAATAATAATACTGTGACAACTTCGAAAATAATAATGTTATATAGATTTGGTCAATAGATATTCCAAGGAATCGCCATCACATTAAAATTTAATCAACATAAGTTGCAAAAATGTGATCATAACTGGTAATTTCCTAATTTCTTTTGCTGCAATAATCTCAACTTACCTGTCTACTTGTATACTTTTTCCGTTCAGTTCATTTCATTTTGACTGTGGCACAAATCACCGGATTCTATATATTCAAAGTTCCTTCCCCAAAGACATGAAAGATAGGCATGTTTAACACAGGAGGTGAAGTTCTAAATGTATATAAACTTTTTTTCGGAGTAATTAAAAATTATTTCAATCTCAGCTTCATTCATATAGCGAAATTCTAAGATTTCAGTCTGAATACAGAGTCCAATCATTATTTATGTTCGGATAGATTGAAATAAACGGATTAATATCACGGTTTAAAACGATTTTCTGGCAAAGGCGATTAGGTGGAAAGTTGTTGCGAATAGCAGTCATTGAGCTAAAATCTTTTTCCCTCGGACAGTCTTCAGGTGGGTAATTTGCAGGCACTCAGGAATTCACCAACTTCGTGCTATAATCGGTGTCAGCATTATTGTTTTCCTCTCTCTCACCTTTTAACAAGATGCTTTCTTTTATCTCTTCCGTAACACTCCTTCTGTTTCTAATAACACTTCTGTTTCTTAGGATATCATTTGTTCCTCCCGAAATATTGAACAACTTATCGTTAACAAATATAACAAGTGTTCACAGATTTTTTTTTCTCTATGATGTTTAAAATAACATGCCAATGAAGTGACCAAATTTAACCAAAAGACAACACTTCAAAATATTTGAAGTAAAAATAAAGATATCACTTTGAAGGATGAACTTATGTTGCTAGCAGTTTCTACTCTCAATAGAACCCGTTGGTGTTGAGCCACATTTACTAGTTTCTTGGCTATAGCTTTTGTCAAATATCATGGGTTCAAAAAATATGTAGTCCCGCTTTTGAAATTTAGTCCAAAAATCATATCTGGTTGTAGGCTAGGTTAGGTTTCTATGGACCCAAGAGAGAATATACATATGCCAAAGATTATCACACTGTGAGCATTATACACTGGTAATCCTAATTTTGCCTAACTCAAGTGTACTTAGAGTAGGAATCTTTAACGAGTGTCTGACATCGTACAGGCTCGGGACCGATGGCTGAACATACTCTCTGAGGGCAACATGACCAGATTTTTTTGGATCTACCAGAACAGAGGTCAGCATGTAAGCCATTGGGCTACCCTGGTCCTTGTACTTATAAGGAATCCTCTAAAACAGTTAATAGACAGCATAGACAAAGGTAGGCTGAGTTGATATGAGTGTAAAGTAGACAGCTGTGGTTTTAAGAGACCGGAGAACGTCATATATGCTTCCGTCCTGTTTTCAGTCGACTAGGATTCATTCAATTTTGTTTATTCCGGAATTGTTAGTATTGTATGTCCTAATTCCTCTCTCTCTCCAACTCCTTGCTTAAACCTATTTCTATTTCCTTCTACCCCATTCTTTACACTTCAATTTCTTATATATTTGTCACCATTCTTTTGTCTATCATACTTATATTAAAGTAATAAAATGACAGTTGACAATTTCGACAATACTAAGAAGCACAATTTTAACTCATTAGTTGTGCAGTCCATAATTGTGTGGTGTTCACTCATACTGAGGTAAATCGATAAATCAAAGTCTCCAAACATAAAAAAGAAACTTTTTTATTCTACGAGTTTCAAACATTTCGTGCTCATCGTCAGGTAAACTTCTAAATAAAAGGAGTAGAGGACCGACAAGAGTCGAGCGTTAGACTTTGGTCGGTCTTCTACTTCTTCTTAATTTGGAAGTTTACCTGACGATGAACACCAAGTGTTCCAAACGCAATGATAAAAAAAGCTCCCTTTTTATGTGTGGAGACTTTGATTTATCAATTTACCCCAGTATGGATACAATTTTACAAGCCAACAGTTCGCCGAATTTATTCGGTACCTTCAATTGCAGACTTTGTTCAAATGAACAAACTTTGTTCATCGTTTATCATTCTAACACCTCTTGCCTGTATTAGTTTTGTTTTTTTTTCTTTAATCATTATCAAACACCAGGGCATCAGTAACAAGATAAGCAGGTGAGAAAATCAGAGTTAGAATGATTAAATAAAGAATTTCAGAATAATGGGCAATAAATCACAATAAACTCATGATCTGTTCCGAAAATAGAGAATAGACAAGTTCCAAAGCCGGTAGTCATACAATTCTTTCGTGAGTCAAGCCCACTTAGTAATTTGTCGTATTTTTAATGTGATTTTTTAAGTTTGGTTCTTTAGTTTTAATAGCAGAATATGGTTTTAGCCCACATGACCGCGAATACATCATTACTGTACAGACGAACTTAATCTCTGACATGATTTACTGACATTCCAAGTTATAGTAGCACAATCAGCAAGCAGTAGAAGGCCTCTGGTCTGGAACTAGTTAGTTACTGGCTAGTTACGACGTGCACTATAGTGCGCGGATATATTCGTTGGTCGTTGGTTGGTTTTAGTTCCTTTCACTTATTTTCCTTATTAAATATTATTTATGAACATTGTAAGAGTCCAAGATTTTACATCAGTAAAGGTTTAATTTCAAATATTCCTTCACCTTCCTCTATTTGTTCCATTTTTTTCGTAGAAATATTCTCTTCCTTCTTTAAATTTATTATAAGTAAATATATTAATTAATAGCTTACTAGATCGTATTATTTTAGATTTATTTTTTTAATAATTAGTTCTTATGTAAGATATTGTTGCGGAATTCCTTTATATTCTGTAACATCTTTTACAAACTTTAATTTTCAGCAAAAATTCATTCATCTCCAGATTTCCTTTTTTTTTTCTTATTTAATATTGTTTTTACACTTATTTGTAAAAGGGCATGAATCTTATTTGCTTGAAGTATTAATGGGTAAGGATATGATTGATGAAATGCTCGCCTTTTAGTTTAAAATAATCCACTATAAACCATTAAGAGGAAACAGTTTGCAATGTAACTTTTTATATTTACAACTGTTACTCAAAAAATCTTTATCTAGTAATAAAGGAAACACCAACTGCATGTGAAGCCCTCAGGATTTTGATAATGTCGGCTTGATGCAACTGACCAAACTCTCAAGAGTTATTCGTTACTGGATTTACACACTGGTCGAGAACAGATAACAAAATACACTTGCACACCTTTCAGGGTCATTTTTTTTATTAAGGAAGAAACGCTTTGATACATCTATTTAAAACCTGATTCACTTCACTCCTGCTATAGATTCATTTCTCCATTATGGTTGGCGTCAGTTAGTCCTAGTGGTTAGCGTGTTTGCTGTTCTTACCAGAGGTTATATCTTCTCAAACATTAAAACTTTTTTTTTTTTTAAGTGAGAGATGGAAAAATCTTTTGCACGCCATCCTTGAGAGATCCTAAAACTGCAGGTCCTGAGGCTGAATGATCTCAGTTTAGTTAAATAACCCTGATTCAAATAATTTGAATATGGGAAAATACAGTAATGCTGATGTAGCACCAACCGGTTGTTTAGTATTTAAGGGGCTGAAAAAAAGTATCTATTTGTGAGTTGACATAACTTCTGCATCCTACCAAAACTACTTCAACCTTAATTATATCATTTACTTCATTTTGCAATATTTTATTTAATTACCTGAAGTTACAATCACTAACTGATGATGAATTAATTAACAACTGAGGATCCAAAACTATCTAACATGGCTGTTTATTTGCAACCGTTTACAAACTTACTACTTGCAACTTATGACTCATTTTGAAATGAATACAAATAGTCAAAAGGATCGGTCCCACTAAGGAGGTAAAAACGTAATGCAAAAATTGTAATCGGGGCAAATTAATACTTTTTTTACATGTTACTATTAAATTAGCTCTATGTTTAATAATTGTTAATTATATCAACAATTAATTTGTTAATTATATCTTTCATTAATAATATTCTTCATTTTTTTATATTTTATTCAATAAATATATAATTAATAGAAAATTTTGTTAACATTTAATTTTTTTTTGTGAAATCATAAATAGGAGTTTTGGAATAGTTCATATATATTCTACAATGAAACAAGTTCACTATCCCCTAGAGAAGACAATGTGACGTGTCAGGAGGGAATCGTTATTATTTTTAGGCTCTGATTCTGCGGCTTCTGCCCACAAAACTGTAAACAAATCCCTTTGAGACTGTGAAACCACCAACAAGCTTTCTTGAGAACTTACTTCAACGCAGATTTTCACTATCTTCTACTTTACTCTCTCAAAACTATTTTCTCCCAATTTCACTTCAATCTCTCGTTTTCACTTTTTTTTTGTTATTATTTAAAATAATTTAAGTAAAATAGGTTCCAGATAACTACAGGAAAACTTCAAAACAAATAATAATTTTTCGATAATTTTCAAATCACTCTGTTCTACTTGAAATTCTTGATACAAAAAAAAAAAAAAAACGAACAAAAACACCAAATTTATTCATAATGTGATAAAAAGTAACTTATCAATGAGACATACAATAAAAATTATTAACTCAAATTCGGATATATATTTTCAAAATAAGATAAAATATATTATTGAAAATGTGTTTAAACTCATTTATTTTAGGTCATGAATATAGTTATAACAGGAAACGATTAGAGTTTGTTATGAAACATAATTATATAACAAAAAATATACTTAATTACTTGTGCAATCTGTTATAGTTATTTACGGTATTTACGGTATTGAACCCCGGAATCTACCATTCCAGAAGCGATACGTCACCACTGGGATAACCTTGCCCCATATTTAATGTTTAGTATAAAAATTGATTGTGGATTAAGTTCTGCTATCTTGTATTCTATTTTCCCTTCCCACATGATATATTCCTATTTTTTTAAAAATTCAGTTTGTAGTGATTTTCTCGTCCACAATAACAATTCTAAAAGTTATTTCCACAAAGGGTATATAATAAGATAAAATACATAAAACCGTGTCACCTCGTACGTTTTATGGTACGGTCAACTGACCTCTCCAATCTTCATGACTAACTAATGAAGAGGGAAGAGGTTCGAACGAGTTGAGCACACCATACAACATAGAAGTTGGACAGAGATAAATACGTATTTATAGCTCATTCCCTATTCCAGCACTCTGAATCCTTCTTTATCCATTTTTTCTTCATGCCTTCTAGTAATAGACGAACTACTACATTAGGGTTCCTAAATTTTACCCAACTCAATTGTATTTAGAGTGAGATCTTAACTGAGTACTTGGCATCCTACAGGGCTCAGAACCGAACTCTTAATGTCCTCCCAAAGGGAAAAATGTTTGCATGCAATAAAAAGATTTTGTATGCAATAAAATTTATTGCAGATTTTTCCAGATTTTCTTTGAAGTCATTTACTTTCAAAATACCTTTTTCTGAATACCTGGATATCACTTATTATATCTTTTATCCGCTACAAGTTTTACAGTTTTGGAGATATAAATTCGTATAAAGCTTATTGAAATAATATTAACCGATACCTGATTTGTTCACTAGTAGCGTACCCACAGTGAGTCCAGCACGTTAAAATTAATAAAAAAACAACAAAATGCACTAGTCTTGTTTTTTTTTCGTAACATAATCGGGAAAACCAAGTAACTCACATCTCTTTCGATCAAATGACATCTTGTTTGACCTTATTACTTTACTATAAGTAAAGTATAGTGATCGTGAAAAAATTCGATCTCGAGATTTTGACGGAATTACATGTTTTGAGGTCCCAGAAGTCGTTTTATGACGTTTTTTACGATATGTCTTGTGTGGGTGGGTGGGGTGGGTGGGTGGGTGCGTGTGTTAGCATTGCTTGTTACCACGCTACGGTCCAGAATCTTTGATGGATCAAGTTGATATTTTACACAAAAATGGGCCTCATAAAGACGAAGATCCCTATTGTTTGGGAAGAATTATGAATGATGGAAAAGTCACTTTTTTTGCCAAAAACCGTTTTTTTTAAAACATTTATTTCTCCTAAACTGATAACCCTAGAGTTTTGAAATTTTGACATTATCTTTGAGGTTTCAAATGAAACAAACGAAAAATATATTCAGAATTTTAAAACAACAGGAAATATTTTTTTTTTCCAATAAAATGTAAAAATTTTTGACTTAAATTCAATCTCAAACCTTTGACAGCGATACAAGCCATACTGTTTGACGGACAAGAATGAAACTATGCCTATAAATAGAACATTATATGGAGAATGAGTTGGATATTTTTTTCGAAAATTACATTCGCTAAAGGGGCGTTACAGTAATTTGTTTTTCAGAAAATGTTTTTTTGACGCTAAACGGCTCGTTAAAAAATAATGAAAATTTGACCAAAAATGGAACAAAAAATTAGCAATTCATAAAAAAAAAATCATAATGTTTCAATTACGGGAAAGAGCAATAACGATATAAAAATCTTTGTTTATCCTAGACTAAGAGATCACCTGCTATACTTGTCGAATTTTTTGTATTTTTTTACATTGTTTACATTAACTTAGAAATTTTTTGAGCGAATCCACTGAGATAAAATTGATGTTTCTAATGGAAAAATGAAAATATATTATTGACTTATAAGAGATGTAAGAGGAATAATATTGTGCAGGTAAATGATAACACTCAATAAAAAAAAAATCGTATATATGTTATTTGACAAAGGCGAAGGAAAATGATCTTATTAAATACTAAGAAGCCATAAAATTCCCAGTATAATAATTCTGTTAAAAACCAAAAATGTAAAAGATAATTCAAAATATAAATCTTTCGTTTAGAGATTAATAACTGTAATTATCGTACATCTTTAATTAACAAATCACCTTAAAACAACATTTTCTTCGCTGTTTAAGATGTTTTTCTGAGAAAAAAAGGGTATTTTACTGTTTCTAATTTGAAAATTTTACATCAATATTCAATGTAGAAGGATGTCAAGTAAACGATGTAAGAAATCTACTGGCTATTTGAACAATAGCCATGTTCTCTTGTAGGATAATATTTCGTTTCAAGAAATGTTCACATTGGTTTTTCAAAAATGTTATTACTGCTGTAGTTATACTAATGAAATTATTTGCAAATAATAAATTATTTGTGATGTACAAAAATAAGCTTATAAATTGATATGTCCTTCAATCACTGTCTGTACTACCTCACGAATGCAATGCTAATAATTACATCCCATTTAGATATTTATGTTATGCTTAAATAATACGTTATGTTTTATATACTCAAGAAATTTGACATTGAGTTACTTATAGTAAAGTAGAGTGTAGGCCACTCCAGATTTTATTTGGTCAAAAACCTGATTAGCAAATTTATAGATGTAATTAATTGTTTTCAAAGTAACTTAAGAAGGCAAAAAAAAATAGCTGTAAATCACACAGATTTCAATTAAAGAAGAAGAATAACTATACTTGTGGTTAGCTATTAGAGCACTGTATCATTAGTTGTGCAATCCGTAATTGTGTGAAATTTACTCATTCTGAGGTAAAATGGATAAACAAACAAAAGTTTCCACACAAATGAAGTTTTATTCAACAACAACAACAACGCGTTTCGAACACTTCGTGTTCATCATCAGGAAGGCACCACATCCTTGGTGTCTTCCTGATATTGAACACAAAGTGTTCGAAACGCGTTGTTGTTGTTCAATAAAACTTCATTTGTGTGGAGACTTTTGTTTGTTTATCCAATTTACCTCAGAAAGAGCATTGTATATTTCATATTAGAAATAAGGAAAACCGTCATACCTCATAAGATGTTCTTGGAGTCGTTGGAGCTCTTTTGGATGTTGTCCATCTTCGATCACAATTAACCTAAGAAGCTGTTATCAAGGGGTTTATAACAGCACCTTAGGTTAGTTGGGATCGAAGATGGACGTTCGAAAGCGCTGCAACGACTCCAAGAACACCTTACAAGGTATAACTTTTTTCCCTATTTCTAATATAAATCACACTAACCTCATTGATAGTAACAATATGCATGAATTGTATATTTTACTGCAGTTTTAAAATATATCTGTGTACCAGTGCATATTAGCAAAAAATAATAATAATTAAATTGACTGTATTTTTTGTTTAAAACCGAAGTATATGTGATTCGTTATTCCTGATATTGTAATATATAGAAGCTATATTTATAACGTGGATCAAAATTTATTAGGAGTAAAATGTTGAATAACAAATACAATACTTCATAAAACACATAAAACTCCATCTATGGAATAACATTATGCTATGAATTTCAGAAAAAATGATTTCTAAAAATTACTATTGGTAGTATTGTACTCACTCACAACTAAATGGGCTCCAAATAACAAATACGCCAAACTTTTTGTTCCCAGAAGAGTACTAAAAGCGAAGCCTATAAATATGAGTGTTGGAGAAAATTACTATAATTTACTTTCAGTTTTCAATTTCATCAAAGGGCAAACAAATGAACCATAATCAGACCTTGAAGTTAAAAAAAAAAATAATAGAAAACTTACTCGGTAGCACATGGCAAGAGCTAATTTTACACTTTTTCTGATTTTGAGATTTTTAGTGCTCAGGTATCGTTAAAGTGAAAGACCAGTGTTTTCAAAAGGTAATTTGTAGGTGTTTTCTGATTTTCTTAAATGTCATTTCTTTTTAAATATTATCTGAATATTTTGCTATTCATATCACAAAACTTTTACAGATTTAGGTGTAAGTACAATTTAAAAAACCATTCTTATAGAACTTAAAACGTGATGAAGGATATAATTTTTTGTTTACTAGTAGCACCGACAGAGGGAATACGAAATCAAAATACACGATAGATAAAGTAGTAAAAATGCTACTTCTAATTCATTAATATTTTGTTGACAATAATTTTGATCTAATTTTTCAGTTTTTTTTTACATGAAAACTTGACGAGAAAATGCATAAAAAAAATGAAACCATTCCTGTTTAAATCGGGTGGGGTGACGTTTGATAATTTTTATAGTATGAACGCATATACACTTGACACTTGATTTTTTTAAAGTGTAGATCAAATGATTTGAGACATTTTTAGTCTTAATAAAAGTCCAAAATAATATAAATTTAAAAAAATATATATATTCCGAATGTACATATAATGCTATTTTATTTCATTATGTTTTAAAAATCAAATCAGCTAAATGATTTCCACCATTGTCAATACACTGTTGGAGTTGTTTATGAAAATGACTGAAAACTTTATGGATCATTTCTTGTGAAATGGCTGCTATGTCTAAACGAATTGAACGTTTTAAATCCTCAATAGATCCATGCAGATGATTGAATACTTTTAATATTAAATATCCTCACAGGAAAAAAACCCACGGGTTCAAATCAGGAAATCTTGCGGTACCTAATAAGATTACAAAGCAAGAAATCAAGTATCAAGGAACAACTCCCTTAAAATGTCCAACAAACGTCTGGAAGTAATTTTAATAAAAATGAAATGGCATTATATGTATATTCCAAAAATAAATTGGATTTTTAAAAATACTTTTTATTTTTTGCTTTTATTAAGGCTACAAATTTGTTAGATCATTTCGGTCCACCCTTTGTTTATATATGGTAATAGGATTATCGTTAATAAAATCCCAATTGTCTTTAAAGGTAAACAAGAGTGGATGTGATCAAGGCCAGGATGGGTGACCCTTGCAATGCCTTCCTGCAGTCATCTTGTGGTTTACCACGCTATTGAGTTATAAATCCGATTCCGTTTGTTCTTCGCACGTAGATACATTGCAATCCTCTTTTTCTCTTTCTTATTAAGGAAGTATAGAAAAAAAAACGAGCTGTCTATTTCCTGGTTTAGAATAAAAATTCAGTGTTGGATGATCTTTTACTATCTTTTATTCTATCTTTTCCCTCAGATATTCATAATTCTTTAGAAATTCAAAGTTTGCGTTGATTTTCCTCATACATACTTACAAATCTAAAGGTAATTTCTACAGAGGATATAATAAACAGAATTGTAAATACATAAAACATCCCTGTCCTGTACGTACCATGGTATGAATAATTGATCTCTCTAATCTTTAAAAGTAACTATTGAAGATCAAAAAGGTTCCAACCTGTGTATACAGGTAGGACTGCTACCAAAATTTATATATATATATTATAAACAGGAAAACGATCCAAAAGAACAACAAACGTTTCACGATGAATCACAAACACAGAACTAAGGAACAAACACACTTACTGCCTCTAATTTTCGGTTCAACCGTCATCAGGGGAGTTCAATCTAAAATTAGAGACAGTAAGTGTGTTTGTTCCTTAGTTCTGTGTTTGTGATTCATCGTGGAACGTATATATATATATATATATATATATATATCGTTGTTTATATCGGCCAGTGGACGCATTTACGTTTCCGTTCCTTCATTCCTTCTCCTTTTTATTTTCTTTTTTTTCTTCTCTCCTGAAGACGGCAAGACGCCAAAATTATCGAGATTCGTGAGTGTTAGTCCTTTTTCTTGTGTTCTCTAGCTGTAACTTTAATTATATATATATATATATATATATATATATAAACTAGAATTTAAAAAAAGAACACATAGAAAGGAAACCACTGAACTCAGTGGTTCAGTGGTTCCTTTAGTTCAGTGGTTTCCTTTCTATGTGTTCTTTTTTTAAATTCTAGTTTATTCAGTTCGAAGAATCGTTTCTCTAATTATATATATATATATATTGTTGAAAATTAGACCATATTTAGCTAAATATGGTCTAATTTTCAACAGTTTGTGTATACAGGAAGGACTGCTACCAAAATTTACAAATATATATATATTCATGGCTCATTTATAATTCTTTCTTCAATTGTTCTTCACGCCTTCATATTTCTTTTCATTTTCCTAATCCTTGGTGACACAATTATTTCTTCTTTTCTGACTTCTTTTTTTAATGCAACATCGTTTTCCTAACTGGTAACAAAACTCCGCTGCAAATACACTGCAACAAAATTTAAGCAATTTTCTCAATTAAACAAACTGGTCCAAATGATGTTTGATTATATCAATTCACTGTTGGTAAGTGTTTCCAATCAGAAAGCATCAAAGAAGTATAAATGGTAGAATAAACCATGAGTCCTCACCAATTGAATAAAACAGCTTTTTTTGTTGATTGCTAACACTTTCACTAAATTATTTATTATTATTACTATTTCTTCCAGTGATTGAATCAATTATTAAATCCGATATAACATTACGCCCTAAATGTAAACGATTCATAACTAATCCAGCCCGAAAAGTACTTCGGATTTTTTTCCATTTCCTATCTCAAAATCAATTTTCTCAGTTATAAAAATTTGTTCAATTAGTAACTAGTTGGGAATTATTACAATATGCGTTTTCAATATGGCCAAAATTATATTTTTATACTTATTAAATATCAAAATCTCAATAATCTTTCAAAATCTTCTTGACAATTGGTGACTTCCAAAACCGGTTAGATTTCAGCACAACGGACGAGGGAAGACGAAGTAATAACATTACAAAAATAGATTTTTTTTTCTTAAACAGACACAAAAATATATCTCGGAAACATAAGCAACATATCTACACTCCTAGCTATGGTATTGTCGTTTATGATTCAATTATAACAACCACATTAGTTTTTCCAATAGTTCGGAAAAATAGTTCCAATAGTTCTCATTTTTATTCGACCCGCTAAAGAGTTAATTTGGAGTTTAGTTTATTTGATGAATGAATTAGTAAAACGGTAGAGAAGGAATCAAACTTTTATTTAAGAGGAATGTGAACAAAGAACTATGATTTTCTTTGATAATAAGAGATATATAATTAGGAAATGTTATAAAAGAATTGAGGATAGGAGGACCGTTACCTGGTGGGAGACTCTTAAAAGGGCAACAGGTATCTGCTACAGGGCAAGAAACCTTAAACCAAGAGAAAAAAAAGCTAGGCATACTTTGGGAAGCTATAAGATAGCATTAAGGCCAATGGTGTCTTAACTGTAATGCCTTTCCACTGCTTTCATTAGCCTTCTCGTGGGAACAGCGCAGTCACTCGCCATGTCCCTATCCTGGTCCTTTCACGGCATTCCCTTCAATCGCTCTCCCTCACGCCTTCCGTCAAATAGTTTTATATATATTTATCATATTCAACAAATTTCATAATAATTAACTTACAATATTATTTTAATATTATTATTTTATTTATTATTTAATAATCAAGAACGAATTAAAACCAAATGAATTAATTTGTTCTATCAGATTAAAAAAACAGACCCATTTTAACGTTTTTTTTTTACTTTGTAAATCGATCCCCTAGAGGGTGACAACTTCAGCAGTTTACCAGCTTTTTGTTCTTATTGGTGATCCTGCAGATTCTACATTGGAAGTTGTAAATTTCGCTTAACTCAAGTGCATTTCGAGTAGGGATCTTTAACGAGTACCTGACATCGTACAGGCACGGGACCGATGGCTTAACGTCTTCTCCGAGGGACTACATATTCAGATTCACCTCCTGCGTGAATAAATCGAGGGCCAGGTGGGTTTCGAACCCTGGACTAACAGCGCAGAGGGGAGTACCATATGTTAACCACTGAGCTAATCTTGCCCTCATATTAACAGTTACTTACTACACATTTTTGATATGTTATGTAAGATCAGTTTCGAGGATATGTTAAAATATCATGTGGAAATATAAACACAGTTTAAGTATGCCAAGATATAAATAAATATATTTTCTTTTTTTTTCATGGATACAGTACATCCATTTTCATGAATACAATATTGTGGGCTTTATTATGCTGTTATTTAAAATTCTACATTATGTGGCACCAAAGTCCCAAGTTCTCATGGGGCATCTAAAGGACTTTATTCGGCGCTGTGTATGTGTATGTATGTTATTGTGTGCCTGTATAAGTGCTTGTATCACCAGGTGTGTGTGTGTGTGTGTGTGTGTACGTGTTTCTGTGTGCGTGTGTGTGTGCGCGTATGTATGCATGTTTCTATTGAAAAGCATAAACTCTGCTTTTTTCCAATTTGAATTTTTAAATTTGAAAATATTAGAAATTTAGTTTTTAAATACTTTAAACTAAAATATCAAACAATTAATAATTTTAATACTTATTTACAAAAAAAATATCACACTTCTTGAAAAAAACTTCTAAAACAAAACACTTTAAAAACAAACTCTTTTGTCTTATGAAAAAACAATAAATAATTTTCTCTCAAAATGTTAAATAATTATTGTGTTAAATCCTTAATTATTTATTCTATTAAATATATAAATAAATATTCTGTAATATGAATAATTTCTGAACTGAGAAGTTAAAATTATTTATACAATTAAATAGCATTATGGTTTAAATATTAGTGGTATACATTTATTTTGTTTTTTAAAGATATTATGTTACAATATCATCTTTCTGTTTTAAACTACGCTATAAGAAAGTGTGTGCCTGCAAAAACTTCTACACACTAATTAGAAGCATTTCTTTCCACAAAAAAAAACTGTAAATGTCTTGTTTCCGATTTTAAACCGTATCAAATATACATTTTACCCTTCAAAGGGGCAAATGGTATTCTTCGGTATTATGCTAATACGAAAACTATTTGCTCTACAGTTCAACTATCAATCATGTAGGATTAAAGTGGGGGCAATTTTTGTTAATGATTACATGATATTGTGTTTTGGTATACCATTTACGAATGTTATCCCTGATGTAAGAAATGTCAAAGGAACACTATTATAGTAAAAAACTGCTTACTCCTCATATTCTTATACTTAATTAAAAATTTTTTAAAAAAAAATATTCGTTATGAAAATAGTTTTTACAATTCTGGGATTCAAAGTAGAGGTTATTCTGAGGTGTACTTTTAATTTTTTAGAAAAAAAATACGAAAGAAAAATAGAATACCACCAAAATGAAGAACGGTGCAAAAATGTATGTATTCCTGATATGATAAAATGAATTTCTGATGTGAGACAAGAATCAAACATTTAAACTATTTTCTAAGATTCTTTTATTTAAAGGGGCAGTGCGGCCGTCATTTCACAAGTAAAAAAATATAACGGAATTCAGTCATAAAACTTTTCTACACATTAATAAATTAGTTTAATTCCAATAATGAGGTTATTTAAAGATAAATTAAGCTGATTATACCATATTTGTTATATGTTATTATGGCAGCGATGAAGCACAGACTTGGAGTATGATCTATAGTTCTAAATTTAAATTATTTCAATGTCAAATACTATATTATTGTGTTTTTGCAGGAGCCACCAAGTCTGAGGTTACCTGGAGCAGTCACCAATGCCAAGCCAACCAAGTACCACTACTTCCCGCACAACCAGCATCTCTACTATCTGCCTGAGTGCGCTGTCCAACAGGTATGCTACAAATATGGCTAGCGCTAAAATATTTCAGGCAGTTTTATTCACTCTGCTTAAAAGCTTAGGCTTTTTTGTTGGGCTTTCACCCACTGGTAGAAAGGCCGCTCGATCGTGAGCAGGCTTGACTACTATCAGTTCCTTTTCTTCTTCCGACTATCAATTTTCATTAGAAATTGATAGTTTTAGTTGGCCATCAAGCTTAGGATTCATGCGGAATTTGAAAATCTGAAGTCGGTTATGGCGGACTTTGCCAATTTGAAGTCGGTTATGACGGACTTTGCCAATCTGAAGTCGGTTATGGTGGACTTCACCAGTCTGAAGTCGATTATGGTGGACTTCGCCAATCGGAAATCGGTTATGGTGAACTTCAGCTGTCCGAAGTCGGTTATGGTGGACTTCACCAGTCTGAAGTCGGTTATGGCGGACTTTGCCATCTGAAGTCGGTTATGGTGGACTTCGCCAATCTGAAATCGGTTATGGTGGACTTCGCCAGTCTGAAGTTGGTTATGGTGGACTTCGCCAGTCTGAAGTCGGTTAAGGTGGACTTCGCCAGTCTGAAGTCGGTTATGGCGGACTTTACCAATCTCAAGTCGGTTATGGCGGACTTACGATTGCTTGGAGTCGCTAATGCTTGCATTCTTCTCCTTCCTTCTCCGTTACGTTTTACTTTCATCTCTTACTCCTTATTACCTGTTACTTTTCCCTTTCCCTATTCATTTTCCACCAAGCAGTGCTTGATGATCTCTTTCTCAAAGTAGCCATCAATATTTTAAAGAATACAAGGCTTATGTTGATGTAGATTATGGAAAGCCGCCTCTTCGAGTTTTACACTGCGCAATTCACGGGGACTGTCTCGTTTTCCTCATTTGTGAGGATACGGTTGGGCCCTCATGACATGGCAAAAGGGCTTCACATTAAAAACATCTACTTTCTCTGATTTGTAAGAGTATGGTCGAAAGGCCGAAGAACTTGATTAAATCACAACAGGTATGTCATAAAGCCAAGTTCCATTAGGCTAATGTACAGGAGGAAGGTAATGCACGAGGTTGTTGCCTCTAGAGGGACTTTTTCACAGGAATTCCTCGATAGCCGCTGTGGTCTCGGCTCCTATCAAAGGGTCATTACAGCGTTCTACCTGCTGGCCACTCTGATAGTTCAAACTCTCCAACAAACTAACCAAATATACCGTTTTCACCAATTTTTTTTCGTTTTCGTTCTCATATTGAACATCTAATGCTTAAAAGACACTTCTCTTCCGAGAATGTGACCGTATCTAATTCAAACATGACCTTTTAACAGCTATAGTGATAAAGGAATTTTAAAACTTTAAGGAAACGACTAGGCTAGTGGCTGAAACGGATTAACCAAATAAAACTTGCGTTTACCAGATTTAATAAGTATAAAAGAGAAAAGGATGTATTTAAACAACCTTAAACATGATTAATACAATTATCAAACTAAATATATTCTACTAAGTTAGTCAAGCATAAAATTATAAGATCTCAGATCAATTTACAAATATATTATGAGTTGACTTCGAGGGTTCCCAGTCTTCTTGTATGTATGAAGTAATCATATCAAACTAATTAATGAAAATATTCAATTGTTCTTATGACTGTAGTACTGCTTATAGTACAACTATTTATTGTACTATATATATATTTCGTTGTTAGAACAACGGTTGAGATGGTCAGTGACTTTTGCAACCTCTACAACGTATAAGACCCACATCACCCCCCTGATTGTTGTCCTGAAGATGATTACGGAAAGTGATCGAAACGCGTCCACTACAATCGCTGACCATCTCAACCGTTGTTCTAACAACGAAAAAGCTCTTTTTAGGCAAGTAGAAGTTCTTGAGAAGAAGCTCATAGACAGGAAATACCCTGTCGTGTTCAACAAAGCATATATATATATATATATATATATATATATATATATATATAAACGGTCCGGAACAGACAGCAATACTTCAAAGTTAGAAGTATAACATAAAAATAAGAAAACACAGACGCTACAATTTTTGGTTTAACCGTCTTCAGGAGAACAAAAAGAGGAGATCGAAAGCATAACGCAGCGACAAAACCAGTGTTATTGGTTAGTCCAAGTAGGGAGGAGAGAAAAAGTTGAGGAGTCAAGGAATCAAAAAGAAAGAATATAGTGAATACTAATAAAATGGAAGTAACATGGGAAAGATGATAAATTAAAAAAACGTTTAAGGAAAAAGATTTTAAAGGTTATAAAAGATGATAA
Organism: Hermatobates lingyangjiaoensis; assembly: GCA_026182355.1. NCBI lineage: Eukaryota > Metazoa > Arthropoda > Insecta > Hemiptera > Hermatobatidae > Hermatobates > Hermatobates lingyangjiaoensis. The sequence goes on along the minus strand of JAPFBL010000175.1, from coordinate 214,509 downwards.
ATGGAGAAGATTATAACAGTTTAGTGTGCAAAAGAAGTGTCAGCCATAGAAACCAAAGAATTATAAATTGTGATTATAAATTACTATAATTTATAATTATAAGTATAAATTATAAAAGAAAGTATTATTAATGAATAAAAAATAATAAAGAAATATAATCATAAACCTAAAATAAGAGAGGAGTAAATCATAATAAATAATTAATCAAAGTAAGAAATATGTACAAAAATAAATAAAAAAGGTAATTGAAGAAATGAATGAATGAATATACCTTTATTAAGGAGCTTATGTCCAAGGTTTATAAGACTGCGGTAGCCGTACTGAGAGCACTGAAAAAGCCCCACCAGGCTTTACCCCCTTCGTACATTAACACTATCGTTAGTATTAACTATAAACTACTAACTCTAGATAGTAATAATAATAATATAATAGCAATTGATATTAATGATAATATAATAATTAGATGAAACGGTCCAACGGACTTTTAAATAAAAACCGTTAATGATATTAATTTAATATAATAATAATATATTATTATCTTAATAATAATTATTTAAATAATTAATAATTATATTAATATAATAATATTATGTTATCATATTAATGATAATATAATATTAATAACAGAGATAATAATAATAACATCGTCAACATACACCCACTGCCGGATCGTTGGCTGTAGCAGCCGCAGCTCTGGCCATCCCAGCCTCTTCCTCCTGCATCACATCTTGGGGATATAACCCCTTAATGGCCACAATCAGAGGGTTGGTTGAGTTTCCATTTCGTCTATCTTCTTTCTTGCCTAACCTGCGGACAAACCTGGAGAGACGCTCCAGCTTGACCTCACTATGCAGGAACTCGCTCGTCGCGTATCATGGTGCACCCAGGATAAGTCGGAGGGTTTTATTCTGAAATGCATAAATGCGTCTCACCAACTTACTCGCCGGCTTAGCCCAGTTTGTAGCCCCGTATGCGACTATTGGCCTTATTAGTGCTTTATGTAGGTTCACCCTGGTCCGGAGAGAGAGAGAGAGACCATAGTCAGGCCATAATAAATAGTAAATGCCACTCCTGGCTCCGTGGGTCTTACCAAGTGTGCAGCTGACATGAGTATCCGAGTATCATAGTGTTCGGTGTGTTATACACCGATACCAACCTTAATGGTTTACCATTATGTTGGACCTGTTTTGATCTATTGCCGTGTACCTATGCCTTTCGACCAAACCACGGAATAAAACAGACAGGTCGATGTTTTTTACGTGATGCCCTTTAGCCATACTGTGGAATCCCAGCAGACCACTACTGGCAGTCCTCTGCCATTATGTTGGACCTGTATTGTGGTGTTTTCTAGCTTGACGTCTAGGTTAGCTGGCAGTGTTGTATAAAGTATGTCTGACCTGACGGCTATAAGAGTTCCTCCATGACTCTTTTCTGCCGTTCAAGGGTAAGACTTTCCAGGTTGAGTAACCAGGTAGACTTAACTTGTGTTGTGCTGCTCAGCGAGTTTCACTGAGCAGCACTAGGTCAATGGAGTGGTGGTTGAGGAACTCCGAGGGCTGGTTCCTCTTTGCGCGAATTCCATTAGCGTTCCAGATAAGAACTATTAGTCTCCTATTACCCCTGTTCATGATAGTAGAGTAATAGTAGCATGGTCCATTGAAGAAATGATTATCTGTTCATATTTAGACCATTTGAGCAGCGAGATTTGGGTTTAATCAGAGTGTCACCTTTGCTGTGATGATTGGTATTCTTTAGAGCTATAAGTTTTAACAGTAGATTGTAGATGTGTTGATGTTGCAGGTTTGCAATGCGGTGTACGTCAGGCTGAACTACACACAACCACTGTGCGCCTGCCCCTCGCGCTACAGAGAACCTTGTTCTGCCTCCATCGATGCAGACGACCACCACACTACCGAGCTCTCTGCCGGCCCCAGGGGAAAGGTAACCAACACACTATTCTTATTAGGATGCTCACTACACAAGTATATTCCTTTTATTTTTTATATATAGATATAGATAACCATGTATATGTAACCATATAAACAAAGTTCAATGCATATATAGAAACATAGAGAATCATAGCATATTCTCTATGCTATTTAGAAACAAAATTCAATGCATATATAGAAACATACGATAGGCTTTTGCCTAGATTGCACAATTAATAAAATAAACCACTGCTATACCTAACATAGAAATATTGTATAAAAACCTGGTCGATGATCAATTTTCAGTCAAAATAAAGATAATGATTAAAAAAAGTAATAAACGACTTTTAAAAAGTGTAATTTCTGATTTCTATTTAATATTTTTATTTATATTTTTTTTATGAATAATAGGAAATAGCTTATTTGAGCATTACCACTTGTTTCTTAAATGACAGAATCAGGGTGTTGCACCTGTATGTTATACAATAACATAAATTCATATTATTAGAAAAATCACCTTACCTCTGTTTACTAACTTGATACATATTGTTTTTATTGAAAGATAGAACTTTATTTTTTTTTTTAATAATTCTAAAAGTTTTAAATAGGCTTTGTATACCTACATAACCCCAACTGTTTTTAATTTTTTTTTCTTTTTTCAATACTCATTTAAATAATATAAAAAGATTTCACATAAACACGTGAAATAACAATCAATGATCAAACCACAAAAAGAAATGGGAAAACAAAACTAAGATCTTTCAACCGTAACAAGCGGTCTTCGTCAGAGTCAAAAACCCAACTAAGAGGGGGTTTTTCAGTTGGGTTTTTCACTCTGACGAAGACCGCTTGTTACGGTTGAAAGATCTTAGTCTTGTTTTCCCATTTCTTATTGTGGTTTGAACATTCATTTAAATTATAAATCTTAAAATAAAATTAATATTAGTAAATGAAAACAAGAAATATATCTTTATTTATAAGTAAAAATTTTGCTATTTCTCGAGAAAGCTATTCCTTGTAAAAAGGTGAAAAGTAACACAAAATAATAGGAGGCACTAATGAGGGACATTTGAGATGTCAGGCTATCTCACTCCGACCAACATCTTTCACAATAATCTGTCTCAGTCACTCGAATTTCCTACCTTTAATAGTGCCACCCCATGTACCGTACCTACCAATATTACCTCTTCCTTTTAATTTTTTCCCCCTAAAGAGGTCAGTTGATCCTTAGTTACTATATCTTCAACTATTTCTGAAGATACTTATAAATGCTGATTTACTTCAAACATTTTCTTATGTCACTTTCAAGAAGTTGACACTTTTTTACTTTACTATAAGTAAATTTTAGTAATTAAAACATTCAATTTTTAAAATGAAACCACCAAACTACACGAGTCACCCGTCTGAACATTTAATCATAATAATAATTAAATTGAAAAAATTGTATGTTTGAAATATTAATATGTAAATTTTGTGCTAGGGATTATTCAAGATACCTCATACTTGAATCTATCTCTGTTAATATTAAAATATAAAATAAAATGGGATGTAATTCATACCAATAGATAGAAGGTTTTAACACTATTTTCCTTTTTTTTAGAGGTTTTGGTCTATCAGCATGTTCTACCTCCATGATATAATCGAATGTTTTCCTTATCTCGACCACGTATATTTAACACTATTTTCCTTCTTTCTCGAGGTTTGGTCTATCAACATGTTCTACCTCCATGATATAACCGAATGTTTTCCTTATCTCGACCACATATATTTAACACTATTTTCCTTCTTTATCGAGGTTTGGTCTATCAACATGTTCTACCTCCATGATATAACCGAATGTTTTCCTTATCTCGACCAAATATATTTAACACTATTTTCCTTTTTTATCGAGGTGTGGTCTATCAGCATGTTCTACCTCCATGATATAATCGAATGTTTTCCTTATCTCGACCAAATATATTTAACACTATTTTCCTTTTTTATCGAGGTGTGGTCTATCAGCATGTTCTACCTCCATGATATAATCGAATGTTTTCCTTATCTCGACCACATATATTTAACACTATTTTCCTTTTTTATCGAGGTTTGGTCTATCAGCATGTTCTACCTCCATGATATAATCGAATGTTTTCCTTATCTCGACCACATATATTTAACACTATTTTCCTTTTTTATCGAGGTGTGGTCTATCAGCATGTTCTACCTCCATGATATAACCGAATGTTTTCCTTATCTCGACCAGATATATTTAACACTATTTTCCTTTTTTATCGAGGTGTGGTCTATCAGCATGTTCTACCTCCATGATATAACCGAATGTTTTCCTTATCTCGACCACATATATTTAACACTATTTTCCTTCTTTATCGAGGTTTGGTCTATCAACATGTTCTACCTCCATGATATAACCGAATGTTTTCCTTATCTCGACCACATATATTTAACACTATTTTCCTTTTTTATCGAGGTTTGGTCTATCAGCATGTTCTACCTCCATGATATAACCGAATGTTTTCCTTATCTCGACCAAATATATTTAACACTATTTTCCTTTTTTATCGAGGTGTGGTCTATCAGCATGTTCTACCTCCATGATATAACCGAATGTTTTCCTTATCTCGACCACATATATTTAACACTATTTTCCTTTTTTATCGAGGTTTGGTCTATCAACATGTTCTACCTCCATGATATAATCGAATGTTTTCCTTATCTCGACCACGTATATTTAACACTATTTTCCTTCTTTCTCGAGGTTTGGTCTATCAGCATGTTCTACCTCCATGATATAATCGAATGTTTTCCTTATCTCGACCACATATATTTAACACTATTTTCCTTTTTTATCGAGGTGTGGTCTATCAGCATGTTCTACCTCCATGATATAACCGAATGTTTTCCTTATCTCGACCACATATATTTAACACTATTTTCCTTTTTTATCGAGGTGTGGTCTATCAGCATGTTCTACCTCCATGATATAACCGAATGTTTTCCTTATCTCGACCACATATATTTAACACTATTTTCCTTCTTTATCGAGGTTTGGTCTATCAACATGTTCTACCTCCATGATATAACCGAATGTTTTCCTTATCTCGACCACATATATTTAACACTATTTTCCTTTTTTATCGAGGTTTGGTCTATCAGCATGTTCTACCTCCATGATATAACCGAATGTTTTCCTTATCTCGACCACATATATTTAACACTATTTTCCTTTTTTATCGAGGTGTGGTCTATCAGCATGTTCTACCTCCATGATATAACCGAATGTTTTCCTTATCTCGACCACATATATTTAACACTATTTTCCTTTTTTATCGAGGTTTGGTCTATCAGCATGTTCTACCTCCATGATATAACCGAATGTTTTCCTTATCTCGACCACATATATTTAACACTATTTTCCTTATTTATCGAGGTGTGGTCTATCAGCATGTTCTACCTCCATGATATAATTGAATGTTTTCCTTATCTCGACCACATATATTTAACACTATTTTCCTTTTTTATCGAGGTGTGGTCTATCAGCATGTTCTACCTCCATGATATAACCGAATGTTTTCCTTATCTCGACCACATATATTTAACACTATTTTCCTTTTTTATCGAGGTGTGGTCTATCAGCATGTTCTACCTCCATGATATAACCGAATGTTTTCCTTATCTCGACCACATATATTTAACACTATTTTCCTTCTTTATCGAGGTTTGGTCTATCAACATGTTCTACCTCCATGATATAACCGAATGTTTTCCTTATCTCGACCACATATATTTAACACTATTTTCCTTTTTTATCGAGGTTTGGTCTATCAGCATGTTCTACCTCCATGATATAACCGGATGTTTTTCTTATCTCGACCACATATATTTAACACTATTTCCCTTTTTTATCGAGGTGTGGTCTATCAGCATGTTCTACCTCCATGATATAACCGAATGTTTTCCTTATCTCGACCACATATATTTAACACTATTTTCCTTTTTTATCGAGGTTTGGTCTATCAGCATGTTCTACCTCCATGATATAACCGGATGTTTTTCTTATCTCGACCACATATATTTAACACTATTTTCCCTTTTTATCGAGGTATGGTCTATCAGCATGTTCTACCTCCATGATATAACCGGATGTTTTTCTTATCTCGACCACATATATTTAACACTATTTCCCTTTTTTATCGAGGTGTGGTCTATCAGCATGTTCTACCTCCATGATATAACCGAATGTTTTTCTTATCTCGACCACATATATTTAACGCTATTTTCCTTTTTTTAAACGAGGTTAGACCAAATGGAATGGTGCTTCTACTTTAAGTTTTTGCTCATGAGCAGGCAGTCCAGGAGCAGTCACGGAGTCAAGAAATGAACTGCTCCCTCATCACTAATTACTGACTTTCAAGTTCTATTTTCGGCTTGATGTAGCCTAACAACTTGTTTGTTGACTTTTCCTGCCAGTTCATTAGTAAGGGTTGAGAGTTGCTCGTTCACAAAATCATTTATTATGAATAGGTAGTACATCTTGAACTCTGGAAAACACCTTGTTAATAAGCTTAAATACGCAATATATATTCATATTGCATATATTCATATACGCACATGCAATTAAATTCAACTAACAGAGCCTACTTGCTACACGTGTATATTTTCAACATAATACGGCGTGTTTAGCCAAACACGGCTTAAAAGTTCATAACTTCGCTTCATTGTTGAATATTCAATTCATTCAAAGCTTAGATTTTAGGCTAGACATACTCAAATCTAGTATCAAAGTTTCAGCTTGCTATGTCTTATGGTGGCTGAATTTACTTGTGACAATATTTTGTTCTTTAAAGGACCATAACTTTGTTTTTATGTTGAATTTCCAATCTATTCAGAGCTTACACATTTTACGCTGGACATACACAAATCTACTGTCAGTCTCAGCTTGCTATGTCTTATTAGTAATACAACCAGCACTATCCTAACAAAGCCGCTACCGTTTATAATTAGGTAAATCAAAGTCATGCGCAACCACAGATATTTTTACTGTGAATGAGATGAACAGAAAAGGGTTGATATTACCAGGTTCATTATACAACTTGTGCACAAAAATTGCCCTGTATATACCCAAGTTTTTCAGAGTAAAGATCGGTAACCCACATGAAAATCTAGGTCATTGCTCGATTTGAAGACCAAACATTTCTTACTGCAAGCAAATAAACTAACCACCAAACCACTCCTGACCACTAATCTTAGCCTTTCTTGAACGGCTTGTATCACGGACACTGGAACTATTTTTAATATTCTTCTACTAAAGTAAAAAAGGGTTTAAAATAGTAAAACAGTTTAAAACTAAAATTAAAATTATTTCTGTCCTACATTAAGATAATAATTCACCTTCATAAACATATAGTTCATGTCACTGTGATTTTGCCTTTTTAGTAGACATTTAATATATATAGGTCAAAACATGAAACAGTTCATTAGGACAACATACGAGTATGAAACGATTTCAAGAAAAGAATCAACGTAGACACAACCAACAACTCACTTGAATATTTCGACTTCGAGGTCATCAGGAGAAAGAAAAGAGAAATAGAATTCAGTCGAAATACTGACGTGAGTTGTGTTTTTTTTCTATGTGTTCTTTTCTTGTAATAGTTGAATATATATATATATATATATATATAATATATATATATATATATATATGTTGAATGCCAGATTAGAATTACCACAACCAATAAGAAGTGCCCAAAGTAATACGTAACAGGGATTGGCTCGTCTTTTTCAATATATATATATTCACTCAAAATTCGAAAAAAACTTTCCAAACTGGACGCAAATCAGTTCAAAAAAGAAGAACTTTATCAGAGGCATCCAAAATGAATGGCCCTTATTCAGAAGGTTTTATTTCGTAGAGACGAATGGCCTATTATATATTCTTAATTAATTACAGAACAATATTGTAAGAATATGTAAATTGGTGTAATGCTTACTTATGCACCATTTATTGATATCATTACTTTGTACAATTTCATCAGATCTGACGTTTTGATTAAGAATAAATGATTATTATTAATTTTCCGTATCTCTTAAGAATTATTGGCAATTTACTTTGTTATAATTTATTTATTTATAGTAAAGTTCAATGTAGACCAATCCACTATTCTCTTATTATTTTGTAAAATACTAGAATCTATATAAATAAAAAGAAAGGTTTTGTCTGTACATTGGTTATAACTGACTCATTTCAAGTTATCTTTATGTTTCATACATTAGACAAACCGAATCTACCCTTAGAAAAATTTCAGTCGGTTTGTCCGCAAAATTTTGTCACAAGTAAACTCAGCCACCATAAAACATATCAAGCTGAAACTTTGACAGTAGATTTCTGTATGTCTAACTTAAAATACAGGCTCTGAATAGATTGGAATTCAACATAGAAGTAAAATTATGTACGTTTAAAGCACAAAATTTTGTCACAAGTAAACTCAGCCACCATGAGGTTCCAACTCTTTGTTTTTCCATAATCCTGAAGGACAGACAGCTGATGTGGTATATACAGAAGCATTTGCTTAACACTGTACTAATAATGACATTTTGTACTACATATTATATAATTTCTAATGATATTTTGTAATACCACGTATCATCTCCTGCCAAAGACGGGTACGTTTGCTAGTCTAAGATAAAGTTGTGACATAAAGAGGCTTTGTTCTAGGTATTGACATTGGTGAAGACATGCGAGCCGGTGGCGGACATGCGATTATGTCGCTCTCCCCGAGACTGGTCCTTACTGGCTTTACAGAACGTGAGAACGGGAAAGAGTCATTACTTGGTCATATGTCGCTGCCCTAAATCTTCAGTTCTAGGTAATACATACTTCTCTTATAAACATTCTACAAACTTTTTTCCAATACCCATCCATATATATGCCTAACGGTTCTCTTTTTTAACTTTATAAAGAACGATGATTTGTTTTATTTTATAATTCGATACATGTCAAGTATCAATGGCTACCAAAAGTATGTGTGTCACCCATGCAAATGGCAACCACCTGCAATATTGCTTAACTCCAGTCATCTTTTTGGAATCGGAGTATTTAACATGATATGACCATCGGATACTCTACGAACTACGTTAGTTATTAGTCTATAGTAATTCAATTACTATTTTTTTTTCAAATCATTTTTCAAGAAGCTAAAAATGTTCCTAAAGAGAGGCATTTAATTATAAATACAACTTGGAAGACACCACAAACACTGAAAGCACTCTGAAATTAGAATAAGTTTCCTTGCAAAATATAAAATGATAAATTTTAATTTTGTTTCTATTTCATTGTCGATACTTTTATCAATATATATATATATATATATATATATATATATAATAAATATCTCGTCCACATATATTTATCACCATTTTTCTTTTCTATCGAGGTTTGGTTTATTTTCGTCGTCAACACCGAAATGTCGGCTTAAAGGTGTTGAATTAGTGAAGCTAGACCAAACCTCAATAAAAAAGAAAAAGAGTGTTATATATATTGCAATAATTTTTTAAACCATGCATGCATAAAAACAGTAGGTAGTGTTTTTTGACCTGACTAAGGTCAAAACGATTAACTGAATTGGTCTTTACAGAAGGCCCCATGAGCCATGACCAGCCCACCTATGCCAGTGTGCCAGGCATCAGGGTCTACGGCATGATGTGCGTGGACAAACTGTCACCACTCTACAACAAGTCATCCAAACCACTGGTATCCTCCAAGAGGAGAGGTCGACCGCTTCGCTACAGAAGACAAACAGGTATCTCTTCAACAAATACTATAAATCTAATTATATCATAGTAAAATGGAAAATGTTACCATAATCTATTATGCTATAATTTAAGTTCAACAAATTCTATAAATCTAATTATATCATAGTAAAATGGAAAATGTTACCATAATCTATTATGCTATAATTTAAGACAAAATAATGCCTTATAACAAGGGTTTCAACATTTTCATATCGAGATTACATTTGAAAACACAAAGAAAATTGGCGTGTGGAAATCAGATTTCAAGAAAAATAAATACTGCATCCCTTTAGAACATGCACATAGTACATATTATCTGTACTAATATTGAAAGAGAGTCTGATAGCGACTGACTGACTAACAAATCAACCCAGAGCCGAATTGACCGCAGAGTTGATGCAAATGTAAAGTGTGGATTCCAAAATTATCATTAGATCATTTGTCATTCATTATTAGACTCAGCCAAAAAACTCTAGTTTGGAAACTCCATTGAAGTGTTACTGGTGTAAGGTTGCAGCACTTTGGGTTAGGTATAATCCAACAGGTATTTTGTAAAGCCTTCAGAACTCAAGGTTGCATGTTGATATTAATTTTCTACATCAGTTTCACTTTTCAATTTCTCAAATTCTGTAGTGCAAGATAATAAGACCAGCGGTAAACATCAAGGTTAGCACTCGCAAGTTGTATCTGATTTTTCCTTCGTCAATATTCACAAAAGAAAATAATGTTTGACCAAATAAGTGGAATCACATAGGATGTGATTTTGCATTAAAAAAATTTTTTTTTCTATATCCATATAATGAGATTATATGTCCTCTTAAAACTTAAATGAATTCCGTACTTTTAATGTTTCTTCATGACGAAGTTCTACAATCACTTGAAGAAAATTTAGCAGTTTTCATTAATATTTCCTCGTGAAATAATTTACAGAAATATAGCCATCATAATGGTACATATCAGACTTTCAATCTGATTCAACAATATTATATGCTTATGAAAAAATATTATTACAACCTCATTGGTACGAACAATATCATTTTATTATTCTTAAAGTTTTCAAAATCAGTAATGAATAATATTATGTCAAAATCAATTTCACCAGTCATTTCTTTTTACATTTTGAGATTGTAAAAGGGAATTTTCAATATTTTTTTTCAAAGAGTACTTAGGCTTAAATATTTTTTTACTTAAGATCATAATAAATAATTTATGCATAAAAAAACTTCAGCAGGCACTTTTTTCATTTGCAAAATTATTTATTGATTTTGATTTAAAATTAAAATTTGAAAAAGATCCATTATGCAGCTGAAATTAATTTTGCCTCTATCAAATGGTTTAAAGTGGCGCTAATTTTAACCAAATTTGTTCAAGAGAAGATTTCCTGCCATCAAATAGCCAAATTTAATAATTATATATATTTCGAATATATATAAAATAGCACGGACTTAAGAATTCAACGAATACGAAATGGGAGTTGAGCTCTTGAAAACACTTATGAGTCTAAATTAAATAAATAAGGAGTAGGAGTTGCCCATTTATCATTAGATTCTGTAAACGTAGTTTGGCAACTTTGCTGAAGTGCCGCAACCTTACTAGTAAGGTAGCAGGTTCAAAACTTAGATATATCTCTAGGACTTTGTATGTGGGAGAAGAAAAATCTTGAGTACGATGTCAGATACACTTGAAATATGGGGCCAGGTCAGCCCATGGGCACGTGATCCCTCCGGAGTGGTAGGTAAGGAGTTCAATACCCACTCTGGTCCTTGAGTGGGAAGGACTCACGCAGAAGGTGAATAAATCTGAGCACATCGTCCCTCGGAGAAGGTGTTAAGGCGTCCGTTCCGAGCTTTTACGATGTCAGGTATTCTTTTAAAATCTCTATTCTAAATTCAATCGAGTCAAAGCAACATTTATGACTCCCAATTTAGGTAGAATATTCATTGTGCGGTATCACAAAGAGTCAATGGCAGGTCTATATGTCTTCTCTTATAGGACTACAATTGCTTAAAACTCCAAACTTAAAATTCTTTCTTTAATAAACCTTAGTCAGGTAAAATTTAGGATTCCCAACTTAGAATAAACTCCCTAATCTTACCTTTTCATAACTAAAATGAATGCAAAATAATAAAAGTGCCATATTTTCAACTCTTAAAATAACAATAATGATGAAAAAATGGAAGCGTGGGCGTTGAAAGTAATTTCTCTTTTTCTCTGAAACCATATTGAACGAACTACTATGACTGAATCTAGTTTTTTTTCGCTTCTCTCAAAATCCTTTGCATCAAGGTCTCATATAACATCGATTGAGTATATTATAGTTCAAATAACAAAGTACATTCAATAACAAAAATAATTTTATTTTTTTCAGATGACGGTGTTCTGTTCCCTTGGTACCGAGTGGCTGCCCTCCTACCCAAAGTGCTCTAGAGACTTTACAATACTACCTACCCATAAACTCAGGCAACAACTCCACCTGACTTCGAGGACTCAACCAAGACAAAACTATATCTCCCTAATCTTATTAAGCTGTACATAGAAAGCTATTATTTATTTATATTAATTTATCTGCGACACTAACATGTCTAACAAATGGAAAAAAAAAGAAAGAAGAAAATTCTCTGATTAAAAGTAGCATCAAAACCAAAGCAATATGATTCCAAAGAAAGAGTTTATTGAAATTGTAAAGGGAGCCGAAGTAACAGAACAATTCTGTAAAGATGTGTGTTGTGAACGTTTCCGTCTCCCTAGTGTGTTACTGGGTGACGGTCAGTTGTATATTTATGAATCAACACATATGGGATACCGGAAACATTGAGGCATTATCTTAGATTTAATTAATATTTAATATACAAATATATTTATAGATTTATCAATAGTTTATTATTTACCCACTTATCCTTTGTTACATATTCATATATTGATTAATTTCATCAGAAAGTTAAAAATTAACTAATAGTAGAAGCGGGAGAAGATAGAATCACCAAACCTGGAGACGGATTGGTTTCTCAGAAACAACGCCAACATAATCAAACTCTGCAGTTCATACTAGTTATATAAACTGTTTACAGTAAATTATATTGGTATATTTACTTTTTACGCTATATTTGGTTATCAACATTTTAAACACTTCTTATCCAGCGTTAAATACTTCTCAATAAAACACCTTCGAGCCAAACTATCGTCTATATGTTTAGACATCTTGAGGGCTACATTAATATAGAATTAATTACAACATGCAAAACGTAAGTTAATTATTTATATACTATAGTGCAGAAGAATAACAATAAACATGTGATGCAATCAATGAAGTATAAAACCTCTATAGAACATATTTTCTATTGCTTTCCTCTCTACCTTATAGTTTTAGACTTCACATGTTATTCTATGTAATTATATTCTAAAAGAAAATAAACTTTATAGAGCTAATGGGGAGGTATCGAAAGAAATTTCTTTCTCTATTTTTGGTATGCAAATCCCCCCCCCCCCCCCCAATCTAAGGGTAGAATTTTAAATAATACCCTTATAATTAATTAAAATATTAAGCATATATAATATATGGACACATAAATTGGTTAGGTTCCAATGTGCAATAAGCGAATCCTCGAAAATAATACATGACAATGTATGATAATGTAATTCACAATATAGGATCATAAAAAAAATCAATATCAGATATTAAAATTAAACACGGAAAAACTACATTAACTTTTGTGATGTAATTATTCACTTATTCGACGTTTTAAAAAAGCTTTACATTCTAAAACAAAAAATTGAAGAATATAAAATGTGACAGAAACTTACAGTGTTTTCGCGTTTTATACATTTCAGAAATATTATCCTAAATTCTGTAAAGAGAGGAATTCTGTAAAGTCATGTGTTGTCAACGTTTCCGTCTCCCTAGTATATTACTGGGTGACGGACTTAATACTGAACTTGCAGTATTAGCTACTGTTTAGTAAATCTCTAATTAGTAAAAGATGATAAGCCATAAAATTTAATTACTTAATACATTAATAAAACCAATGTTCCGTTTGTTTTCCTCAACTTGGAAAAAAACAAGAAAATTTACCTCATTTGGATGTTTTATATAAACAAGCTTTTTCGAAAACTCCATATTTTTTATCAGATTCCCGGATGATAATGATGTAAAGAATTCTTTTGATGCAAAATTTGTGCAATCAGATGCTGCTATGTGGTATTAACTATCATTGGAAAAAAAATTATAAGAGCTAAGGATCGTCCATTTCATCCATCAGAAAGTGGTGTAACCTTATTTTAAAACCTCAATGCAACCTCATTCATTAACTTTTCGAAATTCATTATTTGTGTAAAAAAAATATATGTGGAGACTATTTTTCTTATTACAAAAATCTATATATAAGATATAGTAACTGAAAGCGCACATTAAAATTACTACATCTTCTTCACTGGTGCCATATCTTCTATTTTCACTGATGTACTCTGGTTCAGACTAAGTGACGAGCGTTTTTCATTACAAAAGGGAAAACTCTTTCTCCCAAGAAAATAAATAAATTGTCAATGGTGAAGTTTATAATTGCAGACAAAATGTATTAAAAGAATATTATGACTTAACTGTTATTCGAAGTTAGATATTTTTAAATCATTAGTTGTGCAATCCGTAATTGTGTGGGATTTACTCATTCTGAGGTAAAATGGATAAACCAACAAAAGTCTCCAAACAAATGAAGTTTTATTCAACGCGTTTCGAACACTTTGTGTTCATCATCAGGAAGACACTATAATACAAATTATATCTAATTAGTTACAAAAATTAGAGTGACATAATCAAATTCAATTAAGAGAATTCAAGACATACCCAAGGATGTGGTACTGACGGGTTGGTCCAGTGAACACAACTAGTAGGAAACAGATCCGTTGCGAAAGAGTGGGGATAGCCATTTAAGAGATAAGGTGACCAACCCGTCAGTACCACATCCTTGGGTATGTCTTGAATTATCATAATTGAATTTTATTATGTCACTCTAATTTTTGTAACTAATTAGATATAATTTGTATTATAGTGTCTTCCTGATGATGAACACAAAGTGTTCGAAACGCGTTGAATAAAACTTCATTTGTGTGGAGACTTTTGTTGGTTTATCCATTTTACCTCAGAATTAGATATTTTTTTTTTATTTAGCTATGTAATAGCTAAATACATGCATATTATTATTACCACTGAGGTTTGTATGATATATATTATTAATATTGCAAACCGTCATACCTCGTAAGATGATCTTGGAGTTGTTGGAGTGCTTTCGGACGTTGTCCATCTTCGATCGGAACTAACCAGTTTAGTTTCCGATCGAAGATGGACAATGTCCGAAAGCACTCCAACAACTCCAAGACCATCTTACGAGGTATGACAGTTTGCTATATTAATAATTTATATAATAGTTGTTTGATTTAGGTATATGGAATAAAAAAGGCTATTTCATCACAGTTAAAACATTAGAAAATATTGTCATTTCAGATTGGGTTTATGCATCTTTTTAAACTATAGACCACCAATCAAATTAGTAGCACAAATGTAAGAAAAAAAGAGAATAGAACACTAACCTAAAACATCTGCGTTGGCAATGATGGTGCACGTGTACATGGGGATAACGAGGCGTTGCGGTTGTGACTGGAAACTCTTCTTTGCAGCTTCCTTGACCACAGACACTATTTGTCCTGATAGAGGACCAAATGCTTTACTGTAACACAAAACATTTCCACGTAATCATTTTTACTATAAATTAATACAAGTTATTTAAATTTAATCTATAAATCTAAAAAAAAAAAATCAAATATGTGTCTGTCTAGTGTTTGTTTTCACAGAAGTTGCTAAATGACCTCCCATTTGAGCGGAAGGGGTTTGAACATTTTTTTACAAATTTACAAGCTTTAATGCAAAAATCTTCAAAAAATTGAGCTTTTATAATTTAAAATTGTTAGAAGATATAATACACTAGTGCACTACTGGTTCCAACATTTTTTTAACCAGTTCCCCTTAAGAAATATCACTCGAACCTTATATGTCCTGAAATTCATTTATATATTATAGGCAAAGTTTGAAATCCGGTATTCTATAGAATGCCTAAGGATTGGATATAATGACTAAAACTAGCCGGCATGTATGAAATAATTTATATTTTACACATTTACTAGGCATTCCATCGAATACCAATAACTGGCAAAGTATAAAATCATCTCCGTTTCGTTTGGGAGATGTATTTTTAGTTTAAAACTAGGCTAGAAACTAGTTTAGGCAAAGAATTTTTAGGATGAAACTAGCATGTGTAATACAAAGTGCCAAAATATGAAATATCTTTGCGTGAAAAATTTACTGAAATGTAATTGAAAATGTCATTCAAGGCTGCCATGTTGCAACAAGTAGGTTAATTTATATTTTTATATGCACACTTTGTTTCCCTTAATAAGAAAGGCATAAATTATGTTTTGTACAACTTTTATTTTTTTACGCATTTTGAATATTTTTTTAATGATACTCTCATTATTTTTTCAGAACAAATCAGTATAGTAGTTACGATGACAATCCCTAAACGCCAATCCACACTCTTCCATTTTCCAGTTGCGAGACTAACAACATCGTTAAGGCAAACACCACATAATGTGGCATGCATTAAATCCCTCTCTCATCTTATATAGGCGTTATGAATTATTGGTTTCAGCTGATAATTCATAAATAAATAAATTAAGTAGAATTCTTGAGCTTCAGTTCCTTAGAAAAAGATTTAACCATTTTATTTTATCTTATTATTTTTTTTTAAACTTTACTGTTTTATTGGAATATAATGTTCAAAGTATCAAGGAATGATGACTGTAGAGTTCTACTGAAAAGCAGTGATAACAAAATTATTTATAAAGTCAAGCAATATTAGTATACTCGTATTTCAAAGAAGTACCAGGAAGATTAAACTTATCATTTCATGTACGGGAGATATTTAAAAGTCGTGCTAGAGGGTCTGTGCTTTCCATCTAAATTTCACTTATTCAGAAATACTTTCACTTATCATCAGTTATATTTGACCCTGTGTTTAATGATGTATAGTTAAATGTTCAAGTCTAGAGTGTAAAGCAAACTTTTACATCTAAACATTCAAAATATCAATATATTCTTACTTACAAACTTTTTTTTATTTTTGAAAAATGCACACATCATTTACATAATAATCTCATCAGGATTTTTTTTCATACTTTGCCTAAATAATATTTGTTATTCTATACAATCCTAGGTATTACATACAATGCCTAGCGAAAGTATGCAATAGTTCTCATATTTCATACCTTGCCTAAAAATATCCGGCATTGCATACAATGCTTATGCAAAATTCCGGTGTTTCATACTTTGCCTAAATAATATTTGTCATTCTATACAATCCTAGGTATTACATACAATGCCTAGCGAAAGTATGCAATAGTTCTCATATTTCATACCTTGCCTAAAAATATCCGACATTGTATACAATGCTTATGCAAAATTCCGGTGTTTCATACTTTGCCTAAATAATATTTGTCATTCTATACAATCCTAGATATTACATACAATGCCTAGCGAAAGTATGCAAAAGTTCTCATATTTCATACCTTGCCTAAAAATATCCGGCATTGTATAGAATGCTTATGCAAAATTCCGGTGTTTCATACTTTTCCGGTAACACATTCATCAAAAGAGGTATAATAACTACCTAATTATGAAAAATAGTCGAAAAATAAAACGAAAACAAATAAACTATTATAAACGAAATCAACCAAGCTCAATAAATATTTTAATAATGAGAAATAAAACTATGAAAAATATTTGAATTACAATATTTTCTTATTTACTTACAGTTTTCTTTCACCCCTTGCAGCACCCCAGGTTGGTAACCCACTACATTCACCATTACATTAACCGGCCGCACACCCTCTGTATACACGCTCACTACTGATAAACCAAAGTGGTGACCCTAATTAGATTTTGAAGAGTTATCTGAGAATAACTTCTTAGATCTTGCCTATGTCTAAATTATAAAATTATAATCGATAAAAGAAATAACAAATTGATAGCAACATATTTTGATTAAAATGCTTTAATAACAAACAATATCAGGGAAAACTGAAAACAAATTATCTACAAATCTTATTTCTACATTATTTTTTTTAAACAATTCTGTGCAACATTTTAAAATCTCAAAAATGTGTAAAAAATTGGAGGTTGTCAATTTTGTCATTCGCCAAATGTTCTTACCGATTATTTTTTTTATAGTTTTAATATCTTGACAATGTTTTATTCGTTTGCGCTTGCTGTGAATGGTTAAATTAAGTATCTAAGTTAATTAAAAATATAAGTTAATAACGGTTATAGGTTTTAATTTTAGTATTGCTCTACAAACGGAAAATTTGGCTCATTTGTTATTTAGGACCCATTTTAGTTATGGGCCTGCCAATATAAGAGATTAATAGTAAATTTAAAAATTATTAAAATTAAAGTTATGCGAATAACATAAATTCATAGAGGGCCTTTTATGTATTACAATGAAATCTATAAATTTTTATTTGATACAATTAAAATAAACTCTAAATTCACAGAAATGACAAAAAATGTACTGAAGTATTTTAAACAAAAAGACCATAAATTTAATTATTATTCACAGTGCAAAACCGGATCGGGATTCTAGTACAATATATAATTATATATAAAAAGATTTCACATGGCTTTTTATTACTGCATACTTCCCAAAAGTTGGAAATTCTGAAGAAAATCATCAATCTTTGTTTCATAATACCTGGAAGTTTGATTAATATCGAAGTTCCATTCGTGGACAATAAATGCAACTCCCATCATTGGTTCATCGCACATTGGGCCAGACAACGTGACCAACTGAAACCCGTTAATGAAACTTGTATCATATCGGTGGAATGGATTGTCTTCCTGCCTTTCAAATGGTGACCATACATTTCTTCCCTGGTATCCTAAAGATAAGTACATTACTATAGTAAGCATTTAATAATGTATGGATTTCAAATTATAGTTCATGTTTAAAATAGGAAAATATATGCTTATATATATTACCTACAATATGGGAAAGGCGATCCAAACTGAACATATATAATTTCAAAATCGAAGAAAGTAACAAATAGAGTAAAGAAACACACAAACTCAAATCTTCGTAAAATCCGTTTTCAGGAGAATAGACGGAGAGGGACCAAACAAGGCACAGATACAACGAAAGGAAACCCGCCGTTACCTACCGTTGGATTTCTAAAAATTTGAGTTAGTAAGTGTGTTTCTTTAATCTGTAATATGTATTACTCTTTGATTTTCAACATTTTTACATATATAGTATTTAGTAAGTTTGCAATTTCGGTTTTTAATAGTATTTTCACTTTGCTTAGGTTTATTTATTTTTTCCTACTTTATTTTGCTCTGTTGTCATATTTAACCTCTAACTTATTTTTATTTTTTTAACAACACTACTTTTTACTCCTATTAATGTAAAGCATATACTCCAACTCACCAGGTAACTTGTTGATAAGAACATTTGGTCCACAATTCCTAGGACCAAAACTCCAAATCTGTTCAACTGTTTCATCAGGCCAATCCGCTTCTTTAAACAAGTCAATTAATTTATTCTTCAGTTCGTCAATTTGCTTCCCTACTCCTGAAGTCTCCTTCATACTAGACCATAGCTTCAGTAAGTGTTGATTGTTTTCAAGAAGATAAGTCACTCCTTCTGGGAGAGGAACACTCTGAATTTTCACTTGACACTAAAAGAATGAGAATTACTAAAATGTATATTTAAACTCAGAAATTTTGAGAGAGTTAAATTGTATTACAAGTTTGTTAAAATCTGAGCAAGAATTTCTTACGTTTATTATCATCTAAGAATTTTATTAAATGCGAATAATATTCTCAAAAATTCAATACCTAATAAATTATTATTAAATTTCCTTTGTATCATTTCAAAGTTAATTAGAAACATCAAGATCTACATCACGTCTACACTTTACTTATGATTACAATAAACATCCAAGGAGGCCCATCCCCCAGCTAGGGCGGACCGGGACATCGCCCTGATTCCGCGCTTGTGGGAGCGTTGCGGGACCTAGTACAAATGTTCACTGGTTAATCTGATATACCAGAGGCAGATCTTATTTTCAAATAAAATTGAAACTACTAAGCTCTTTTTATTTCTAATACCTGCACAATATATACATATAACGTTTTTTGTTACATCGAGGGAGGCCCCTCGAAGTGGTTGAGCTGCCCCAGGCCCCGCACCATCCTAGGTACGGCCCTCCATCCAAGTAATAAAACTAACTTTTTTTTCCTCAGTATTCAAGTATGGTAATGACAGAATAAATTGAACTTTTTTTTCCTCAGTATTCAAGTATGGTAATGACAAAATAAATCGAACTTTTATGTTTATGGACTCCTAGGCCAACCATCATATTTTTGTAAAGATACCTGAGATACCTGGTGTGTGGATGTGCATTCAAAGGATTGTGAACACGTTACAGACCATACGGCCATTGAGTATATAACGAAGGGATCAAAATAACATTTGATAAATTAACAGAAAATGCTCACTCGGATAATATCAAAATGAAAAATATAAAATTTAAACAAAATCAAAGTATGAATTTGATGTCAGTCAGTACTTTATGTCAGTCAGAATTATTACAATTCAACTTTCCTTTACATTGGCAACAAGAGGGCGGACTCATTAGCCAAAGTCGGAGCCAAGATGCCTTTTATAGGGCAGGAACCGGTCTTTCCGCTTTCTACTGCTGGAGTCAGACATCTTACAAATACCTGGCTGCAGGAGAATTTGAAGAAAAGTTGGCCGAACTGTCCGGGTAACAGACAGGCCAAGTTTTATATTACGGGTCCTAGCATAAAGCATAAGAAGTTTCTCTTTGGACTTGGGAGAACCAGGTTGAGAAATCTGGTTGGAATTCTCACCGGTCACTGCAGAATGAGGAGATATCTAAATATCATGGGTATAGAAAACAGAGCGGTTTGCCAAAAATGTGGAGAAGAAGATGAAACCTCTGTCCACTATGTGGCTGAATGCCCTGTGTATAGTGTCCTTAGATTAAATACTTTAGGTACAAGTACTATAATGATAGGTAAGTTAAGGGAAATTGAGTGGAAAAACCTCCTGAGCTATATAGAAAGGTCAGGAAGATTTTCCTAGGAGTAGGAATCCGGGTTACCTGGGGAAGGCAAAAAGGGCCCACTTGGCCGGCCTGTTTGCCAGATCATTGATCTACCCACCCTACCACTACTTCCCTTTACATTTGCTTTTTCCAAAAACTACACTTAAAGGCTTTTACCTTTAGTACTGTTCTAGATTCGAAAACTGTCCCTCATTTCTTTGGTTATATTGTAATAGCTATCATAGTAGAGTGCACATATAAGCCAAAGATTGGCTCTTTATGATACACAAAATGAACATCCCTACATAGGAAGTCCCAAATTTTGCCAAACTTAAATTTATTAAGAGTAGAGATCATTAACAGGAACCTGACATCGTACAGGCTCGAGGCCGACTAAAGTTCTCTCTGAGGGAGGACATCTCAGATTTATTCCCCTCCCTCGTGAAAAATTAGAGGACCATGGTGAGTATTAAATTTCAACTCTGCTAGTCAAGAGGCGAGTATCGAGCCAATGGGCTACCCTGGCCACTATCACATTTGTGTTACTTGACAGCCAGTTTAGTTATGGCGAACAAAATTCCCAGTTTCATAATATATCTGGGCTTCTAAATTTTTTCTCACTCAAGTTCGTAACAATAGGGATCCTAAATGACTACCTATTTACGGGACTGATGTATTAAAGTTTCCTCCTTCAAGGTACAGCTTGCACAAGATTTTCTATTTCTCATTAAAAAATCTAGGGTCACAAACAAGATTCGAACCCTCAATAATCAATACTAAAGGTAAGCACGCTACCAATCACAACTAACCCCAGTTAAGTTCACCATATTGGTGTTAAAAGTGTTTATTTGATATGCTAATAATAATAGTAAAATGTTTACTAATTTACTCTGATCAAATAGTTACAAAAATCAAAGGAAACTATTGAATGATAAAAATCATCACCTCTGAGTACTAATTTATTATGTTTTAAAAAAATAATAATAAAAAACCTGCTAGCAAGCATCAATCTCTTCCCTAGAAAAAACCTCAGAAAATGATAGTGTTGTTAAAACTAAATACGTAAACAAAACATTTTTGAAGGTAATCACTAGCTACATTGTAATCTTTTTTTTTTCTTTTTTTGGAGTGCGTTAGAATTAAAGCATATATAACCGAAATGAGTAATTTTACAGTAGCAATTCGAATTTAATAGTATAATAATTCTATTAATGTTGAAATTAATTAAATTGATCATGCGGACATTTTGTAAGGCGTTTACTACATACGAAATATACTCCACTTAACTCGAGGGATACATTTGACAAAGCCAGTGTTAATTAACACCGTTATAGTTGCATGTAAATATACGGGATAATTAAACATAATGGAGAATTAATTAATATATTTTTTTGCTTCATTTTGCAACAATTATTAAAGAATTTTTATCAGAATCATCCTATATATTAATATATTAATACGCTAGGAAAATATTATTCTCTTAAAAATTAATAAAAATCGAAAGCATTCCCATAAATATTCTACTTTAGAAATTTTATTTCATTTATTTTAACCAGTCTAATTACTATAGCCCATATTAACCATCAATAGGTTAGATTAGGTTAGGTTGCAGTGGCAGTCCCACAAGGGAACACACTTAGGCCAAGCATTGGCCCTTTGTGATACCACACAATGAAGATTGATTCTACAGTGGGAGTCCTAAATTTTGCCTAACTCAAGTGTATTTAGAGAAGGGATCTTTAACGAGTATCTGACATAGTACAGGCTCGGGACCGACAGTTTAACGTCCTTATCCGAGGGACGACGTGCTCAGATTTATTCACCTCTCGCGTGAATAAATCGAGGGCCAGGTGGGGATCGAACCCCGGTCCTATCAGTTCAGAGACGAGCACGTAACCACTGAGCTAGCCTGACCTCCTAACCATCAATAACAAGTAATTAAAAAAAAATTTAATTAGCAATAAAGTGAATTAATTGAATTATAAAATTAATAAAAGAAATAATAAATAATTCATGAAGAACAAAAATATGGTAGCACAATATCACAAAAAAAAATAAATATATTAAACTGTATTATACAAGTATTAATAATAAAATATAATTCAATTAAAGATAATATAAAATTAAGCGACAATACGCATAAAGAAAAGAAAAAAATAATAAATTAACAAAAAAAGCCATTTTTTACTTCTAATAATTATATAAATATTGGCCTCACCATCAAAAAGAATCTATTTTCACAAATATAATAAAAATATCAAATACTTCAATATCACTTTTGTTGCAAAAGCTTAAACAAGACCAAAATAGTATAGAACCTTTGGGAGAGACCAAGCAATTTCTCAGTGTTATTATAGTAACATATCCTTTAGCCTAGACTTTGGTACCAATAATAATTTGAGATTCACTGCAAATACTCAAAATATTATTACTGTAAACTAATGCCAATTGGGTGTTACTTTTCCACCAAAACACAAACCCATAGAAAACGACTACGAGGAGAATATAAAAAAGTTTGTCTAAAGAACGTTCAACTATGGACTACTGTATTCAATGTACGTTAGGTTAAGTTGTTGTGGGCCAAGGTTGACCTTATTTGGATTCCAGATCACTGGAACTTTAAGGGCAACTGTAAGGCCGATGAGCTCGCCCGATTTGGCACTACTCTCTCGACGCAGGATATCCTTTATAACTTAGGGACCCCACTTTCCACATGCAAGCTTTGGATCAGACAGAGACTTGATGAACGTGTCAAACAAAGATGATCCAAGGAGGATACGTGTCTTATTTCAAAGCAGTTGTGGCCTTCTTGTAACTCCAGAAGGACTAAAGATCTTCTCCCTATGAATAGAAAAATGGTAGCCAATGTAATCGCTGTTTCCACGGGGCACTAGCTAATAGGAAAACACGCCACCAGGTTAGGAATGGAGGCGAGGGATTTTTGCAGGGCATGCCAGAACGAGGAAGAGACAGTTCCTCACTTTCTCCGTCAATGCCCTGGTTTGGCTCAAAGAAGGAAAGAAGCATTAGGAGAGTACTTCTTTAACAATTTTGAGAACTTAGCATCCACTGGTATCAGGGATTTGTCTAGATTTATTGTTCGAGTGGACCAGGGACGGGGGAGAATAGTCCCAATTCTGTTTTGTGGTATCATAAGGAGCCAGCTTGCGGAATATGTGTACCTCTCTCGGGACGGCCACTGTAACCTAACCTAACCTAGGTTAGGTTGCAGTAGCTGCCCAAGAGGAGAACCCACGTAGGCTATAAACTGGTCCCTTGTGATGCCACAAAAGAAAAATAGGGTTATTCTAAAACCTCAGTTGTCCACATGAACCGCCCCGAGAGAACAATAAATTTGATTAGATCTCTCATACAAGTGAAAGCGAGATTCACCAAATTATCAAAAAAGTACTGTCCTAATATCGTCTTCCTTGAGCCAAGTCAGAGCATTGGCAAAGAAAGTGAGGTACAGGCTTCTCTTCCTAACTTGGAAATGCCCTTCATATACCCCTAACCCCCAAACCCATCCTATTGGCATGCTTACCAATTAGCCACTGTCCAGTAAAAACCGCAATGACATTCACTACCAACACTTTATTCATAGATAGATGCCCATTAGTCTTCTTGAAATTACATTAAATAGTTTAAAATAATTATTATTTGTTAATAAAATTTATATTAGTCACGTGTTGAAAGGCCATATGCACACCACGGCCAGGTGATTGCCACTCCTAATTTAAATAAATAATTGCTTAAATTACCTAAAAAAAATGATCATTACCTGTTTATCGGCAGTCGCTAGAGTGACAACGCCTTCGGCATCCACTGCGTCATCAAGTTCCTGAATCAAAAAAAAAAAACAAATCAATGCTCTTTAAAATAATATCTGTTACAAAATATGTCATATAAACACTATTTTACGAAATTTTCAGGATAATACTATGTGAAGAAAAAAATTTTTTAATCAGTTCTTAAAGTACAACTTCCTTCAAAAACCTATGTAGCACCATAATGACATCTATTTAAAAACTGGAATATAATATAACAATTAATGATCAACAACAATATGAAATGGGGAAAAAAAATACTAAGATCTTTCAACCATAACAAGCGGTCTTCGTCAGAATCGTTGGGTTTTTGACTCTGACGAAGACCGCTTGTTACGGTTGAAAGATCTTAGTCTTTTTTCCCCATTTCATATTGTGGTTGATCAGTGATTGTTATTTCACGTGTTTATATGAAATCTTGTTATTTATAATATAACAAATAGAATATAATCAACCATTTTTTTTCATGATGCATTTAATATCACATATATTTCTATATAGTTATTAAATTTTTCACATTTCGTTCTACCATCCTCTACCACCCAGATTGCAGATCAATAATGTAAATGAAAGATAAATTTATCAATTACATAATAAGATATACTTTTCATATTTTACATGACTTTGAAATTTGTAGTTATTTTCTTATCTTAATACTAATATTTTTTTACTTTACTATAAGTAAAAAGATTTCACTTAAACACGTGAAATAACAATCAATGATCAAACCACAATATTAAATGGGAAAACAAGACTAAGATCTTTCAACCGTAACAAGCGGTCTTGTTTTCCCATTTCTTATTGTGGTTTGATCATTGATATATATACATATATAAATATAGTACAAAATTTTACACTAAATACGTGAAACAAACATCAACGTCTAAACCACAGTAAGAAAATTCTAAAAATGACTACGATCTTTCAACCAAAACAACTTCATCGAGTTTATGCTAAAGTTTACTTACTGAGTCAACAAACACGGCAGTTGAAGGTCCGTGACCTGGAACTGCTAATTACAATGCATACTACAGTGCGCGGAAGAATCGTTGGTCGTTGCTCGTTGACACTCAAAAGAGACTCTGAAGAAGACCAGTTATTTTTGTTAGAATATCTTAGTCCCATAAGTTTAGATTTTGTTTAGACGTTATATATATAATTTATAAACGCAAAAGAAATTTGGTAGTTATGCTAAGCCTGAGGATGATTCGTGGTGAACTAAAGCATGTCGCCATGAGGATAATATCAGACACTAGAGGGTTGCTGCATCAATTAGGAGATCCGAAAAAGAAAATCATATGTAAGGAAATGTGGAATATAAAAATTAAAATGATATAGCCAAAATGTGGTGTTCTAGTCAAGAATATATATCATTAAATTCCTTCTGAATCAGAGTTCTAGTAACTAGAACACGGCTTCATAATGAATTTAATGAAATAGGTATCAAGAAAAGTCTACTCCCTAAATATATATATTAACTTTAAAATCGGAAAGACGATCCAAACTGGATCATCCAAACAAATTCACTTACTAACTTACATTTCGGTACAATCCATCTTAAGAGAAAAGAAGGACGGACGCTAAGCACGTCGGAGACGAACAGCAAGTAACCGACCTGGCTAGGTGTAGGCTTAACCAAATAGACAAGTATATTGTCTATTTTGGTTAGACAATAACTAAGATCAACCATTCTTCATTGACATTCCAAAAACAGGAATGTCAATGAAGAATGATATTTTCCTAGTAATTCTAGCTGGGAGTGAGATAGTATCACGATACTGCCCTTCGAGTTAGCCTTGATGCTATATCAAATCAGGGATGAATGAGCTCAATGAGCAAAAGGGTAATCTTAAAACAACAATATAAGCAGTAATTGTCAATTGATAAGTTATAATTGTATTTAAGTTAAGATTTAATATAATATCACACGGTTAAAACAGAAAGTTGCTTACTTTTGTCGTAATGGGAACCTGAATTTCTTCATTGACCATATCAACTTTGGGAGGAATGACCACTGTTTCTCTAAAAGGCACTATAGGGTCACTTGCATTTATTTCCACTTTAGCATACCTGAACCGAAAAAAAAAAACAAAAATATATATGCATCAGTGTAAATATTGCAACAAAACTCAAATTCAATTGTTTACAAACCTCCATTATTATGTACAATTAATTTACAATTGTGTAACAATAATTTCAAATTGTTAAAACAAAATAATATTACCAAAAACATTATCACACCAATCAAAAAAAATTGAAATCTAGAAATTAATAACAATCCGATAAAAACTATCTTAAAATAGTTTGAGAATTTTATAATTTTCCTTCAAATGAACCAATGCTATACCTCAAATTATACTGAAATTGTAAGCACATGTATTTATTTACTTTTTTCACTATTTATTCCAGTGCTTCTCAAACGGTGCGCCCGGGCGCACTGGTGCGCCCCAAGATAATGGAAGATTAAGTTTATATAACAGATTTATATTTTAGTTTTTGCACCATTTTAATTGATTTGAGAAAACACCAAGTATGGGGTTTTCAAGTCTGAGTCAAGTCAAGGGCTACTTCATATTTTGAACTGGAAGGTAAATTTCTTTAATCTTTAAGCATGAATGGATAATACTTCATCTGTGCATTTACTCGGGGATTTAAATCATTTTTACTAGCCCTCCCTCTCTCACTCTCTCTGTCTCTCTCTCTCTCTTTCTTTCTTTTTCTTAAAAAAAATTATACATTTTCATAGGTTTCATAGGTGCGCCCCAAAGTTTTGGTTTGGTTTCATAGGTGCACCCCAAAGTTTTGGTTTGGTTTAGGTGCGCCCATAGGTGCGCCCTGAAGTAAAAAAGTTTAAGAAGCGCTGATTTATTCACTACTTTTTTTTATGTAAACATAATTCTGATTGGCAAAACTACAACATTAAAAATTTGCTTGGGAAATTCAAAAAAAGAATCGGTACGAATTGACAGTAGTAAAAACATAAATGAATTATTTCTAAAAATGGAAAAGTCTGAATATGAAAAGAAGCAAAAAATGAAAAATTTAATGAAGAATACTTCTTATAAAGGAGAAAAATAAAGAATTGATTTAACCAGAAAAAAATTTGAAACATTAAGCAACAAGGAGCTCATTTTGAAAGAAACTCAACTATTACAGCAAATTTAATGTGAGATCGTACTTATTACTGTAAAATCTACCCCGGACTGGGAAAACATTTTTTTATAAAAGAACATCAGTAACAAAGGACTAAAATTAAAGGAAAAAAAAAAACTCTATAAATTAAACTTATAAGCAGATTTTATGAATACAAATTGAATTTCATGACTTTTAAAATATATTTTTTTAGTAAATAATTCACGGATTATTAAAACTTAATAATATCTTATACACATTTCTCTTTTTCTTTTTTTTTAAGAAATTTTAATGAGAAACTTTATCGGTGGGTATAATTAAAGTTAAATTCATGGTTACACATGAATAATGGATTTTTACAAATTTCTATTTAGATTATAGCATTAAACAGGAATGTATTCTTAAAAACTGCAATTTATTTAGAATTTATTCAGAAACATTGCAAAATATTGAAGCAAGAAGCTGACACAATAAATGATAAGGATCACCTGAAAAGTAATTGAAATTAAATTGTACCTTGAGGTCAGATCTGAAATGCATCTTTCTAAATGAACTTCTCCAGCTGTAAGCAGGACCAGCTCGCCTGTTTCCTGCTCCAGTACCTGGAACAATAAAAGAAATATATGTATTTATTTCGATAGACAATTTTCATAAATTAATTAATTCAAATGGTATAAATCTTGTAAACAAGCATATCAATGCAAAAATGAGACAACACATTCGATAGACAATTTTCATAAATTAATCAATTCAAATAAATCTTGTAAACAAGCATATCAATGCAAAAATGAGTCAACACATTTCAAAATATTTTATAAAAATCTCATACGGAAATTTAAGAAAATCAAATGAAATGAAAAAGAAGTAAACATTTTGAAATATGTATATATAAAAGAAATTGAACTCTTAAGAAGACTGCCAGTAAATAGATAGTAATTAACAATCTTTTCAGAGTTGATTTTTTTATATTTTATTATTCTTCCTTTTTTTTTTGCTCATGTAACCTAACCAACATCCTACTTGTTCCAACCCCCGAACCTTTAGAAACTAAGATTAAATGCTATTCTTTTTAAAAAGTCTAAAAGTCATCGATTTTCCATATCTTCTATGATATTTTTTATTATAAGAACTGAGTACCTAAAGCTCTATTTGACTTGGTAAAATGGCAATAGCAGATAATAATAACCAAGTCTTAAATTACTAACTTCGAATACACGGAATCCTAGACCAAGTAATCATATTATTTGGTTTATATACCGCGAATGGCAGATTGATTATACGTGTCATGAGAAAAAGATAGTGTCAGTTCATTCTTTGATTTTTGGAGGGAGAGAGGGGGGTTTTCCTAGAAGGATTATTTTCACCTGAGAGTTATTTCCATCAGGTCACTTTTTTTTTCTAAATTCAACATCATTTGTCATTTTTCCATCCAACTACCCTCATTAGCAAACCCGTTACACAAACTCTTTCTGAAGCCTATTCCCATTTCTACCTTCTTGGTAGGTGTACAAAGGTATACACGTACTACTTGGTATGTATACCTTCTAGACCAGCTATTCTCAAAGGGGTCCATGTGGACCCCCTGGGGGTCTATGGGACTTCATTGGGGGGTCTATGATCACCAAGGGGTCTATTGGGGGTCTAGAATGTCTCTTTAGTAAAAAATAAATTTATAAATAAAAAATAAAAATAATAAAAATAAATTAATAAATAAAATGAACATAATAATATTAATAATAATAAATAAAATAATATATATAAATGAATATTAAGGCATTCGTATTGTATAATAAGTAAATGAATAATAATGGTATTCGTATATAAAAATAATAAGTAAATATAAACTGGATTTGGGGAGGAAGTGAGCATGAGTAATGAAAAAGTATGTTTTGATAAGTTATAAAATATGTCCAATGTTTTGATATGAGAGTTTAATTCCGAAATTAAAACCCCCCACCATACCAACTACTAGAGTTGGGAATTAGTCGATTGAAATTACGGTAATATTATTTGTTTTATTTATTATTATTATTATTATGGTTTCAATGGACTTTAAAATATAGATATAATTATCGATATTTCAGTTTCTTTCTTCTTTACAATTTCCCCTCATTTTCCTATTACTATGTGTTTTAAAATGAGTCGTCTGTGGTAGCCATTGCAGACACACAATCAGATGTGTATATTTATATATATTCCTTAGGTAGGGGGTCTATGAAAAAAATAAAATTCCTACAGGGGGTCTATGGAAGAAAAAGTTTGAGAACCCCTGTTCTAGACCTTTCATAATTCAATTAATAATTTTGTTATATATTACGCTGTTCCCAATTTATTACTTTTATTGTTGATAAACCTAACAAAGAACACAATATGTCTGAAATATCTTTTTTTGGTTAATAATGTTTATACAACAGGAGTTGTATAAACTGTTTTCAAAAATTTACAAGTATCAGAAAGTAATATTAATTTATACAAATACTATGATATTGAATGTAAAATACAATGTTATCAACTGTAGCACATACTTTTTGCAGACATTCCTCCTTTTCAAAAGCTTTATTTATATCATTGTACGGTAAAAATCTAATGAAATGGTCTCCACATATAAAAATTTTAATGATATAAACAACGCGTTTCGAACACGTAGTGTTCTTCCTCAGGCATTAACTAAAAAATACAATGACACCAGAGAGTTATCTATAGTACAAAGTAAATAAGTACAAAAATTAATATAAAATAAAATAAGACAGATGTACCCTATACCCCCACCCATGTCCATTCCATTACCAGTCAGTCTTGTTCAGAGGCACTCATCCTTAGGTTCGTACTTTCTGCCTTATTTTATTTTATATTAATTTTTGTACTTATTTACTTTATACTATAGATAACTCTCTGGTGTCATTGTATTTTTTAGTTAATGCCTGAGGAAGAACACTACGTGTTCGAAACGCGTTGTTTACATCATTAACATTTTTATATGTGGAGACCATTTCATTAGATTTTTACCCTACAATGAGTAAATACCACATAATAACTGATTGCACTACATTAGACTTTATTTATATGTTATACAATTTTCCCTAGAAAGTTTAATTTGCCCGACAGTTTAAGTAGAGTTACCTGAACGCAAGGATCGGCCTGGTTGAGGAGCCTCAGGCCCTGCTTTAGCTTAGCAAGTTGGCTAGGTTTCTTGGGTTCCACTGCTACTCGGACGATGGGGATGATATCTAAGTGGCTATAACTGAGGGAGGGACACATGAGGGCACTTGATAGTGTGGCACTCTTCAAAACATGTTCTTCCAGACCACCAATACCTGACACAAACAACTTCATTTACTAATACATTATTCAGAACAAAAATAATGGAATTATCCCAAATTTCCAGAAAATGGAATTCATAATCTCAAAAAAAATATTTCCTAAGTTATTTTAAAATGTATATTGCCCAAACATTATTTTTTAACCTAGAATACATTTGTACCAAGATAGAAATGACAACACTCTTAACAAAGAAAACTACCTAAATTAATATTCAAAAATTGTTTTTAGTATACCTTACACATCAATCTCATTTTGTATTAGTTTCAGAATATGTTCATTTTTAAAAGTGTACTCTTGCATGTCAATAAAGAAGCTGGAGAAATTACGTATGAGACATTATGCTGTACTATAACACATAAATAACTACATATCTAATAAAGTTGAGGGATCAACAATTTTAAGATGATCATTTTCTTTAAAATCAACTCTTAATTTTAAAATTCAGAAAATGTATATACTTATTTTTACCATAATTTTATACTATTCAACTGTTAAATAAATATAACTTATTTTGTAGTTAGTACAGTCAGTTATTATGCGGTCTTTATTCATAATTGGAAATTGTAGAAAAAGTTTCCACATAAAAACAGTTTTAAAGTGAAGACAGTGTTTCGAATACATAGTGCAATTTCTCTTATTGTTCATAAACGTGAAGAAGAACAGTACGTTGTTATATGAACATTCATATATATATATATATATATATACAAAGAGCAACACACAAAGTAGGGAAACACACTTACAGACTCAAATTTTCGGGTAATCCGTCTTCAGGAGAAAAGAGAATGGGAGACCAAGCACGTTGTAGGCGCAACGGCAAGTAACCAACCCGGCAACCGCCAGTGCTGTCAACCGTACCCGGTCTTAAAGTATAAAATTAGGAAAAGATATAAACAGAAGCTCAGATAAGCAGTACTGGTTGGGTAAAACTATAAGTAGGTGAAAAATAATAAACAATATAAGATAAAAACAAACTATAAGAAACAAAAATAATGATAGAGAAAAGAAGAAAAAATAAATAAATAAAAATAAATACAATACAAAAAACTTGCATTGGTTGTTTTAGTAAATAAAAGATAGAGACTGAATAAAAGGGTAAGTATGGGAAACTAGTTAAGAATAAGAATTTAGAAAAATAAAATAGGATAAAACAAACTAGTAGTAAGTGAAGAAGACAAAATAGATATACACAAAATATACGAAAGAGGAAAAAAGAAATAAGTACTAGAGAAAGAATACTGGAAAAAAAGTACAAAAAAAAAATGTACAAAAAAATTATCTTTTAAGGTTAAGTCCAGGTGCACTGCGCGCCCCGAGCAACCAGATGTGAGCCTCCTCAGAGGCTCTAAGGGTCACGGTATTATCACCAGGGGGAATCTGACGCAGAATCTGCACACTGAAGCAGTCGTTAAAAGACAGACCGTGGGATTTGGCGTGTATGGCGACAGGTAAATTGGAGTTGTTGTTAACGGATGCTCTATGACCGTTCATACGGAGGCTGAGCTTGTTAGAGGACAGTCCTACGTAGAACGCATCACAACGAGTACAGTCCAATTTGTAAACACAATTTTTGGATGTACATGAGCAGTCCTTAGCAACAGGGAAGGACTGGTTATGGGAAGATGGAGTGAAGTGTGAAAGGGGGTTGAGAAGCGGACAGGTCAGGCACCCCGCCTTTCGCAACTCTTAGCGCCCACAGACGGGTGGTTGACGCGCCTGGACGTCAAGTCTTTGTGGGAAAAGAGGTTGCCAAGGTTGGGGGAACGTCTATATGAGAGGCGGGGTTGGCTGGGGAAAATAGTCGACGTGGAAGGAGAAGAGGATAGGATGGGGAACAGATCTTTGATAATGCGTTTGAGTTTGTGTATACCGGGGAAGAAGGTAGTAACAAGGAGGGGAGACTCATTCACCGGGGAAGTGGAGACGGAAGGAGGGTTGACGGATAAATTCGCAGGGATCAGTCTTCTTTCCAGTAACGATGGCGGATAACCACGCTCCAGGAACTTGGTTCTGAGGGAGTTGAGGTGCAGGTTCTTCTGCTGGAGTCGGTTGCAAATACGGTGGATTCGGATGGATAAGGATAAGGATAAGGATGGATTCTATCCCCAGATCCTTATCCATCCGAATCCACCGTATTTGCAACCGACTCCAGCAGAAGAACCTGCACCTCAACTCCCTCAGAACCAAGTTCCTGGAGCGTGGTTATCCGCCATCGTTACTGGAAAGAAGACTGATCCCTGCGAATTTATCCGTCAACCCTCCTTCCGTCTCCACTTCCCCGGTGAATGAGTCTCCCCTCCTTGTTACTACCTTCTTCCCGTATACACAAACTCAAACGCATTATCAAAGATCTGTTCCCCATCCTATCCTCTTCTCCTTCCACGTCGACTATTTTCCCCAGCCAACCCCGCCTCTCATATAGACGTTCCCCCAACCTTGGCAACCTCTTTTCCCACAAAGACTTGACGTCCAGGCGCGTCAACCACCCGTCTGTGGGCGCTAAGAGTTGCGAAAGGCGGGGGTGCCTGACCTGTCCGCTTCTCAACCCCCTTTCACACTTCACTCCATCTTCCCATAACCAGTCCTTCCCTGTTGCTAAGGACTGCTCATGTACATCCAAAAATTGTGTTTACAAATTGGACTGTACTCGTTGTGATGCGTTCTACGTAGGACTGTCCTCTAACAAGCTCAGCCTCCGTATGAACGGTCATAGAGCATCCGTTAACAACAACTCCAATTTACCTGTCGCCATACACGCCAAATCCCACGGTCTGTCTTTTAACGACTGCTTCAGTGTGCAGATTCTGCGTCAGATTCCCCCTGGTGATAATACCGTGACCCTTAGAGCCTCTGAGGAGGCTCACATCTGGTTGCTCGGGGCGCGCAGTGCACCTGGACTTAACCTTAAAAGATAATTTTTTTGTACATTTTTTTTTTGTACTTTTTTTCCAGTATTCTTTCTCTAGTACTTATTTCTTTTTTCCTCTTTCGTATATTTTGTGTATATCTATTTTGTCTTCTTCACTTACTACTAGTTTGTTTTATCCTATTTTATTTTTCTAAATTCTTATTCTTAACTAGTTTCCCATACTTACCCTTTTATTCAGTCTCTATCTTTTATTTACTAAAACAACCAATGCAAGTTTTTTGTATTGTATTTATTTTTATTTATTTATTTTTTCTTCTTTTCTCTATCATTATTTTTGTTTCTTATAGTTTGTTTTTATCTTATATTGTTTATTATTTTTCACCTACTTATAGTTTTACCCAACCAGTACTGCTTATCTGAGCTTCTGTTTATATCTTCTCCTAATTTTATACTTTAAGACCGGGTACGGTTGACAGCACTGGCGGTTGCCGGGTTGGTTACTTGCCGTTGCGCCTACAACGTGCTTGGTCTCCCATTCTCTTTTCTCCTGAAGACGGATTACCCGAAAATTTGAGTCTGTAAGTGTGTTTCCCTACTTTGTGTGTTGCTCTTTGTTAATCTCGAACTCGTATTGTGTCCAGTTTGGATCGTTTTTCGTTTTATCAGTGAATATATATATATATATATATATATATATATACAACAAAATTATAGACAAGACGTTGTTTATTTCATAATTTCCAAGTAGAAGTTAAGCTTTTTTTAATATGTATTTTCAACCGATACTACTATTACATTTTTAAAACACCGCAGTTTTAAGCTTTTCTTATTACAAATAAAGGTAGTTTCCCAAACCCAATCAAATTGTAACCTACCAAATCCGTAATTCGTTCTTTAGAGATTTGTCTCCCTGAATAAGACTGTCTCTTAAACGATAAAAGTTTAGTAGGTAAACACAGGTAAAATAAACCGATTTTTTGGGAATTGAAAACATCTTTCGCTTTATATTCTTCAATTATTGAAAGCAACGAAGATTCAAACCAATTTGTTGTCACAGTTATTTTGAGACTAACTTAGTTTGAACCAAACAAGTAAGGCAGTCTCCAAATGTTTGGGTTTGGCCGTTCTTATATGTTTTCACTTTGGTTCGAACATACTGTTTTCAAACTTTCGCATAATTTTTTCTCTCCCATTAATTATTGTAGACAATGTAGAGTTAACAATACGAAACTCTCTACAGATTTCCATTTACAATGTCTGTAATTTTAAGCAAAATAGCTGCTTGTTTTTTTATCGAGTAGTTTACAATTCTAAACGTTAAAATAGAATGAAATTCTTACGAATTTAGGCAAGTAAAAAAAACCACGAATCAAATTCGCAGATTTTTACAGATGATCCATTTCAACACCCAATTTACAGACTTCAATATATCTATCATGAATTGCAAACCATCTTATAAGATGTTTTGTTATAATCTTTAAAATATGCCAGGGATTATAACGCCAGGGTTCTAATCACCTGTTTGTACTCAATGAGCTCTCATGATGACTCAAGGGCTCCACCCTATGGATGGTTTTCCTATAGCGGAGGGAGACCCTCTGACTCCCACGTGCCTAAACATCGGCGTCCTTGCTGCGAGAGTTTGGCAACAGTCTGCCTAACAGGAGGAAGGCTTTGTGATCACTGATCTAACCTGTAGCCAAGGCAGGCTCATGAGAACCCTAGGGTCCGGAATTCCACCAGAGAACTCATAAAATATTATCGGTACCACGGGGTCTGGAAGCCTCATGTGGAGCTTTGTGTTCCTTCGAGGGACGATCGAATCCTTATTGATACTATGGTAGTTCTTAAACTGGATTTAAGGTACATCCTGACCACCTGTTATACTCAATGACTGAGGGAATAAAATCATTTGAATTATTAATTCACTAACAGTCATGTTCTTGAAATACCAATTTTGAAATTATATTTTTAATCTGTAACCATAATAATGAAAGAGTAATCTTTACTGAAAAACCTTTCAAAGAATAAAATGCAATTAATTGTTGCTCAATATATCAAATACTTGCCGAAAACATTTCCTGCAGGCACCTGGTCAATCGCCTCTAGATCTCGTCCCATGAGAATGTACAGACTCGTGACAGTCACTTTAGTAACATGATGGTTAGCTTTTAGATCTTTCAAAGTAGCAGTCTCGTCAACTACGTAACCTTCTGATAGCTAACAAAACAATTTATAAATATAAATAAATAAATATAAAACATATTATAAATATACAAAACAAAATAAATATAATTTTGAATATTCGTATCATTATAGAAGTTTATGAACATCTGTGCTGTGAAGGACAGTAACTATAAATTCATATATTTACTAAAGTAAAACAATATGTTTAAGTCGGCTTTCTTCCTATATTAAACTGCAGAATTTTGACTCCTAAATATGTTCCCATCAGATATTTCTTTATTGAGCAGAACTTAAAGAGTAGCGAAGCTAACTTTGAGAGACCATTGTGTCTCTCGTCACAAAATCCTATTATTATTTCGTTAGGCTTGGCCATCCATAATCTTTTTCAGTATTTTGTCTTGGATTCTCACCATACAACCTGCCCTCTACCGTCTTCCGAGCTTTGTCATTTAAACATTAACAGCAAATATACTTCTCTGCCATAACGAATGCTCTATATTCTGTTTGTTTATTACGTTCAAAATAAAAATTCTAGGGAACACTTTACATTTAAATAACAATGTGCCACTTACCTGATTTTGTCATTATCCAAGCTTCGAAATCGTATATCAGCACTAGCCGAATGAACGTTTCAGCCACATTTTCACTTCGTTTTATTCCTAGCCTTGCTTATTTCTTTTATAATTTACCAGGTCAAAGATGTGCAAAAAAAAAAGTTGCACTTGAATGGAAGAAAACACCCCCAGCGCATAAACCAAATCTCTGTTTCTGTTACTAGTCACAATTTATAACACCTAGTAAAGTTATTTATCTAAATAGAAATAATTACACAATTGCAAAAAGAATAAACAATTAAAAGAATATTCTTATAGAGATTTAATCAACAAAAACAGGAATAAAAAAAGCCGATCATGACAAGCAGATGTTGAACCCTCCTAACAAATAACAGATACGTCGTTAAAAGTCTTAATGATTTAATCATTATAACTCCTAGTAATGTTATTTGTGGAAATGATAACAATGATCACATTTTTTTCAACTACTTAATACAAGATAAACAGAGTTAACTGAAATAAAAATAGAATATTACCTGCTCCTTAAGAGTTATTGGGTTGTGTTTGGGCCCAAGAACATATACTGTGTCACCTACTTTCAATGTTCCACTGTAAATTCGAGCGAAGGCTACTAAGACGTCAGTTTCTTCAGGAATAACGGGTTCTTAAAAAGAAAATGTAAATAATAATAGTAATGATAAATAGCAGTCAAAATATAGAATCATATAATTATTTTATGGCACATGATACTATTTAACAATAAAAGTATGCATTTCTGGAACCAACTCAATATTAGAAAAAGAAAACATTATTGAATATTTTTTTAACAGAGAAATAACCTTAATTACAAAAAAAGAGTTTAGGTAATATGTTTCATTGTTCTTGATTCATCAATACAAAAATCTTGATAGATATAAAAACAGATTTTTTATAGTCGAACAAACATTGCATGCCTGGTCGAGCTTTCAACGGATGTCGAAATATCTTAGTGAGTTTAGTCCGTAACTTTCTGTATTCTTTTCTTTATGTTAAAACTGTTTACAGTTTAATAGAACTACTTATTTTTACATTACAAACGTATACTCGTATATACAAAAATGAAAATAAATACAATTAAAATTGCAAAGTGAGATAGTCCTAAACTCTTCAATTCTTCAGTTGGCAAAAAACTGATAGATAATCAATAATAATAATAATAATAACAATATATACGTATATATACATATTTATTACCCTTTTCTGAAGTTTGAGACGAACTGTCATCAGTAGAAGAGTCAGTCGAAGGTGACAGCTGTCTCTCCAGAAGCTTTCGTTTAGCTTCTTCTCGCCGTTTGGCCATTTCTTCAGGAGTCAAACTTTTAACTCTATTTTGCGGTAGTAAACTTCTTTCAACCTACAATTGTTTTTTTTTTAAATAAGCTATTAAAGCGATTCATAATTTATACTTTTATAATTTTTATTATCTTTTTTTTTAAAAAATATCAAAGGTTTGATAACGCGGCAATAGAAATATAGTAGTGAGTTTCTGTAATTTCTTTTATGTGTGTTCTTCTTGTGGATCTAGTTTATTGAGTTCGTGGAATCATTTCATTTAATTGGTATATATATATTCTTCTCCCTGATGACGAACTTCAGTTCGAAATATATCGATCCAGTAAGTTTTCTCGCTTCTTCTATTTGTTGTCTTTTTTTCATTTATATATATATATATATATATATATTCATAATTAATATATATATATATATTTACATGGAGACGTTCTTCTTGATTTCTTTGGAGACATTGATAGAAGAAGCATTAAACACCGCATGCGATTGGTTGACTATACTAGACAGCCCAACCAGTCACCCGGCCTCTCATGGCTACTCAGCCGATCTTTGGTCTTTGAGTCTAATGTCGTCAGTCATTGTTAATTTGGTGATCTGATTAGGTTTAAGGAATTAGAATAAGGGAATTTGAGGTAAAAGTGTTCTTACTAGCAGGTTAGAGTATACGGGAAGTTTTCTGTCTTCATTGATAGTCAGACGCCTAATGTAACTTTCTATTGATTCCATCCTTAGATACAGTTTGTAGATTAATGAGTCTATATAATAGTATAGTTAATGGGTTAGTTCTATTGAGGTTAGTAATATTAGAATTAGTAATAATACTGTCCGTCATACCTCGTAAAGTCTCAGAAAATCTCGACCGGTTTCGGGTCCGTCTGGATCCCATCTTCAAGAGCACCTGACTGTGAATGTTATTTTCCGATAACCTACCTATGCATGTCATCTACATTGTGGAATCGGCTGAGTAGCCATGAGA
This sequence comes from Hermatobates lingyangjiaoensis, assembly GCA_026182355.1. Taxonomy (NCBI): domain Eukaryota; kingdom Metazoa; phylum Arthropoda; class Insecta; order Hemiptera; family Hermatobatidae; genus Hermatobates; species Hermatobates lingyangjiaoensis. The sequence continues at coordinate 175,426 of JAPFBL010000175.1, read as the reverse complement.
GGCCGGGTGACTGGTTGGGCTGTCTAGTATAGTCAACCAATCGCATGCGGTGTTTAATGCTTCTTCTATCAATATATATATATATATATATATATATATATATATATATATATATATATATATTGTTCATTATGAAATTTATTAACAGGTTTTCATTAGATATTATAAATAACTATCAGGTTATTCTAGCTTTGCATAGAAGAACAAAGATTATTTTGTGTTGAAACAAGATATGGAACCCTAGAGTTCTGCGTTACACACTTTTTAAGAACTACTGGAATAGAAACCCAACTGATTCTTACTGTGGTTTGAACATTGATTGTTATTTGACGTATTTATTGTAAAATATTGTTATATATTCGTTGTATATGTCATAAAAATTCCATCTAAATGAAAGCTGGAAATTAAGATTGAACGCATAACGGAAACTTACTATAGTCGATATTTTGAACGGTTGTTTGTTATCAGGAGAAGATTAGGAGACGAAATGAGTGTGAGAGAGAAATCTTCCAGATGGAACAGAGAATGATAGTAGCTCAAGCCAAAACCGAAGGCATACGAGTACGTGCGTTACATTCACCTTGACCGTTAGAACGGGAAGCTATTACATAAAAAACTCAAATTAGGTTTCTTGGAATGCGTTCCACATGCGCATGTATACATCTACTATACTGTAACTCGTTTAGCAAATGAAGTAAAATTTATGAATTTAGTAATTAATGTATATCAAAAAAAAGTTGTTTTATTTATGATTTAAAAGTACGATAATCATAACTTGTATTCACATATAATACTGACTGGAAACATTTTCGATATGAAGACGACAAGAGGAGCATCTTCTGAGCATGAAAGGAAATAGTTTCTCATTATTTTTGTTTCTTCAGGATAGGAGTCATAAGTGCCCATTAGCTTGTCCACTTTTTCCTCCGTCAATTGATTACAACCAGGTAATTTTTTGCAAATCATACCTTAACAATTCAAAACAAAAGTATCAATTAAATATAATTATAAATCATTGATGATAGAAAGCATATATCACTTTTTACTTTGACAACCAGAAATACCCGGCGTTGCCTGGGTTGCTATGAAGTAATCAAACGCAAATTTTTTATTTCTATTCTTTATTTCAATTTCTATAGCATTTAAATATCAATTTCATTCTCACAAAATACAAAAAATATAATATGATAAACAACATAACAAATTATGAATCTCTAAATATTTCTGTATAGACAATATTCCTGGTCTTTCCTCCTGGTGCATATATGAAGAGGTTTCTTGGATTTCCTACTCTTGAACAACCAACATACAGTTGACCATGAGAAAAGCAAGGATCTTCTAAGTGGAATCCAGCTACTGAAAGGGTTTGACCTTGAGATTTGTTAATGGACATTGCATAACTTAATCTAACAGGGAACTGTAGTCGTTTAAATTGAAAAGGCACATCTGTAGGAATCAGAGGAATTCCGGGAATGAAGACATCATTTCCTTTCCCACATCCTGTGAGAATTGTTGCTTCAATTACATGTGGTAATAATCTTTTCACAACTAACCTGGTTCCATTACAAAGTCTTGGTGGATCAAGGTTTCTTAACAACATTATAGGTGCTCCAACTTTTAAGTCCAGTTTATGAGGGTATATTAACTATATTATGCTCCAGGTGGAACTGGGAAAACCTTTTGTTAGATCATTAATGTTATCCAAAGTTAGAAGACATGAGTTAATTGCTCTTGCTGTAGCTTCCTTTGGCATTGCTGCTATCCTCTTGCCTGGAGGTAGGACTGCTCATTCTACTTTTAAGTTGCCTCTTGATTTATATTTAAATGATAATCCAGTTTGTAATATTAGCAAGAATTCAAGCACAGCTGAACTTCTAAGAAAATGTCATCTAATAGTTTGGGGTGAATGTACAATGGTCCATAAAAGAGCACTTGAAGCCAAGAACAATATTCAGTGCAAGAAGAATACAAACAGGAGAACTAGTGCAAGAAGAATACAAACAGGAGAATCAGTGCAAGAAGAATACAAACAGGAGAACCAGTGCAAGAAGAATACAAACAGGAGAACCAGTGCAAGAAGAATACAAACAGGAGAACCAGTGCAAGAAGAACACAAACAGGAGAACCAGTGCAAGAAGAATACAAACAGGAGAACCAGTGCAAGAAGAACAGAAACAGGAGAACCAGTGCAAGAAGAATACAAACAGGAGAACCAGTGCAAGAAGAATACAAACAGGAGAATCAGTGCAAGAAGAATACAAACAGGAGAACCAGTGCAAGAAGAATACAAACAGGAGAACCAGTGCAAGAAGAATACAAACAGGAGAACCAGTGCAAGAAGAACAGAAACAGGAGAACCAGTGCAAGAAGAATACAAACAGGAGAACCAGTGCAAGAAGAATACAAACAGGAGAACCAGTGCAAGAAGAATACAAACAGGAGAACCAGTGCAAGAAGAATACAAACAGGAGAACCAGTGCAAGAAGAACAGAAACAGGAGAACCAGTGCAAGAAGAATACAAACAGGAGAACCAGTGCAAGAAGAATAGTAAATAAGACTTGATGGAAAGGATAGGGATAAAATAACTCTCACCTTCAGGAAAAAGAAATAAGGAATCAAGAATTCAAAGAGAATAACTCGACTTTACAACGCAAATTTTTACTAATCGAAACTAAGGAACAAAGGAAATAAAGAAACAGTCACCATATTGACAGTCAGGCGGACAGAAGTTACCAAAAAATAACTTTTTTATTTTTTTATGATTATGAATAGAAAATAACAATCATTTAATATAGAACTAAATTATTAAAATTTATTATAATACTAGACTATCGATGACCCTTTGTGTCACTCAGAAATTATAACAATATTTATTGAAATAAATTCACTGAACATGATTGACAAGGATAATTTTAATTGTTGTTTCTTGTTATTAAGGCACGGAAACAGATTTTATAATTTTATTTTACTATAATTATAATTTTATAATGGAACTTAGAAGAATTATAGTTCTTTATCCAAACTAAGATCAAAATTGATCTTAGGTACACTATTGTTTGATGTGAATTAATTTACGATAATTAAGCCATTTAAATCAATCCCAACCCAGTACATCAGTGCTAAAGTTAAAGTGATTAATATTACATGTATTAAGAGTATTTTATGAAACACCACAGACAAAACCAAAAATTATCAAAAAAAAAGTAGTAACTTTTACCCAGAACAGTTGGAGCCAAAGGCAGCCAGTGATGCAAGGTGACACTCAGAAGATCCCTCATATCAGTTAGTCTAAGGTCTCTCGAGGTCAACTTCACTCCAAGACTCTCAGTCATCTTGAGTAACTTTTCCTTGTCCTGAAATCAATAATTAACAACAACTAAAGAAATAATACTTTAATCTATAAATAAAAAATATAAATGTTTCTCATTTACAAAGTTTCCAAATTTGTTAATAAAATTTCTTATCGTCATTACTTTTGTATGTATAGCCATTTACTGTAAGGAATATAAGGAAACTCTGGGACACACAAGAGCAATGGAGAGAAGTTTACCAGGATAAAAAAAAAAAACTAAGAAACAGGATAAAATAAGGAGTGAAATAATAAATAGAATAAACAGGAATAAAAAATGTTGACTACACTATGTACACTAAAATGGAAATGAGCAGGGCATGTCGAGGATTAAGAACGATAGATATCAAAGATAATTACTGAGTGGTGTCCTAGAGAAACCAGAAGAAAAGTGGGAAGACAAAGAAAAAGATGGGAAGATAAATTTAAAGAAACAGCGGGACCAATGTGGTTCAGCGTCTCTAGTTCAGAAGCGGGCCTAGTTTCACAATTGAAAAAGAAACCTTCTTGTAACATACATATACACAAGTTTATCAATATTTTCCCTACTTTGTGTATTGCTCTTTGTTAATCTCGAACTCGCAAGTTTATCAAAAGAAATATGTCCTTTTATTAACAAGTTGCAACTTATTTTATGAAATAATGGTTATTATTATTATTACTATTATAATTCAAATCATTAGTTGTGCAATCCGTAATGTGTGGTATTTACTCATTCTGATGTAAATAGATAAACGAACAAAAGTCTTCACACAAATGAAGTTTTATTCAACAACAACAACTCGTTTCGAACACTTTGTGTTCATCATTAGGAAGACACTATAATACAAATTATATCTAATTTTGTAACTGATTAGATATAAATTTGTATTATAGTGTCTTCCTGATGATGAACATAAAGTGTTCGAAACGCGCTGTTGTTGTTGAATAAAACTTTATTTGTGTGGAGACTTTTGCTTGTTTATCCATTTTACCTCAGAACTATTATAATTATACAGGCATTTAGTAAAACAAAAAAAGGGTGGTTTACTAAAATATTAGTGATATCATTTGTGAATATAAAGTAACTCACCTTTCTGATACACACGGTTTCATGTACTGCCCAAATATTTTCCAACACCAACTGAACAAAAAGAGGCTTTTTAGCCTTTTCTTGTGCTCCTTTAACAATTTTCTTGGTCTTAGAATTCATATAGAAGTCACCCCATAAACATTCTTGTAGTTCACTTTCCGGAATATTCAATTTCTTACTATATAAGTTTGCAAAATAATCCAAACTGAAACATTTATTAATAGTTTATTTAAAAAGAAAAAAAAAGTAGCTTGACGAAATTATAACATAACAAAGGTAAATTCTACTAATCAATTTAACCAGTTGATAATGAATTTAAAACTCGTGTTTGGATTCTATTTTCTCATTCTTAACCTTTGTTTTCAACAGCCAGATGAACAACTATAATTTTATAGTTAGATCAACTGGTGCAGCCATTGTTATCCAGAAAAACACTTTAATCCATTTTTTGAAAATAAGTCCCCTATTTAAATAATAATTTAAAGTTTCTATCATATAAATCCTTTATTAAAATGAATGATAATAAATAGGTTATAATGTTTTATGGTATAATTATAAAAAATAACAAAATATAATTTTTTGTAGGTTAAATCTACTATTATTAGTAGAAATATTAGATTTTTACTGAAGAATAATGAAGAAGGATCATATAATTCGGGAAATGAAGCCATATGCTCAGCTTCTGAAGGTTATCATCTTAGAATACACGTTTTAGTACTATTTTTACAAAGCGAATTTTTAATTTTTAAGAAATATATTTGAGTAAAAGAAATTGTTAAATTGTTCAAAGAGGAAGTAGATTAAGAAATTTAATTAAATAAACTATCCAGGACATTGAAAGATATGTCAAATATATGTCTTATATATTTTAACTTATAGTTAAAACTATATAAGTAATTATTATTGCTCACACAAATGGTTTACACATAAACCATTTACTTTCTTTGAAGTTCTAGAGCCTGAAATTTTACATCACTTTTTAAGTGGGACGCATTGTAGCAATGGACAAATCACAAACTGTATTTGGATTAATAAATTTTGCTTTTCTCAAGTTTATTAGAGTAATGGATTTTTCAAGAGCACCTAATATCTTACAGGTTAGGGACTTCCTGATCTACTATATTTTCCATCTCCCACAAGGAAAAAGTAAAGTGGTCATGAACAAGATTCGAACCTACAATATTCAGTACTACAAGCACGCTAACAATAGACCAATTATCCCATATCCCACCCCTCTCTTACACAGAAAAAAAAATACTTCATAGAAACTTCATTCAATAATATATCAACCGTTTGAAAGAATAAGTGTATTATGTAATCGGGATTCGGTCAATTTTATAGGTTCAACATCAAACCCTCGTTGTCCTGATTTTATTTTGAAACCTTTATAAAAACGAACTAACAATCTTGATTGGTCAAAATCTGTCTACTAGATAGTCTAGTCCCGATTAGATAATACATAAATGATCAAACCACAATATGAAATGGGAAAACAAGACTACGATCTTTCAACCGTAACAAGCGGTCTTCATCAGAGTCAAAAACCAACTGACTTGGGTCAGTTGAAGAACCCAAATCCTCTGACGAAGACCGCTTGTTACGGTTGAAAGATATTAGTCTTGTTTTCCCATTTCATATTTTGGTTTGATCATTGATTGTTATTTCACGTGTTTATGTGAAATCTTTTTATATGTATATATATATATATATATATATATAAATAATATAGTTCAATGTAGAAAAAGAAACATAGAGAAATCAAAAGCACACACTTAAAGTCTCTAATTTTCGGTTTGAACCGTCTTCAGGAGAGATAAAAGAGTCAAATAGACTATGTAAGTGATCCACTGGTTACAGGAACAAAAGCGATGTTCTCCTGTAAGAGTAATATCGTAATAGCAAGTCTAGACTTGCACTTTTCAAAAATGTTATTACTGTTGTAGTTATACTAATCAGTGGTGTGATATACAAAAATAAGCGTGTATATTGATAAGACGGTTGGAGACTCCAACTAACAATAATAAATAGTTGGAGACTAAAACCGTCTCTGAACCAGTGCGCTTGGTTTTCCTCTCTTATCTGTCCTGAAGACGGTTCAAACCGAAACTTAGATACTGTAAGTGTGTGCTTTTGATTTCTCTATGTTTCTTTTTCTACATTGAACTATATTTTTCCGTTTCGGATCGTATTTCCAACGAAGAAGTATATACATATATATACCATGATAAACGGAAACGGTCCGGCAGGACAGATTACACTTCAGATAAACTGTGTAAACTTCAGATGAATGAGAAAAAAGACTAAGATCTTTCAACCATAACAAGCGGTCTTCGTCAGAGTCAAATCTCAAAAGAGTTGAGACTTGATTCTGACGAAGACCGCTTGTTACGGATCAAATATCTCAGACTTATTTCTCATTTCTTACTGTGGTCTGAACGTTGATTGTTATTCCACGTGTTTATTGTCAAATCTTGCCATACATACATATATATAATAAGAGTTTACTAAGTAATTGGATACCTGAATCCCCATTTTTCAACTGCTGAAGCAAAAACTACATTTCCTTGAGAAGGAGAGAAATAGATATCTGAATCATCAGCCGTTTCAAGACCAGAACTCCAATCCTCCAACTTCCTTTCAGTCTGTGAACTGTCTATGGCTTCAGGAGTAGAGGCTTTGTCCATTATATCAGCAGAAAATATCTCCCCCATCACTGCATTTACCTGTTCAACATAATATCGTTATATCAAATTCATAATATTTATTTACATACTAGGTTGACAAAATCAAAAATCATAAATACTTTTAATAGTATAAAAAAGTATACTTTTTTATACTTATAGGTCTAAGTATGATATAAATGTTAAAATATACAAGGAATATACAGACGTAATATTATAATGAAATCAACATATTATGATCAAATCAAAGGTGTTATGATACAGGAACTATTTAATATTGCCGGCTTGGTCCGAACAGGAGTCTATTCCAGGCTATGCCTCCTCTGCCAAGAACCAACATAGACGCACAGAATTGATAACAATATCTTGTCTTCAGGATGTTCCAACAGACTGTACACTTTCCAACTTACTATCTCATCTTACTAAGTTTTACTAGGCGAGACACCAGAAGATAGAAATGCAAATAGTGACCGCTCTATTAAAAAAAAAAAAATGAAAGGAATGTTTGCTTTCAACTGAGATTTTCCAATTTACTTGATCAATAACTAGATCCTCCTATAACTTTGGTTCTAATACTGAACGATTTAAAAAATAATCTAGCCTATGTTATAACATTAAAGGAAATTAATTAACGACAATTTAATAACAATCACCTGTTCTATTAATTGTGAAAGATGTACGTAAGCATCTAGAGGGCTCAAGTTCAATTCTGTCAACAACCTATCTATTTTGTTAATCACTAAAACAGGTTTGATGCATTCATACCAAGTTTGCCTCAATGCGACCTGAAACATGTAATGTAAGGGTTACATATAAACATATGTATACATAGTAGTTTCTGGTAAATTATTTTGGGGAAACAAATCAAATAAAAACAAAGTTTAGTATAAAAATTAATTCAAAATTCTACATAAAGGTTAGTTTGGCTAAATGATTACAAGTCTGTGATACTTTCAACTTACATATGTTGTTGTGTTAAGAGATTTGAATGCATATAAAACTTAAAACTAAAATATCAGTCAAAATCATTACAACTGGTGGTAATTCTAAATATAAAAGATGTAAAACTTATTTAAGAATATGTCTTGTTTATAAAATAGTTTAAAAATAGTATAAATTACTATGCTAAAAAAGAAATTAGTACTTGTTTGGTTATAAAATATGATAAAGTACATTTCCCTACACAATATCGCCTACAACAGATACAGACTACACAATATAGACTACAATTCCACACAAGTACTACATAATTTACATATTTCATTAATATATCAAACGACAAAAAAGATTTGCAGAATGAACAAACAGTTTTTGGATACATACATCCAAACATCATTCTAAAAATATAAATAATTGTCAAAATCAATTTTTGTATAATCACTATAATTTACTAACAGTAAAAAAATGTATATCTTTATTCTTAAATGAAATACTGCACAACATACCTATCAAATTCTTGATTTGAAGACTTCAATGAACCACTGTCCTTATTATGAGTATTATTCTTTATATATAAATACTGCTAAAGGATTAAATTGAATAATCCTTTAACGTACTTACTTATGACAATGATTACATGACTCTGACGAAGACCGCTTGTTACGGTTGAAAGATCTTAGTCTTGTTTTCCCATTTCTTATTGTGGTTTGATCATTGATTGTTATTTCACGTGTTTATGTGAAATCTTTTTACTTATGACAGTAAGGCGTGTTCCCTTTCGTTGAACTTATTCTCTTACTGCGAGGATTGGACTTGGAATAAGTCTACCCTTCTTGGGTGTGCAACCACAGCTGCTTCACGGTCAATACCAAAACACAAGACTTGTACCTTGAGTATAGGGACACCCTTGTTTCTTTAGTGTAAGCATTCGGGTGATTCCCTTATCACAAGTTCCTCTTGAATGAGCGTGACAGCGATAAGGACTCAGAAGGATCATTTCTATTCTTATATAGCTAAGATTTAAATTTCTATAAAAAAATATATGCTAAGTTTTATAGTCTATGGATATATAAAATTACCTGTATGACATGCACTCCTACATGACTTTATTGATTGTTAAAACATTTTACATGTAAACTTAAATTGATATACTGGGAGGGCTTTAGGGTATTCAAATTTATTTTAGGTCAAAGAGTTAATGTCACAATAATGATATAATACGTTTTGTCTTTACTTGATGTTTGAAGTCAATTAATGAAGAATTAAAAAAATTTATTAACAATTTTATTTAAATAACCTTTTATTGAAATTCAACTGCTTTTATTTATCTTCTAAATCTCCAAAAGTTAATGTTATGAGACTTAAACGATGGCTTTCAACAAATAAAATCTATAAATTTCAATTTATAAATTAGATCACAAATTTGTGTTCTAATTTCAACAAATAAAAGACAGAAAACTGCCTTTTAAGTTTATTAAGGAAAAACAAAATTTTAAATGAAACTTGGAAGATAGAAACATGAGACCAGCAATTAACAGGGTGAAGATATAATTAAAAGAGCATCAGAAACTAACCATGGTAGACATATCCGACAGATTTAAGAATAACAGAGATAAATTACACATCTGGGTTAGGTTAGAGTAAACGTATCACGAAAGGACACATGTAGGTAAAATATTAGTCCATGAAATGAAGTCCTCAACTTTGCCCAGTTCAGGTAAACTTAGAGTAGAGATCTTTAACAAATACCTGACATCTTACAGGCTTGGGGGGATCGACGTCTTACAGTCCCCTCTGAGGGACGACGTGCTCAGATTTTTTTCACCTTCCGCATGAATAAATTGAGGGCCAAAGTGAGTATCGAAGCCCGGATCTACTAGTCCAGTGGCGAACATGCAAGCAACTGGGATACACTGGCTCCTATAACCATCTAAGACTGAAAGATCCAGGTATTTTGCTTAAAAGGTCAACAGATTCAGTTTGTACGGGGTGATAAATCTTATCTATAAGAATGAAGCTGTATATAACAACTACAACTGTAGATCCATGATATTTATATCCGTGGTTTACGTCAAAGCACTCTGGTGAAATGCATCAAGAGCACCAAGACATCTTTGTTTAAGGATGGATGAACCCACTATTTCATTTAAGCAATTAGTTTAGGTTGAGTTACCATGGCTGTCCCAAGAGAGAGCTTACACACTGTCAAACACTTGACCTTTGTGTGACCACTCATAAACATTCTACATTAGGAGTTCGATAGCTGTTACACTATAATTTATAATTTCGACGGATCGTACTGAAATTATGCCCCAAAACAGCATGTTTTAAAGGAATGAGCTGAATACTATTTCTTTAAAATTACATAGACAGAAATGGTTTTAAGAAAATATTTTTTAAGCTTAATAGATAATTATAGAAAAATGAAACATACCAAAAATCAATAATCTATAAAAAAAAAGTTTCAAGAATGTCCTATAAGAGGAAAAGCCAATAATATCAGAACTCAAATTGGACTACCTGTTGTAACTGTCAGATTTGTTTATATTGACTTTTGATAAATTACAATCATACTTCTTTTTATAAAGTCTACTAAAAGAAATATAAAAATATTTTATACAGTTACTATAAATAAAAGTTTAATAAAATTTCATAACTATAAAAATAAATAGGTGTGTACTCTAATCGGGGTTCGGTCAATTTTCCAGGATAAAAAATCAAACTCTCGTTGCCAACGTTTCGGTTTTATTTAAAACCTTCTTCATAGGCAGAAGTAGAATAGTCTAGTCGAAGGTTTTGTCCAGTTAACATTGTTGTTCCTTTAAATAATGTAAATTTCATTTTCTTGGTTAAAAAATTCTTACTTCTGCCTATGAAGAAGGTTTTAAATAAAACCGAAACATTGGCAACGAGAGTTTGATTTTTTATCCTGGAAAATTGACCGAACCCCGATTAGAGTACACATCTATTCTATCAAACGGTCCATATTATATATAAAAATAAATATAAAATAATCTTATAATATATAATGCCCGCCAGTGTACAGGATAGTTGTCAAACGAATGAGTTGTAATAAATTTCCATGTACATCCCTTTAACATAACTAATTAAAGAATACATAGTTTTTGGTAAGTTATGTTCAAGAACCTCGTTGTTTTGAAGAATATTGGAGCATGGGAAAAGAAGTTTTAGGTTGTTTATGATAATACGGCCACTATTTACACAAATGATTATCTGAATTAGATGCTTTCACATTTCAAAAAGAGGCTCCAGTCTGATATACTGACAGGCTGAAAATTAATAATGAAATCAGCGAACATAAATTGATTCTCATGTATGTATCTGGAAATAAAAGAATACTAGAGAATGAAGATGTCTGCAACCAAACAAACATCCTGTATTATTTTTCTACAAAACACCTCAGCTTTCACAGAGGTTCAAATGAAAAATAGATCAAGAAAACAGATACATTTTTTTTTCAAATTTTATATACTTAATTTTTAAATTGTAAGGTCTTTTTTTTCAAATTTATTAGCCTTACTCCTCTAAATCACAAGATTATATGTTGACAACCTTATGAAAACAACCCAACATGAAAACCTTACTTGTTGATTAAATTAATCAAAAGCAACTGATTATTTATTATTTAGAAAAATACCTGAGTTTGAGGACAGACTCCTTCAACACAATCGACTACAATAACGGCTGAATCACACAATCTTAAAGCCGTAGTAACTTCAGATGAAAAATCTACATGACCTGGACAGTCCATTACATTGAGTAGGAATTCTTCACCATCTTTAACATGTGAAATCATGATTAAACACCACATTAAAAATTTACTTTAATCGAAGAATATTAGATAAAATAACATACCATAACATATTAACATATCTGCAATTGAGAAGCATGTATTTAAATACCACAGAAACAGAGATTACAGAGTATTCTAAGAAAGTAATTCAAATTTAGCAAGGTTTTACATAAATGATTGTTAGCACATTCAAAAATTATATTTATATTCAGAATAACATGGGAAATGTTTATAAGTGTTTTTCTTGTATGAAATATAACCTCCCCATAATTTCATGAATTCTAGGCGGAATTAACTTGGGATCTTATTAAAATTTAAGATAAAAGCTTTATACTGTTGTATTAATTTACTATGAGTAAAGCAAATTGATAATGAAAAAATTGTCTCATGATTTTGACGGACTTTTATGTCCTGAGAACCCCAAAGTCCTTTTATAACGTTTTTTCGATGACATCTGTGTGTATATGTGTATACAAAAGTTTCTGTAAACACTACACAATTGTTGATGGATCAAGTTAATAATTTAAACAAAAATGGACCTCACCGTGTAGATGTCACCTATCGTATGGGAGCAATTGTGCACGAAGATAAAGTCACTTTCTTAGCTAAAATTTGTTTTTAGACAACATTAGAAGGAAAATGTTTGATACTTTTCTTGATATGATGGATTCGTCTAACGAAATGTTCTACTAAATGTATATCTTGCACCTTTGAAGAAAACTCCACACCAGGCTCTTTTATACTGTTATTCACTGACTTAGAATGGGTTTCAAATTACAATTAAAACAATTGTTATATCATTTGTACAATTTTTAGTTCAAACAATCTAACTTTATTCAAATTCGAAGTAATACAATTACTATAAAATACACTGCTTTCAATCATGTACTTAACAGAATAACTCAATTAGTTCATTTTAGCTTTATCAAAATAACGACTTCCTTACATACTTCAGTTAGAAAAAAACCAGATATAAAATCCTATCTTTATACCAAAAAGTATGTAAGACTAAGAATACTTTTGCACAAGTATACATGGAAATAAACCACAGCATTGTCAAACTAAATATATATTTACTTCTAGTACTGTGCTTTCATGCAAAAAATGTAAGCTGAACGTTTTGAAAATGTCTTTTTTTAGAACAAAATATCTTTAAGAAGTTTCTATAATTACCAAGGATGTGATGAAGTGTAATTGAACTGCTCTTCATTGTTATACCTCTTTCCTGTTCATCTGGTCTACTGTCTAAGTACCTACCAAAAGGTGTGAACATTGTAAACATATAACTACATTAAACTTTCAAGATCAGTTCAATTAAATGTCATAATATACACACACAAAAATAAACATTACTACAACTTTTAGGAATCTAACCTTAACTTTCCAGCAAGCCTTTCAGATATAATGCCATTTGAAGCAATCAATGAGTCAGCTAATGTAGTTTTGCCATGATCAACATGGGCTAAAATGCATAAGTTTCTGATATTCTTTTTATTACTTTGAAGCTTGTGTAATACTTCATTACTTATTACCTTCATGTCTATATAACCTATCACTGTAAATTAAAAAGAAACGAAAGTAAATAAGTTTTCAATTAACATCAATAATCACTTCAAATTTTCCTCACCTCTTTAAAAAAATAAAATAAAATAAATCCTATCTCACTAATTTGACACAATAAATAGCTAAAGAAAAAGAAAAAGTCAATATGAATACAACTTCTATTAAACACTATAACTATGTGTCAACACTTTTAAAAAAATACAAAATAAAATGACAGTTCATAAAATTAGCTGATTTTAATCCAAAATGCTGTTTATCTTCTTCACACAATAAATTAACCATTTTGTTAAAGAAAAAACATTGTTCAAAGTAGACTTGCATTTAAAACTGCAATACTCCACAAATAGGCATGTGAAACATGTGACTGATAAGATTACCAATTGACAGCTGCAGTTCTGAAAACCTTGGTAAATAAAAAATCCAACTTTAATTAAAGGAATTGTATAAGTATTCATTGTAACATTAAGTATTTAATAAGTGAACAGGAATAATATTTATTAATTGTTTAGAATTAAATATAATGTATAAATCAGTTTTATAATTCTATCTGCCGGCAATCTGCCTTCAATTTTAAGCAATAGAAAATTAAATTTCTGGCATATTAACTTCTCATTAGATAAAACCGTATAAAAAGTCTATATACACTCAACTTTACTATAAGTAAACATAAGATGTCACGATATTGTGATTCCTAACATTACAGTTCTAGTATAGTGTGATTCGTACCCTATTTTTCAGGTCTGAGTTGGTTTCTACCAAAGGAGGATCGATAAAATATACTTCTTAAAACTATTTTATTCTATTCTAAAATCTATAATTCTATAATCTATAAAACATACCAAAAAAAAAGATAAAATGAACTTTGAACAATCAAAATTATCTTCGGGCGTCAATATAAAACACAATTGAGCATAATGCTAATTATCACAGTAAAAAAAATTGACATCCCAATTGATGTTATGGAGGGCAGTTGCTTCCATAGAGCACACTGTTTTCTCTTTAAAATGGTATAGATAATATTAAACATATTAAGCACTACAATATCAAGGAGCAGGTTCTCGAGTGTTCCTGGCATAGACATGTAAATATTTATAAAGTCACTAATAAGTGGGTATCTCTATTCCTCTAACGAGCAGGTGCACTCGGCAGATTCACTCCTACGACGTCACAACCACAAAATGTCTTCAAAATTGAACATAATGCTAATTATCACATCAAAATGCTTCGCATACAAATAGATATCTTCAATGTATGTGTATGTATGTATCAAAAGTTAGTGGACATGCTACGGTCCAGAATCTTTGATGGATCAAGTTGATGTTTTACAGAAAAATGGGCCTCATAGTGTAGATGAGCCCAATTGCTTGGGAGCAATTATGCATGATGGGAAAGTCATTTTCTATCCTAAAACCCTTTCTTTAGACTCCATTTTTGTCAACCTAAACTACTAATTCTAGAGTCTTGAAATTTTGGAATTATCTTTACAGTTACAAAGGCAATCAAATAAAAATATCCTCCGATTCTTAAAGTAACGGAAAATATTTTTTATTTAATAAAATGTAACAATTTTGACTTATAATTCAATCTGAAAGCTTGTGAGAGAGATACAAGCCATACCGTTAACGGATCAAAATAAAAATTATCCCTATAAATAGAACATTCTGAGTTGAGTTGAGATATTTTTTTTTCAAATTACATTCTCCAAAACGATGTTAAACTAACTATATTTTCAGTTTTCAGATAATGTTTTTTTGATGCTAAACGGTTATTAAAAAAATCTGGAGTGGCCTACACTCAACTTTACTACAAGTAACTTAATATCAAAGTTCTTGAGTATATAATATATAACGTCTCATTTAAGTATAATGTAAACATCTAAATGGGATATGATTATTAGTCTTTCACTCCTGAGGTAGTACAGATAGTGATTGAAGGACATATCAATATACGAGTATAAGCTTATTTTTGTACATCACACAGCTGATGCAAATAATTTCATTAGTATAACAACAGCAGTAATAACATTTTTGAAAAACCAAAGTGAACATTTCTTGATACGAAATATTCTCCTACAAGAGCACATGGCTTTTGTTCAAATAGCCAGTGGATTTCTTACATCGTTTACTTGACATCCTTCTACATTGAATATTAAAGTAAAATTTTCAAATTTAAAACAGGAAAATACCCTTATTTTCTCTGAAAAACATCATAAAAATCGAAGAAAAAATGTTGTTTTAAGATGATTGATAATTAAAGATGTACGATAATTACATTTTTTAATCTCTAAACGAAAGATTTCAATTTTGAATTATCTTTTACATTTTCGGTCTTTTATAGAATTATTATACTGGGAATTTTATGGGTTCTTAGTATTTAATAAGATCATTTTCCTTCCCCTTTGTCAAATATCATATATACGAATTTTTTCTGAGTGAGTGATATCCTTTTCTTGCCTTCTGTACTCTGTTATAAGTTTGCTATGAATGTATATTGAGAAAAAATATATTAGTAATTAGCCAGTTTACATACTCAAATCGAAGTCAAAGCCAGCTATTCAATATAATTTAAATCTTTTATAGTTGGGAGCTTCTAATTTTTGAAAATAATAAATATCAACTATTAGACTAGAATTGTAAAAAAAAAACTGGATATTTCTCAACAAACGTAAGTCCTCTTTCTTGAGGAAAGAGTCCATTCATTACATTACAATATCATGGAAAGGTACTACATTCACAATTATAATGTAATTGTAACTGATATTAAGTTTTGCACAAGAGTGCAGTATATAGATTTATTAAAGCATTTTATGAGACAAATCCATCATGCCATGGAAGACAAAGGTAATTTATTTATGTTTATTGGCGGTGATTTTTTTACATGTAACAATATTATTCCTCTTACACCTCATAAAAGTCAATAAACTATTTAAATTGTTCCTTTATAAATATCAATTTTATCTCAGTGGATTCACTCAAAAAATTTCTAAGTCAATGTAAACAATGTAAAAAAAATCTGGAGTGGCCTACACTCAACTTTACTATAAGTAAACTTAATATCAAACTTCTTGGGTATATAATATATAATGTCTCATTTAAGCATAATATAATCGTCTAAAAGGGAGATGTTTATTAGTCTTTCATTCCTGAAATAGTACAGATAGTGATTGATCCACTTTTTTTGTATGACACACAATTAACAGTTATACAATCATTAGTATAACTGCAGCAGTAATAACATTATAAAAAGTAAATTAAAAATTTGCTTGTACGATATAATTTCCGACAAGAAAGCATGGCTTTTGCTCCAATAGCCAGTGGATCTCTTACATAGTTTATCTGATCTCCTTCTACATTTACTTAAGACAAATTTTCCCATTTAGAAATTAAACATATTTTAGGTATATTAAAAGCACTACACATTTTTTGTATGAAATGTCAAAAATATGTAAGAAAAAATGTCGTTTTAAGATAATTTTTAATTTAAGATGTAGGTTAATTTCATTTATTATTATTAAAAGAATTTTTTTTTTAATTCTGAATAATGTTCTACATTTTTAGTCTTTTATCAAATTATTATACTGGAAATTTTATGGCATGCTAGAGATTTTTAAAAACTCACTTTTCGTTCCGTTAGTCAAAAATCATAAAAATCCAATTTACTCTGAGCGAATGTTATTTTTTCTCACGTGCTATACTCTACACTTTGCTGTAAATGTATATTGAGAAAAAATATGTTGGTAAATAGCGACTTTTGTATTCCCAAATCAAGTTCGAAGCCAACTTTTCTGTACAATTTTAAATTTAAAGCTGGAAGCTTGAAATTTTTAAGTATAATGGTATGAACTATTAGACAAGAATAGTGGAAAAAATGGATATTAGTTGAAAACATAGAAGGTCTCTTATAGGATGAAAAAGTTCATTCCACAAACTTCAGTATTAACCAAAAATAATGTCATTCATAAACATAAAAAAATCAGCATCTGATATTAATCCTTGTAGAATGTTGCAACATGTAGATCGATTAGAACATTTTGTTAGACAAACTCATCATACCATGAAAAGAATCAGAAATTATATGTTTAATATGCTCTATTGTCGTTGAATATTTACATATCAGAATGATATTCTTTTTATATCACATATAAGTCGTTAAATCATTTCAAAATTTTCATTATATCTATAAACATTATATTATTTCGGTCAATTCACTCAAAAAAATTCTAAGTCAACGTAAACAATGTAAAAAAATATCAAAAATTCGACAAGTATAGCAGGTGATCCATTAGACTGGGATAAACAAACAGTTTTTATGGCTTTATTGCACTTTGCCATGATTGAACTTTCATGATTTTTTTTCTAAATTACTAATTTTTTGTTCCGTTTTTGGTAAAATTTTCATGGTTTCTTAATGAGCCGTTTAACGTTAAAAAAACATTTTCTGAAAACAGAAATCGTACTTTAACGCGCCCCTTTGGAGAATGTAATTTTAAAAACAAATATCTCATTTCATTCTCCATACAATGATCTATTTTTAGGTATTGTTTGATTTTGATCGGTCATACGGCATGGCTTGTATGGCTCTCTTAAGCTTTGAGATTGAATTGAAGTTCTAATTTTTACTTTTTATTGAAAAAAAATATTTGCAGTTTTTTTAAATTTTGAATATTTTTCTTTTATTGCATTTGTAACCTCAAAGATAGTGCCAACATTTCAAAACTCTAAAGTTAGGAGTTTAGGAGAAAAAATGTTGTCTATGAACAGGTTTTTGGCAAAAAAAGTGACTTTCCCGTCATGCATAATTCTTCCCAAACAATAGGGATCATCTATACTATGATAGGGCCCATTTTTGTGTAAAATATCAACTTGATCTATCAAAAATTCTGGACCGTAGCATGGTAATAAGCAATGCTAACACACTCGCCCATCCACCCACCCACACAAAGACATCATCAAAAAACTTCATAAAACAACCTCTGGGACCTCAAAACATGTAATTCTGTCAAAACCTCAAGATCGAATTTTTCATAATCACTATACATTGTTTATAGTAAAGTAAAAATTGATAATAAAACGACATTTAACAGCCTGTATTAGAAAATAGGAAAACCCTCATGTATTCTTCTACAACAGAAGGTTGTCAACCTCAAATTTCAGTAAGGCAAAATTGAATAGTGAAGTAAAGTCAGGAGCCATATTTAATATTTATTGAAAAATTAAATGCAACTGATATGGAATGTTCATCCTTTTCATATGTAAACAAACTTTAGTTTTGCTTAAACACAACTAAATGTGGTATTCAAACAAAAACACAGATCTGGTATTCATTTCTTATTTAAATAAAATAAAGTATGTTTCTCCCCATATCCTTTCAAGTTCCTTTTCAAACTAAACCTTTTTCAAAGCCAACAACAAAAGAACCAAAACGAAAAATGACATTTAATAAAAATCCAACTATTAATATATATATGTAAACTATATTCACAAAAAAGAACACACAGAAATGAAACAGAAACTCACTGCTATATTTTGATGGATTCGTCATCAGGAAAATAGATGTGAATCACTCTGAAGACTGGTAACAACTCAGTGATCTATAAATATATCACAAACATGAATATCCTAAAACAAAAATCACAACCATATATCTTAATCTATTCTTTGTGATATATATTTCTTTGATATAAAATATATATCACAAACAAATATACTGAAGTAAGTTAAGAAAAATGTTTTAAACATCTTGAAGTTTATTCGGTAATTACTAAAATAAAACAAATCCAATTTTAATAATTTTGAAAGGAAATTATTACCATAAATAAAGTTTCTTTTTGCTGAATTACCTTTAAAAAATTCATTATTTTCATTAAAAAAAATGCTCAAATAATCAAAATAAAGTGTTAAAAAGTCTAGAAATTAGAGAAATTTGGCAAATTACTTCTTTAATAAACATGATATAAGATTAAATTTAGTTTAAACACATTTAAAAACTAATTTCATAGATACTTAAATAGTTTTTATATAATTGTGTTGATATAATTTTTAATAATAAACATTTCATAATATCAAAATTATTAATATGATTGATCATATATAGAAACTACAGTTTCAAAGTATGAAAAAAAAATATGTGATAATGCAGAATGAACTAAAAGTAAGTTTACAATTGCCCAAATCTTTTCTTTGCTACATAAAGATTTCAATTGGTGAACAATATAATACAAGTATTAAATTAATACTAAATTCAAATGGATATTAAATTTATATTAGAAGTTAGAAAAGAACAGAGTAAATTAGTTGAAATTAAATACAATATATGAATGTTGAATTGAACTATTGAGGTTTTTAGCAAGAGAAATTAGTATGAAATTAGTAAATAACTTAATTAATCTACCAATAGGAAGAAATATGACATTATAACAGATTGAACAAGTAATGAACATTTAAAGTGCTCAACCTATCATTTAGTTTGATATAATTTTTAATAATAAACAATTCATAATGTCAAAATTATAAATATGACTATATATAGAAACTACAGTTTCAAAATATTAAAATTTTTTAATGAATTTAACAACTATATGATAACAAAGAATGAACCAAAAGTAAGTTTACAGTTACCCAACTATTTTCATTGCTTCATAATGATTTCAATTGGTAAACAATTATAATGCAGGTAAAAGAAATGGATGTTAAATTAATAGTGGAAGTTGTAAAATGCTGAGCTTGTTCTATGGACAAGGTTATTGTAGCCATGGTTTTAGTCCTGTATTATGTTCTCATATTTTTTCTAAATCAGTTTTAGTTAACGTAATTTTCCATTATATGATTATAAAGAATGATTTTTATTTATTAATTAAAAGAATATGCCAGTAATTAGTAAAATGAACGTTAAATGATACATCATTGCATTGTATAACAAAATTAATACTAATAACTGAATTGAAATAGTTAATTGTATTAAACATGAAACAACTATAATCATAAAAACAATGATAACTATTCTAGTGTAGTGCAATCAGTTATTATGTGGTATTTACTCATTGTAGGGTAAAAATCTAATGAAATGGTCTACACATATAAAACTTTTAATGATATAAACAACGCGTTTCGAACACGTAGTGTTCTTCTTCAGGCATTAACTAAAAAATACAATGAACCAGAGAGTTATCTATAGTACAAAGTAAATAAGTACATAAGTACAAAGTAAATGTACTTATTTACTTTGTACTATAGATAACTCTCTGGTTCATTGTATTTTTTAGTTAATGTCTGAAGAAGAACACTACGTGTTCGAAACGCGTTGTTTATATCATTAAAAGTTTTATATGTGGAGACCATTTCATTAGATTTTTACCCTACAATGATAACTATTATTGAATTCAAACTGTAAGAGTTACACATAATATTAGAAAGTAATATATTCCATTAAACTTTAATAATTTAAAATAAAATTCTAATTATTTCAATAATTTATTACTGGTAGGATATTTGTTTGACATTTTGATAAATAACGAACACATTATTCTGTATTTTTAATTAATTTGTCACATTGTGTATAAATATAGGTATGTATTATTGATTTTAATATAATTTTTTTTAAAGAAAGGACGCTAACCTATAACTGAAGTAGCCATTTGGTTAAACATAATCACTAAGAAATTGTCATCTAATTATTTATTTATTATTATTATTATTGAACTAATTTATTGTTAAAAATATACCTACAAATAGTTGCAGAAACGGTCGTACTTACGATTTGTTTAAATATTCAGGAATATTGTTCTTTTCAGAGAATAATATTTCATTATGGTGGATGTATTAGAACACTTCAAAGTCGTATTCTGAACTGACCAATCACAGTGCATGATGTGCATGCACATGACGTCACTCAAGCAACATCATTTCAATTACGTCATTTATTGGTTCACTAAATCTCTTTAAATAAAACACTATTTTACTTGTTTTCTTTAAGGAAATATATCGAATGACTATATTACTATATATATATATATATATATATATATATATTATATTACTATATTATATACTATACTATATATACTATATATTATATATACTATTTGATAAATAACGAGCACATTATTCTGTATTTTAAATTAATTTGTCATATTGTATATAAATATAGGTATGTGTTATTGTTTTAATACACAAATAAATATAGTACTATAGTATATAATACTATAGTACTATAATATACTATACTATATTACTATATATATGGATATTCATTATTTGTTTCTTGACCCAATATTTATATGATGTAATTTTTTTTGAGGGTTGAGGTCTAATGATTTTAAACTAGTCCTTTTGCCGACGCTTCGACATATATTTATGTCATCTTCAGGGCTACAACATGATTGTTTTACAATGAGTACTACTATTACTGCTATTTTGGTTATTTATTACATTTTACATGTACAGAAACAGAAAGGAATTGTTTCATAAATCAGTTATTTCGACTATGGATTTTTTTTCACATAAACATAAGGATATAGATATAAGGATATGATTATTAGTCTTTCATTCCTGAGGTAGTACAGATAGTGATTGAAGGACATATCAATATATAAGTTTAATTTTGTACATCACACAGCTGATGCAAATAATTTCATTAGTATAACTACAGCAGTAATAACATTTTTGAAAAACCAAAGTGAACATTTCTTGATACGAAATATTCTCCTCCAAGAGAACATGGCTTTTGTTCAAATAGCCAGTGGATTTCTTACATCATTTACTTGACATCCTTCTACATTGAATATTAAAGTAAAATTTTCAAATTTAAAACAGGAAAATACCCTTATTTTCTCTGAAAAACATCATAAACAGCGAAGAAAAAATGTTGTTTTAAGGTGATTTATAATTAAAGATGTACGATAATTACATTTATTAATCTCTAAACGACAGATTTCAATTTTGAATTATCTTTTACATTTTTGGTTTTTTACAGAATTATTATACTGGGAATTTTATGGCTTCTTGTATTTAATAAGATTATTTTCCTTCCCCTTTGTCAAATATCATATAAACGAATTTTTTCTGAGTGAGTGTTATCATTTTCCTGCACAATATTATTCCTCTTACATCTCATATAAGTCAATAAACAATAAATTATTCCTTTATAAATATCAATTTTATCTCAGTGGATTTGCTCAAAAAATTTCTAAGTCAATGTAAACAATGTAAAAAATATAAAAAATTCGACAAGTATAGCAGGTGATCTCTTAGTCTAAGATAAACAAACAGTTCTTATAGCGTTATTGCTCTTTCCCGTAATTGAAACTTCATGATTTTTTTTTATGAATTGCTAATTTTTTGTTCCATTTTTGGTCAAATTTTCATTATTTTTTAATGAACCGTTTAACATCAAAAAAACATTTTCTGAAAACAGAAATCGTACTGTAACGCCCCATTAGCGAATGTAATTTTGAAAAAAAATATCTCAACTCATTCTCGACATAATTTTCTATCTTTAGGCATAGTTTCATTTTGATCCGTCAAACGGTATGGCTTGTATCACTCTCACAAGGTTTGAGATTGAATTATAAGTCAACATAATTCTTCCCAAACAATAGGGATCTTCTTCCCTATGAGGCCCATTTTTGTATAAAATATTAACTTGATCCATCAAAGATTCTGGACCGTAGCGTGGTAACAAGCAATGCTAACACACCCACCCACCCACCCACACACAGACATCATCGTAAAAACTTCATAAAACGACTTCTGGGACCTCAAAACATGTAATTCCGTCAAAATCTCGAGATCGAATTTTTTCATGATCACTATACTTTACTTACAGTAAAGTAAAAAAAACTGGATATTTCAATAACACTATTGTAAAGATCAATAACACTATAAAAACTGATTGTTTATCCTAGGCTAACGGATCATCTGCTGTACTTGTCGAATTTATTGATATTCTTTTACTTGTTTACATTGACTTAGAAATGTTTTGCGTGAATCTACTGAATAAAATTGATGTGTAGAAGTTCAAGGAAAAATTGTATATAATTTATTGATTTGTATGAGATATAAGTAAAATAATATTTTTGCATGTAAAAAATCACCGCCAGTAAACATAAAGTTCTGTTGCTTTCCATGGTATGATGGATTTGTCTAATCTCTAAATTTGTCCGGATTGGTACAAAATGCTATAATCAATCTATATTATGCACTCTTGAACAAAAATTAATATAAGTTATAGATTATTTTGTTTTTATGAATCATAGTATCTTTTGGCAATATTGAAGTGAGGAATGGACTCTTTCCTCAAGAAAGAGGTGTTATGTTTGTTGAGAAATATCTAGTTTTTTCACTATTCTAGTTTAATAGTCAATATCCATTATTTTTTAAAAGATCAATCTTCCAGCAATAAAAGTAATAAATTATACTGAATAGTATAATGAAATCCCCAGTATAATCTTCTATATGTATAAAAATGAATGTATGTCTGTGTGTTTGTACTCGATAGATTCTAAAACCATACATCTAATCTTGGTGAAAATTTAGGAAATTATTAGGTATATTCCCGGGAAGGTTTATGTAATGTTTTTTAAAAATTTCATGTAATATCCCAAAAATATAATAGATAAGGTTTGCTGTATAACCTGTTCGTTTACATTTTGACTTTAATTGTAATGGCAGCCGCAGGTAGGTTATTCTTTATGAATAACTAACTTATAATATTTGGACACGCTTTGTTCAACTGGAAATAACCAGGTACCAGAAATTTTATTATTGTTTTCAGATTGATATTAAAGACAATTATTGTAATTTTATATGTTAACTTTAACAAAGCTTTAGTTATTATCAATAGTTCACAATTAACTTTTCATATCTAATTGGTTTAACTTGCTTTAAGCATTAAAGAAAGTCATGCGTTAAATAATAACTTATTAACTTTAAGTATGAATAATAGTATTACGAATAATAATGATAGTATTTGAACCATTAATTGTAATCTTAAAAGAATAGTTAAAGTATTTTGTTTAAGTTTAATAATTGTAAGGGCTCTTTATTTATTCTTGATTGATTAATTCTTAATTTAATATTTAAATATTTTAATATTTAGTTTAAAATATTTAATTATTAGTAATTAGTATCCGGCCATACTCGATATAGGCAAAATGATAAGTTATTATATATATAGAAGACGTTTAACTCTTACGTCTTAAATTACGTCTTAACTGACTTACGTTTAAATCAGTAAAACTTATAAGGGAATATATATAGCATAAAAAATTGATGAAGAAATATTCAAATCAAAATGTACACATATACAACTTAATCACTGAATGTATTTGTGTGTATAAATACAGTTTTTAACATAATAACTCTTAACATTACATAATGAAAAATGCAGGTAGAATTTAACATTTAGAACTCAATTGACACTTTTCAATACACTGTTTCTTTATAAACAAATAATATTTCATCAAAATATTATTATTCAAACTTTTAAGAGACAATTTTGTTTACTGTAATAATTTTAATTAAACATTTAAAACTGTGTGAAGTCTTCAAATTGAAAGTATTGTTTGAAATATAAAGTGATGTGGCTTAGCCTCTTCAACTAACTGGCTCCTAATTGAAACGATTTGTGGGTTTAAAATTCGTATGAGTATATTTAACAGATAAGACATATCACATTTAAAGTGATTAGACTTCTTTTAACATTTCTTGATCTATTGTTCGACAAAAAATATTCTTTTTATTATTTGCTTAATCTAATCTATGAACTACCAATTGTATTAGATAGTATGTGCAATTTATAATCAGTGTTAGATTATATATTTTTTGCGTAATCTATAATTTAAATTCGGTATTAATTTCGTTTATCTGAAAAAAGTTAAGTGTAACGGAACTATAGAAAATTTAAATGTGTTTTTGTTATATGTAATTTATTATTAGAGTTGGAATTAAATTGTTTCCCTGGTAATGCCGGGCAGATCAGCTAGTAATTTATAAAAGACCAAAAATTTGAAATATAATTCAAAATGGAAAACATTCTTTGATAAATAATAAATGAAATTATCTTACATTTAAAATTAAAAATTTTACATGTTTCTGACATTTTTCAGACAAAATAGGAATATTTCCAAGTTTTAAATATGGGAAAATTTGTCATTATTATTAAATGTACAAGGAGGTCAGGTAAACTATGTAAGAGATTGACTGGTTATTGGAACAAAAGTTCTCCTGTAAGAGATTATTTCGTAACGTGAAATCTGTACTTTCGCTTTTCAGAAATGTTATTACTGCTGTAGTTATACTAATGATATTAGATACATCATTGATGTGATACAATGATGTGTACAATAATAAGCATATATATTGAGAAGTGGATCAATCACTATCTGTACTACTTTCACGAATGAAAGACTAATAAACATCTCCCATTTAGACATTTATATGATACCTAAATAGAATATACCCAATAATTCTGATATTATATTTATTTACTCTTAGTAATGTATTGTGATTGTGAAAAAATTCTATCTCGAGATTTTGACGGAATCACATGTTTTGAGGTCCTCAAATTCGTTTTAAGACTTTTTTTTTCCATGATGTCTGTGTGTTGGTGTTTATCCAAAAGTTTTTATAGACGCTACAGTTCACAATCTTTGATAGATCAAATTAATTGTTTACAAAAAAAAAACACTCCTAGTGTAGATGTGCCATATTGTTTGGGAGCATTTATGCCTGATGGAAAGTCACTTTTTTACCAAAATGTGTTTTTAGACAACATTGTTTTTACCTAAACTACCTACTCTAGAGTAAGTGACAAAAAGCAATAACTGAAAAATTCTCTGATTTTTAAAACAACTAGACATTTTTTTAAAATAAAATATAAAAATTTTGACTTATGATTAAATTGAAAGCTTTTGAGGAGACAAAAAGCATTATGTTCTTAACTAGTCTGATAGTTTTTTAATTGTATTAAAGTAGATTGTAGGTCACTCCAAACTTTTTATTATGAATTTAATCTTTTTCAATTAATAATTAAAATAAATGGACAATATTACAAATTCATTCATTATATTTAATGAGTTCATTAATTATATGTTTCTATGATTATTACCTACCTCCCTTATTGGTTCTGGATAAGCCTAGTTATGTTTCATGATCACAACGAGTTATGGTAATTTCAATTACTACACCATAAGATTCAATTTGATACTAATGTTCCAGTTGTTTCTCGTTTTATAATCATAATCAGTTACAATTGCCACACATTTCGTGTTCACTAATTTATTCTTAAGAATAATCCCGATTACATTTCATCATCACTGACAAAATATAATACTATCATTAAAATAAATCAATTAATTAAATTGATTGGATATATTTCTGATAATGGGCTTCCTTACAGTCAATTTAAATGTAAACCAGTTCATATTTTCCAATTTCATTTCGAATTAACAAAAATTGTAAATGTTTATCATTGTTTAATACTGGGTAATTTTTCATTACTTAAGAAAATGTTGAATTAGTTTCTCATTCAGTTAATAAACATTTTGAATGAAAACTAAATGTAATAATAATAGTTACAATTAATTTATGAAACATAAATTTGATGAAAATAAGGCACTAATTTAGAATATTTTGATATATTATCTTAAGTAAAGTAATTTAATAGATATAATTAAAATCCTTATAAAATTATATGAGATTTTATTTAAAATAAATTATATAATGTTTACTTATGTTGAATAATTGCTTTGAATTATGTCTTTTTAATGGTTTTGTGATTTCCAATTGGTAAAATCTAATAAAGTTCAAAAAAAAATGAAATAATCTACCTTGAAAAATGAAATAAATTCCTCATAATGCTCAATGTAATTAATTTTGTTCTGTTTGATGCTCTTAATAAGATTACATTAAAATGGTGTCAATAAACAATATGGATATATTTATTTACTGAATTATTTTTAATACAAAAATAATTTATTTAAGTAAGCTTCATATTTCCACTATCAGTGAAATGGTTAAATAACTTCTATCAATAAAAGACATTAGAAAACATGTAGGCTAATAATATTTGTCAATATGTTTCTAATAAGAAAACAATAAACAAAATAATATTATTATAAACTAAATAAAATTAGCATAATTGATAGATTGATAAAAACAGTACATAAGAAGAATAATAAATACAAAATATTCTATTTAGGGAATTTTTCAAGATGTATTACATCTACTAAGAGATAGATGCAATTAGTTAAATGACATCTATCATTTTGATTCGGAAAAACTTCTAAATAATTTAAAGACAATAATATTATAGTAAACTAAAATGGAATTAATACATTCATAAAAAAGGCATTAACTTTAACGTATCCCCTTTACTGTTTATTCATTTATTATAAACAGATTTTACAATACAAAGTCTTTTCTGACATAAAATAATTTATATTAAACTAATAAACAATTACAAAAAATAGTAATAATAATGATAATTAAGTCAAAACAAGATTGATTCAGTATCAATTAAACAAATTGAAACATATTGATGAATGACTATATTAGATGTTTTATTAATTTTTTAAATTTCTTTAAGTTTTATTAAACCAATCTAAATTTCTATACCGACCATTAGACTTTATCATCATAACAGATAGTGAGGAATAAAGCAACTAATTATTTTTACATGGACCATAGGATAATTTGGGCAGGTCTAATTTTGTATGATAGGATGGGAAAATGTAGTTGGGAAATGAAATTAGGGCAATCAGTCAAATTATTTAATAACTTATATCTAAACAGGATGCCATCATAGTGTCTATTGGAAAGGAGATCAAGCATATTTGGTTAGTCAGAAAAGAAACGATAGTAAGATGAATTTGTATAATAACTGGACTTATGAGTAAGCTTCTTAAGGAATTCGGAATGGGCAGATTGAAGTAAATTTTTGATTGTAATCCGGATTCAAAACAGATGATTCCAAACATATAATAAGTTTGAAAGAAAGAGAGATTTATAAAGAGTAACAAAAAGTAACACCAAGACTTTAAAAAATAATTTTCCATTTTTTTTTTGTACTGGAAGAGTTAGTATTTCTTTTCCTCTCTAATTATGAGAAAATACCTCACAATAACAGTTTGCATAGCATTAGAGTTACAAAAGTATTAGGATCTTTGAAGTCATAAATTTCTTGTAAACAAGCATAGAATTTTCATGCAACAGTTTTTAAATCAACAATATGATTATTAGAAGTTAATTTACAGTTAACAATCAAGTCTAAATCTTTCACGGAGTCTATGTTTAAATTTGAGAAGGTTACATTTAAATGTGTAAGGATATATTTTGTGGTTTTGAATGGGAAATGGATTTATGGAACACTTAGAAAAATTGAAATTGATATTATTGGTACAATACCAGTCTAAAAGTTTATTTATTGAAAGTTGAATAATTTTGCAATCGTAAGAGCAATCAGTTTAGTTTAGATGACCTTGAAGTAAAGTTTAAGAATATCATCAAAGAGTAAAAATGTAACATCCGATAGTAGGGAGTAAATGTAGTCCATATAGTCCCTAAAATTAGTCCATTAGACACTATTGTGACTATTTATAATAAAGAAAAAGAAAATTTCATTATACGGAGTTTATCAAGTTAAATAATGCTAGTAAACAAAGTTAACCTTACCTGTTATAATAGTATGAAATTCAATATCTCTAGTAACTTATTTATATTTGACATTATTATGACCAATTATAATAAATAAAAAGAAAATCAATATAAAGTTTATAAATTATTTAATGTTAATAAAACAAAGATACTCTTATCAAAGTATAAATTGGATTAGAATTTTTTTTTTAAAGTTTAATGAAATTATATAAATACCCCATTCAGAATATAAGTAATTATTCATCCAGAATGTAGTTCCTCTCATTTGGTGCTAACGATGCATAATACACATATGTTTCTATGACAATTTTAATTTGAACCAATCATTGCTCTCATTTTTTTCCAAGTTATTTTCATTTTTAATTGCGTCTCTATACTATGGCATTACTTTTTTTGTGCAGTTTGAAAAGAATTCAAATATTTTCTTGTTGAAAAATTTAGTTTAATATATGTGTTTTAAATTAGATTTTCCATTGATTAAACGACAATACAAGAATAATGATGATATTGAATATCATTATTACGGTCATTGAAAACATATTAGTTTTCTTTTCAATGTTACAAGTTTAATTAATTCTTCTTTAGACTGCCCACTCTTTATTTATAATAAGATTGTATATTATAGATAGTTAATATTATAATTACCATTGTGTTTATCAACATTACACCTCACCAGGAAAATATAATATTTAATTTAATTACCACCATACGAGTATATATCATGCAAAAGTCACCTTCTAATCGTTTTCAAGGCTCAACGTATTTATCAACTGAATCAAAATTGTTTTCTCTATATGAACATTCAAAAAGCATTTTTTAATATCATTGAAAACAGTTTTCTAGTGTTATTAGTTTTACCTGTTTTTCAAAATTTCCCTTAGTAGTTTCTTGTCTTAAACAATGTTATTTTCATATTTTATCACTTATTTTGTATTGTTACATTTAAATTTATTTAGTTCTAAAACATTATTTTAATTTTGCCCAATTTATGTTTTATTACAAAATTCTTCTAACATTGTATCAATTATTCTACTGTTTTACTATATATGTACTATTATTACTATTTTTATAGTACTATTGCAGTTCTCAAACTTTTTCTTCCATAGACCCCTGTAGGAATTTTATTTTTTCATAGACCCCCTACATAAGGAATATGTATAAAAGTAAACATCTAATTGTGTGTGTGTCTGTGCAATGGCTACCACAGACGACTCATTTTAAAACACATAGTAATAGGAAAATGAGGGGAAATTGTAAAGAAGAAAGAAACTGAAATATCGATAATTATATCTATATTTTAATGTCCATTGAAACCATAATAATAATAATAAATAAAACAAATAATATTACCGTAATTTCAATCGACTAATTCCCAACTCTAGTAGTTGGTATGGTGGGGGGTTTTAATTTCGGAATTAAACTCTCATATCAAAACATTGGACATATTTTATGTTATCAAAACATACTTTTTCATTACTCATGCTCACTTCCTCCCCAAATCTAGTTTATATTTACTTATTATTTTTATTACAATACGAATACCTTAATATTCATTTATATATATTATTTTATTTATTATTATTAATATTATTATGTTCATTTTATTTATTTATTCATTTATTTTTATTTTTATTTATAAATTTATTTTTTACTAAAGAGACATTCTAGACTTCCAATAGACCTCTTGGTGATCATAGACCCCCCATGAAGTCCCATAGACCCCCCATGAAGTCCCATAGACCCCCAGGGGGTCCACATGAACCCCTTTGAGAATAGCTGTACTATTGGGTTATATTTTATTTTATTTTTTCATAGTATTATTTCTTTCTTATTATTTTTATTACATATCATGCTCTTAGAGTAAAATGATTTTAGTCAATGAATATCAATAAATAAATAACATAACAGTTACTACATGACTGGTGAATGTCAAATGCTCAATTAGATGTTTTAAAATGATGTTTTATGCTACTAACTACAACTTTTTTCCGATTAATTTAAAATACAGGGGCCAGATTGGCTCAGTGGTAACGTCTCCATCTATAAGCTGTTGGATCCATAACCACTTCGGCTCTTAATTTATTTATGTAGAAAGTGAAAAAAAATCTGAGTACATCATCCCTCGGAGTGAGCGTTAAGGGTTGGTCCTGAGCCTGTATTATGTCAAGTACTGGTTAAAGGCTCCTAAGTAATAACACACTTCAGTTAGGTAAAATTTAAAACTCCCAATGTATATTGCTCATTGTGTGGTATCACAATGTTCGACCTATGTGAGTTTTCTTATGAGGCTGCTACTGCAACATAACCCAATTAAAAATAATCCAAGATTAATTTAAAATATTCCTATTTAAAATAAAATTAGTTTAAATTAATATTGTTTAAATTTATTTATAAAACAGTTTGTCAATTTGAAAATACGTATAAAATATCAAAATCAAACTTCGATTATTTTAAAATAACCGGAAGAAGTTGTATAATAAAGATACAAATATATGTCTGTAGTTAATGTTACACCAATCGCTAATGCATTAAGTTGTATTGTTAATTGTACACAAATCTAGAGTGGCCTACACTCAACTTTACTATAAGTAAACATAATATCAAACTTCTTGGGTATATCTTAAAACATCATGGAAAAAACGTTATGAAAAGACTTTTGGGACCTCAAAACATGCAATTCCTTCAAAATCTCGAGAACGATTTTTTACGATTATTGTACTTTACTTACAGTAAAGCAAAAAAAAAACAGAAAGTGTTTTTTTTTTGAAACAACAACAAAATTGTTACTTTACTGTAGTTAAAGTATAGTAATTGTAAAAAAATCCCTCTCGAGATTTTAACGGAATTACATGATTTGAGGTTAAAAAATTCGTTTTGTGGCGTTTTTTCGATGATGTTTGAGTGTGGGTGGATGGAAGTGAAGCCAAAAGTTTGTATGGACGCTACAATTCACAACCTTTGATTGATTGTTTTGATCAAATTAATAATTTATACAATAATTGGACCCTTAGTAAAGATGTATGCTATTGTTTTGGAGCAATTAATTGTGATGGGAAAGTTATTTGGCCAAAATATTTTAGACGACATTTTTTTTCTCTTCAACTACTAACTCTTGAATCTTGAAATCTTGGCATTATTATGGCCAATAACCAGTAAAGTAATTACTGGAAAAATTCTCAGGTTTTTGAAATAATTGAAAATATTTTTTTTTATGGATGTAAAAATTGTGCCTTTATGATTCAATTTGAAAGTTTGTGAGGAGAAGAAAAGCCATACCGTCTGACGGATCAAAAGTAAATTATAAAGAATATGTAGTTACCCTCATAGGAAATAACACAACATTTAATTGCTTCTTGTTGAGATACATCCATCCTGCTTAATGTTTGTAACTTTATGAGGAACCGCACTTAACTATTTCATGGGATTATAAAAAAAAAACTAAGCATTTTTCTTCGAAAAAGAATGATTGGTAATCATGGAGTCAAGAGGAGAGGGAAAAATGCAAACTGAAGAGAGGGATAGAAGAAATAATGAGAGGAAGAGAGAGAAGTGTTATCAGGCAGCAGTCAGCCCCTTGCGGTCTGTTTGAACAATTGGTCTTGCAGTCCAAAGCGACCCCCCACGACGATTTGAATAAATTACTAACGATTCTTGGATAAGACACGACTCTTCCGGCTGGCTTTATTGAAAAACACTCTTATTCAAAAGAGCTCCTATTTCACTGCGACGGGCTTCGACCCTAGGACTGAATTAAACCCCTCTTTTCTTTTTTTTTTTTTAATATTTATTGGACATTAGTCCATTGTGTGGAGTGATTCTATTTTCCTTATGCACTTTCCAAACTCATGGTGTTTTTTAACATTATTCTTGGATAAACCAGTTTTTTTTTGTTACATATCTTAACCATGATAAGTTCACATGAATATGTTCAGAGTGGGAAAGCTTGTGACTTCTCAAGAAATGCTTTCAATAGCCGTTTATTCAGGGGTCTTGAAGTTAAAAAGTTTATGACTCATGTCTTTTCTACCAGCCAATCAATGAGTTTTGTTTGACCTTTCAGTAGGCTACACAGCACTTTAACATATAATAGGCAGTGATAATGAGCAAAATCAGGCATTATCTCATATCCTTTTAAATAAGCATTGAGACATTGTTTTTACCCACTATGGAAGAAACACCATCAATAAGAATGAAAGCAAGCTGACTCCAATAAATGTTTTCTGAAGTCAGAAACTTCATGAGGACATCATGCGTATCCTCTTCAGTTGTTCTGCCTGTGAGGCGCTTACTGTTAGAAATTCTTCTCTAACTGTGACACTAAAGCAGTGTCTGTTGACTCATCTAGTACCAAAGAAAAACATATGTATTCGTTTATTCTAATCCAAAAATCTTTGATTGAGTTGATGATATTATCGGTAAATTTGCGAGCACTATTTTAGGCACATGTGGCGAGCAATATTTAACACAAGAAGAGCACCTGGTTAAGAACTCCTACCCTAGAACTTAAAAATTCTGAAATATTTTAAAAAAATTTTGATCAAAAGTAAATACCATGAATACAAAGAATCGTATTATCTTTGGGTAATATTCGAGTATAAGGAATGGACTCTTTCGGTCTATTGAAGAGTAATAATTATGTTGTTGATAAATATCCATTTTTTTTTTCACTATTATAGTTTAATAGTTCATATAATTTCTTCTTAGAAATTCAAGCTTCCGGCTATAAAAGTTTTAAGTTATGTACAAATAAATTATATAATACTACTATGAAATAGTTCTATTATATTAGTAGGACAAATTTGAAATGAAAGAATTAAAATATTCTTAAATCAACAATTATATATCATTCTGAGGTAAAATGGATAAACCAACAAAAGTCTCCACACAAATGGTTTATCCATTTTACCTCAGAATGAGTAAATACCACACAATTACGGATTGCACAACTAATGAATTATATATCATTATTAAAATTGTACAAATAATTTGTAAAAATAAAATTTGGATAGAACATGGAAAAGAGTAATATAAATTTTTAACATATTGGAACATTATTGCAAACTAATGCCAACATTGTGCAAGATGTTTTATTCTTTAGGTTTGAATATTCCACTGGCCAACTTGATACGTTATTAATAAATTTTTTATATTGATATATGAATATAATTTAGCATAACTCCCAGTTAAGTACTATAGACTCCACTGAGGTGAATAAAAATATTCTAATTTTTTACTCATGGATCAACATTTAGTTTTGTGAACCCCTGGGTGTTCATTTACAATAATGAGAACCTCTGAGGAATATGAATGTGTGTGCCTATGAATGTGTGTCTATCTCTTAAACCCTAAGAAGAGTTTAATGACAAATAAATAAATAAATGGGCTTGAGTAGTAACACTATTATATTAGACGAAGGAAGAAGTTGTGATTTTATTACAGTAAACCGGATCGATTTTGTCTGCTCATTTTTGAAATAAATTCGGTGAAATAAATAACTAAACAAAGCGAGAAAAGATAATTATGGTGATGATCATAACCATCCATGTTTTTTCTATTTCATGATATTCATTTTATTTACATTTATTTTTTTTATTTATTTTTTCAGAGGTAAATATTAATTTCGCAGGTAGGTCCTAAATCTATGAGGCCCATTAGTTACTCTTTGCTTTAATATTTTGTTTATCTTTGGGAATGAAGAAATCTCTTATAGATAAAATGTTTAAGCTGTATTCACGCTGGGACAAATTTAGAAAAATAAAGAAGGAAGAATATACTATTCTGTTGGGCAAGAAATATAAAAAAAAATGAATCACCTGTGGGAGGTCCAAGGGTAGTATAATATAAGGATTTACAGAACAAGAGTGACTGACATGAAAATAGGCTCCATTGTGTGTAATTTTATTTATGGATATAAGGTTTGATTTGGAAGGGCTGTTGTTTGCAGGGTGACGCATATTTCCAAGGGAGTTGACGCGAAAGAATAAGAGGAGGTTTATCTCTCGCGGACACACCTAGTTCGCCCGACCAGAATAATGCTTTCTCCTGCTAACTTTCCGCACCGCGCATTTTTTATTGTTAACCCAAACTCGCCTTAAACATCACCTCTTTATTGCCTTCTAGTGCCTATCTATTTTACCTATATTCTTGTTATTGGTGCTTCGAACTATTTTTCAGGGATATTGATTCATTGTTGTCTAAATTTAAAAAATGAATTTCGCTGATAATTTTGTTGTTACTATTATGTATAAAAAAACTCTTGTTTTGTTTTTTTTTCCATATTTACACGTACAGTCATCTAGTGATGTTCTAGAGATGAAAAACGTAGTTTATTTGTTAATTAGCATAATTTCAGTCCAAGCAACCGACATTGCCAAGTTGATTTTTTACAATTAATTTAAGAATTTATGTCAAGATTTCCGATTTAGTAGTCTCACACACCAGGAAAATATGTTGTATAATTATGCATTCACTGGTTTTATTTGTTACTTCACACTTGTTAGATTAGGTTACGTTGCTGCGACAGTACAAGGGAACATACATAGGTCAAAGGTTGGACCTTTGTGGTTTGTGGTAACGCAAAATGAACATTCTAGATTGGAGTTCTAAATTTTGATATCTCAAGTGTACTTAGAGTACAAATCTGTAACTATCTGTACTTGATACATACCTGAGACGGATTTAACATCCTCTCCAAGCGAAGATTTGGCCAATTTTTGTTCAATAAATTGGGCCATGTAATTAAGTCAATGATCAGAGTAGATATCGAACCTCGGATCTAGCAGTCCAGAGAAGAGCACCTTTGATACTGGGCTGCCCTCCCTGGACCATTACACCTGTCGTTGTTGTCAAGCAAAAGTGAAAGAATACACATAGGTCAAAAATTGTACCTTTGTGATACCACACAATGAAAATTCCACATTGGGATACCTAAATTTTGATGACTGAATTGTATTTATAGTAGAGATCTTTAATGTGTACCTGACTTCATACAGACTTGGGACAACCGGCTTATCATCCTCTCCGAGAGAAGACAGGGTTAGATAGTTTTCACCTGAAACGTGAATAAATCTAGAGTCAGAGTTGGTATTGAACCCGGATCTACCAGTCCAGAGGCGACCACTTAAGCCACTGGGCTACTCGAACCCCTTAAACCAGTCGTTGGTTTTCAAGTAAAAAGTGACATCAAACACTACTTAGGAGGGTATATTACGATTTTACTTCGTCTTCCCTAAAAATGTATTATTTCAAGTTTACCAAAACTGTTATTATCCACGGGTACTTGAAAACGCAAGCTTGGAACCCATTTATCATATGAAACAAATTTTAAACCATGATCAATATTCAAACTGCAATTTCAGATCAACGACAAGTACCTTAAAACTAGACCAGTGTGATATGATTTCAAAAACATTACAGTCTTTTAATATATATATATATATAGATAGATATTCTTTTTAAAAAATTTACTTATTGATGAAATTTTCATTAAAAAAATATGGTATTAAGAAACAGGATGACCATATGTTTATGCAATAATATTATTGTCGGTAACATTAAAGTGATAAGTTGTCCTTGTACATGTATACGACTGCTCTGAAAAGTTTTATATGTTCTAATGAAGTTATTTGAAGAGTAACATATATTTCTAAGGAGGTGCCAAGGAACACGAAGGATAAGACAAATTTGGTATAACCTGGTGATAGTTTTTCCTACGAGATACCTTCAAACAGTGAGTAGAAAAATAACTCCTCAAGAAATCACGTTCTTACAACCTATCTCCAACCGCTATATCTTTACAAGAAACTCAATAAAATCACTCATGGATTCCTCTGCTTGATATAATATGTTAATCTGCTATTATGAACCAGTAAAAGTTTAATACAGTACATTACCAATGTTGCTGAACTCTTTGAGGGTTATCTAGTCAAAAAACCCAACTCTGTCTTCCAACGTTTCAAAAATTTATGTTTTCATTATCAAGGCTACAAGAAAATAATCTATTATTATGTATTATGTAAGTTTTGTTGTTACTAGTAAGTTTATTTAGTTATGTAGTGTATCAGTAGAATTAGTTCTGAACCGCAAAACTGGAACTGCCTTTGAGTAAGGACTTTTCTGGGGCAATGGCATTTTTTTCTTCAGGAGCTCTCCGTCAAACTTGAAAAATGATGAAACCTCAGATGTGGCAGTCTACTAAATTTCATAGTACATTTCTTTTAGTATTAGAAAATGCATGTATTTTGCGTTTAAGTAATCAATTTTTTGCAATTTTCCAATTTATTAACATTGTTAGTCGTGCCAGCAAAAAAAAATCCCCTTTAATACCGATAAAAAAGTTTTCGTAAGTTGAAAATTTGAAGGAAGCTAGTTTGTTTGATTTTCTCATCAAGATATATCATAATGGCGATGCGATACAAGATGGAGGTGGGTGGAATACATTAGGGCTGCGTTGGGCTGTGGTCAGGGCATTTGGCACGGTCCAGTGGTCACTTCGCTCCATCGGTCAGTGTTCAACTTCAAACCAAATTAAAAACAACCTCCTGTAGGTGTGAACACAGCTCTTTGTCCTCCTCACACCGAAGAGTGGCAAAGCGTTAAATTTCCTCAACAACTGACCACAGCTCGCCTGTGAACTAATTGGGACGCCTTTCGCTACGATGCTTTATTCACTAATCGCTGAATAAACTCTATCACTCTTCCATAAACATCTTCAAGCAAATTAATTTCGCAGAGTTTCACTGCACTTCCCTTACCTCATTTACTCTTTCCTTCCCTTCTTTTTTTGATAATTTATTTTTATTTTGTTTTACACCAATTGAAATCACAAAATGAATATATTTAAACTAAAACAAATATACTTTTAATATATTCTAAGCTCAATTTCAATTTAACAAAGTTGCAGCGTTCTTCTGTTTTTTACTTTACTATAAGTAAAGTATAGTGATTGTTAAAAAAATCGATCTCGAGATTTTGACGGAATTATATGTTTTGAGGTCTCAAAAGTCGTTTTATGAAGTTTTTTCGATGATGTCTGTGTGTGTGTGGGAGGGTAGGTGGGTGAGTGTGTTAGCATTGCTTGTTACCACGCTATGGTCCAGAATCTTTGATGGATCAAGTTGATATTTTACACAAAAATGGGCCTCATAGCGTAGAAGATCCCTATTATTTGGGAAGAATTATGCATGACGTAAAAGTCACTTTTTTTGACAAATACCGTTTTTTAAAAAACATTTTTTTTTCTCCTAAACTGATAACCCTTTGGTTTTGAAATTTTGGCATTATCTTTGAGGTTACAAATAGAACAAACGAAAAGTATATTCAGAATTTTAAAACAACGGGAAATATTTTTTTTCAATAAAATGTAAAAATTTTGACTTATAATTCAATCTCAAAGCTTGTGAGAGCTATACAAGCCATACCGTTTGACGGATCAAAATGAAACTATACTTAAAAATAGAACATTATATGGAAAATGAGACCAGATAATTTTTTTCAAAATTACATTCACCAAAGAGGCGTTAAGGTACGATTTCTGTTCTTAGAAAATGTTTTTTTGACGCTAAACGGCTCATTAAAAATTCATGAAAATTTGACCATAAATGGAACAAGAAATTAGCAATTCATAAAAAAATATTCATTAAGTTTCAATTACGGGAGAGAGCAATAAAGCTATAAAAACTGTTTGTTTATCCTAGACTAAGGGATCACCTGCTATACTTGTCGAATATTTGATATTTTTTTACAATGTTCACATTGACTTAGAAATTTTTTGAGCAAAACCACTGAGATAATATTAAGACGATTCTAGTCTAATAGTTCATATTTATTATTTTCAAAAATTAGAAGCTCCCAACTATAAATGATTTAAATTTTTTTGAACAGCTGGCTTCGACTTTGAGTTGAGTATGTAAACTGGCTAATTACTAATATATTTTTTCTCAATATACAATCTCAATATACATAGCAAGCTTTAACAGACTACAAGACGCAGGAAAAATGATACTCACTCAGAGAAAATTGGTATATATGATTTTCGACAAAGGAGAAGGAAAATGATTTTAATAAATACTAAGAAGCCATAAAATTCCCAGTATAATAATTCTATAAAATATCAAAAATGTAAAACATAATTCAAAATGGAAATCTTTCGTTTGAAGATGAATGAATGTAATTATTGTATATCCTTAATTATAAATTAGCTTAAAACGACATTTTTTCTTCAATGTTTGTGATGTTTTTCAGAGAAAATTAGAGTCTTTTCCTGTTTTAAATTTGAGAATTGCACTTAAATATTCAATGAAGAATGAGGTGAAGTAAACGATGTAAGAAATCCACTGGCTATTTGAACAAAGGCTATGTTCTCTTGTAGGAGATTATTTCGTATCAAGAAATTTTCACTTTGGCTTTTCAAAAATGTTATTACTGCTGTAGTTATACAAATGAAATTATTTGCATCAGCTGTGTGATGTACAAAAATAAGCTTATATATTGATAAGTCGATCAATCACTATCTATAGTACCTCAGGAATGAAAGACTAATAAACATCTCCCATTTAGATGTTTACATTATTCTTAAATGAGACATTGTATATTATATACCCAAGAAGTTTGATATTAAATTTACTTATAGTAATGTTGAGTGTAGGCCACTCCAGATTTTTTCTGTTAATTCCAAGGAGAACAATTTTGGATAAGTTGAAGTATTATTTGTTTTAATTAGCTACACAATGGACTATGATGAGTGAAATAATAAAGAAATAATTAGTGCATTAATTTACACTTGAGTATGAAATTATAGTGACTCAACTAAATTCTGGTAAATTGGA
This sequence comes from Hermatobates lingyangjiaoensis, assembly GCA_026182355.1. NCBI lineage: Eukaryota > Metazoa > Arthropoda > Insecta > Hemiptera > Hermatobatidae > Hermatobates > Hermatobates lingyangjiaoensis. The sequence goes on along the minus strand of JAPFBL010000175.1, from coordinate 135,531 downwards.
TAATAATGAAGCATAATCGCCCTTCGAGAAATTGTATTTAATATTATGAAATTCAAGAGGTAGATCTTAAGGATGTATAGGATCTACATATGCAGTAAGAGAAGGTTGGTGTTATTTGTTATGCTATTTGATAGTATAATATTAAATTCAATATTTCTATTAACGTATTTATTTTTACACTATTGTGACTATTTATAAAAAATTAAAAGGAAACCTCATAATACAGAGTTTATTAAATTAAATAATGCCAGTAAAACAAAGTTACTTTTATTTGTTATAATAATATGAAATTCAATACCTGTAGTAACTTATTTATATTTGATATTATTATGATCACTTATAATAAAAAAAAGGAAATTGTATAATATGGAGTTTATATATTCAATAAAGCTGGTAAAGCCAAGTTATTCTTATCAAAGTATAAAATTGATTAGAAATGATTTTTAATACGTTGAATGGAATTCAATTCAGGTTCATAGGTCTGCATTTAGTGTATAAATAATTACTATCCAGCCAGAATATAGCTAGTCCCTTCATTTCTCACCAACGTTACATAATGCGCATGTCTTTTATATCGTATGATTATTTCAACCAATCATTGCTCTCATTTTTCCAAGTCATTTCCTTTTCATTTCTAATAGCGTTACCTTTATTTGTAATACTTTTAAATAAATTCAAATTATGTGTTCTGATTGAAATATTTAGTTTATACATCTGTTTTCAATTAGTTTTTACGTTGATTGAACGACAATACAAGAATACGGAAGATATTGATCATAGTTACGGTCAGTGGAAACATTATATTAATTTTCTTTTCTATAGTATGAGTTGGATTGATATTTCTTTAGAATTTTCACTTTTATGTATAGTAATATATTATTAGTAATGGTATATTTGGTCACCATTACACCTCACTAGGAAAATAGAATATTTAATATAATTACCACCGTATATATCATGCAAAAAATCACGTTGTAATCGTTTTCAAGGCTCAGGGAACTTATCAACTGAATCAAAGTGGTTTTTTCTATAACAATATTCAAAAAGCGTGTTTTAGTATCATTGAAAACAGTTATTTAGTGTATTAGTTGTACCTATTTTCCAAACTTCCCTTAGTAATTTCAGATCTTAAACAATGTTACTCTCATATTTTTTTCTCTTATGCTGTATTGTTACATTTACATTTATTTAGTTCTAAAATATTATTTTATTTTGCCTAATCTATATTTTGTTAAAAAATCCTTCTAACAGTGATTCAATTATTTTACTATATTGTTTTACTATATGCGTACTATTATTACTATTTTTATTGTACTATTGTAGTTTCTCCTATTTTATTTGTTCATAATATTATTTGTATTGTATACCATGCTTTTAGTGTGAATGGATTTTAGTCAGTGACTATCAATAAATAAATAACACAACAAATACCTCATGACTGGTGAATATCAATTGTTCAATTAATTAGATGTATTAAAATTATATTTTACTTACTAACTACAACTTTATAAGATTAATTTAAATTAATCCTAGTTTCATTTTAAATAAAGGGGTCAGATTAGTCCAGAGGTAACGTGTTCGCCTAAGAATTGTTAGAGCCGGGGTTCAGTGCCCACTCTGGCACTCGATTTATTTACGTGGAATGTGAAAAAAAAATCTGAAACATCGTCCCTGGGAGTGGGTGTTAATTGGTTGTTCCCGAGCCTGTACTATGTCAAGTATATGTACGTTATAGGCCCCTACTCTAAATAACACACTTCAGTTAGGACTCCCATGTAGAATCACTGTGTAGTATCTCAAAGGGCCAAAGTTAGGCCTATGTCTGTTCTCTTGTGAGACTGCCACTGCAACATAACCTAATTTAAAATAATCCAAGTTTAATTTAAAATATTCGGAGTCTAAGTTAAAATAATTCATTTCAATATTGTTCAAATTTATTCATATTATATATTATATTATAATTTATACGTTTATATTTATAGTTTATCAACTTGAAAATATATATATATATATATACTATATTAAAGTTCAAATAACTCTTTGATTATTTTAAATTATCCCGAAAAAGTAGTATATTGAGGCAAAAAATATATTCCTGGTAGTTAATATTACTCCAATCGTAAATACATTAAGTTTATTGTGAATTGTAGGAAACGTTTCCACACAAAATTGTCTTGTAAACGACAGCAAAACTTGTTAGTTTACTATAAGTATAGTAAAACATTCTATCTCGAGTGTGTTAGCATTGCTTGTTACCACGCTATGGTCCAGAATCTTTGATGAATCAAGTTGATATTTTACACAAAAATGGGCCTCATATTGTAGAAGATCCCTATTGTTTTGGAAGAATTATGCATGACGGAAAAGTCACTTTTTTTGCCAAAAACCGTTTTTTAGAAAACATTTTTTTCTCCTGAACTGATAACTCTAGAGTTTTGAAATTTTGGCATTATCTTTGAGGTTACAAATAGAACAAACGAAAAATATATTTAGAATTTTAAAACAACGGAAAGTTAGAAGTTTCAATTACGGGAAAGAGCAATAAAGCTATAAAAACCGATTTTTCTGAAAGCTAGCAGTTTTCATTAGTGATTCTTTCTAAATCACATTGGATTGTCTATAAGACTATATGAATGGTTCAGATTTCTTATAGTATTCCTACAAAATAGCATCCTATTCAACAGAAACACTGTGTGAAAATAAATTTTTGTGAATAGTAACTCTTTCTCATTAACGCTTGATTAAACATTTACTATATTTGAATGCAACATTTTTTTTTTCAATGGGAACTCTTTCTACACAACACTCTACTTAACAACACTCGATGAAAGCCTTTTTTAATTGAAAGTTATAAAATTTCAAACAACACAGACATTCAATAAGAAAAGAAACGATTTTAAAAAGCATTATTACTAAATTGGAATAACTATGAGATTTTATGAAAAATAAATCCTCTTCACATATAAGAACTTGTTGCTATGTTCATTAAGATGATGTGGTTATGATATTTGCAATGATTCTTGCCTTTGAATGATTGCTTTTTGCTTATAAGATAACAGCATGATTGGAGAGGGATTACGTGTTTAATTCGGAAGAAGGGAGTCCCAGGGAAAATCCAGAGTGTCCCTGCACAAACCCCAATGCACCAAATCAAAACTCCCTCTCCATTCCATTATCTCCACTGCACTTTCCACCCAAATCAACCCCATTTACACAATTTTATCCTTTTTTATCGGTCCTCCCTATTCAATCTATGAAAAAAAAAGTCAATATTTTTTTCAATTTAGCGTGACTCAGAGGCATATTGGTGGCCACCGATAAGGGATCAAAGTTCAATTCGTAACGGGGTTAACCAATCGACACGTCGCTGAAAATCCGTTCTCCCCGTTTGATTAATATTTTTCTTTCTTCTCAACCCCATGCGAAACCGCTATCTCATCTTTTTTATTATTATTTTTCACTCCATTTCAAACCATAAGCCTCTGCATATAATATTACAGACAGCTGATTAAAAGTGGTATTTTTTTCTTTTTTTGAATAATTTTTTGTTATAAGAACCATAGCAGGCTAAGTCAGTAGTTCTCTACATTTATTCAAACACATACACTGTACAGTTAAACAACGTTTAATGATAAGCTGCAGTTGGAGTGAATATACATTCTAAGTAATTGGTAGTCCTGCTTTCATTTCAAGTTATTCCTGGTTGCCTTACTGGAGCAAAATATATCTGTTATCTTCTTCCAAATTATTAGCAAGATATATGAAAGTATCTACTTTTATATAAGATCAATATCATTTTTAGTCTTTGAGATATCTAAAATTTGATTCAACTTTAGTATAAAGTCTACCTATACTACAAAACTGAGAGCTGAATGAAGATAAATTGATCTATCAAGTTTCAATAACCTTGATTTGAATAAGTGAGTTGTTTTCTCAAGGATATGGGAGATTTTCGAAAATGTCAAGCAAGAAAATATACGATTTAGTTAGAGGCAATATGCGAAATTTCATTATTCATTAATCAGTAGTTATGCAAAGATACTCTAATTTCACAATATATACTATAATGTACCGTTTCTATTATGTGACTGCTAAAAAAAAAAAAAATACAACTAATCTTGCTCTAAGGAGCTAATTTTACGTTCAGTTTTTTATGATCCTTCAGTTAGTGTGACGTGTATTGTTTTTAAAAATTTTCAGAATTAATCTTAACATTTTTAAATTTTTATGAAAATCTAAACTTTTTTTTTATCAAAAATGCATGATTTTTTCAAATAAATCTTACTTTCAGATCTATATAAATGACATAATATCTGTTAAATTCATGCATTTTTTCATTACCACAGAGGTTAGTATCATTAATATTAAAATTATAGTAATCCGTCTTACCTCGTACCCTGCTGCTGAAGTTCTTAGACCGGTTTCGGGCGTCACCCATCTTCAACAAGAACTGATCATTGTAGTTCTAGTTGATCAGTTCTTGTTGAAGATGGGTGACGCCCGAAACCGGTCTAAGAACTTCAGCAGCAGGGTACGAGGTAAGACGGATTACTATAATTTTAATATTAATGATAATATCTGTTGTCTGACGTTAGTAATTCTGTAGAATATATTTTAATTTAAATTCACATTATAAGTATTCAAACGTTTTTTTTGAATTGAAGAAATATTGCTCAAAGTTTGCAAACCGTTTCTTGACAGGAAAAAATATTTTCGGCTTCAATGTCAATTTGATCAATTAAATAGTTTGACCTGTAGCCTGCCAACAAACGTTTGTACACGTAATTCCATCCACCCACTCCCACATTTTGATAATATAATAATAATAATAACAACAACAATAATAATCATAATCATATCATCATACCGATACCAAACCCACACTGCCATCATCATAACGACAATCACAAACCAAACGCCATCAAAATCATAATAAAAAAAACCCATCAAACATGGAATCAGATGAGGTTAAAACGTATAAATCCGTCAATTTTGAAAACAATTTTTATTCGTGATCACAATACTTTACCTATAGTAAAATATAAAACATATCCTAATGAAAGAATGTTATATTTATAATTAGAATTATATGAATCATTCATTTCTCAAGATTTCACTTGTTCTAAATTGATTTCTTTGTCAGGCAGTATCTTACACTTCTCCTTAAGAAGAGTAGTTATTTTATATTTGGTGCCTTTAATCCATAGTCTATTAGAATATACTGTTTTACGATTTTACTACAATAAATATGACTTAGTCTTTCAATTATTTATATAAATATATATACACAAAAAGTTGAAAGATTGGTTTCTTGAAGATTTTTGGTCTAAAGAAATTACACACCTGTTTATACGCCATCGTTTCGTCAAAAAGTGTTTAGCATTTTCAAGGTTTGTTTTTGAGGAAGAAACTATTTACGGTTCAGCATCATATCAGATACGAAGTCATCTTCAGGACTTAATCAGTGGTCGAGAAGCTATATCAATATATACACATATGATCAAACCACAATACGAGAAGGGAAAAACGACTAAGATCTTTCAACTGTAACAAGCGGTCTTTGATCATTGATTGTTATTTCATTTGTTTATGTGAAATATTGTTATGTATACACATATTTAGATTTTGAAAATATTTGGTTATAATTAGAAACAAAATAATTTTCATTAAGTAAAGAGTCAATTATAAACAAAAAATAAGTATAATACAAGTTCAAGAAAAAATAAAAAAAAATCAGAAATAAATAAACAAAATATTTCGAAACATGAATGCTCATATTTTCGGGTTGAAAATATGAAAAAAGGGAAGTTCATCATTTTGTTCATTTTCCCTTTAGTTATGAAGTAATAGATATTAACGAATTCTTACCCATCCAAGGCATAATTTTGAAGGACTATTTGTTTTCAGAAAAATTTGATTTATTTTTTCAATTACAAATTTTACATTTTTTTTGTTTTTTTTTTGGAAATCTCAAAAAAAATTAAAACTTCCTTATAAAATTTTATTATACGAAGACTTTTTTAGTTTGAGAAATATTGTACTTATTCTGTCATTACTAATATAAGTGCTGTATTAGTAATTATTACTAATGTATCCCTTGTTTCCAGATAAGATGCGAGCAACTTTATGAGAAAAAAACTTAATGCAATTTAATATCCTTGCGGGATAATAAAAATGAATGTAAAAATTTTTTGCGACTAAAGTTTATTGGTTAAACAGATAATATAAGTTTTATCAGAGCTTGAGAGGGGTAGTTGTGGGCTAGAATGAGTTGCGATGTTTGCTAAGGGGTGGAAACACCCCCTGCCGAAGAGTGAACACTGTTAGAGCCAAGTCTTATCTCCAGCTTAAAAGTCGGTTGAGGAATCTTCACGCACGACAAACGTTTCGTCATTCTTACTGAAATTACCTACCATAAAGAAGTGAATGATCTCTGCTTATCCATCCGGCAAAACTTATCTCCTACCACTTTGCAATAGACCCACGTGATATTACCCTTTTGCCGATATCCACCTCTAAATGAGCTACATAACGTTACATTTTTTTGAGAAATTTTTATCAAATTTTTCTTCTGATTTCGTTGACTTTTCAGCCTTATCCTTTTTACTGTAAAATTTCTATTTATATATTTCTTTCCTCTCTGTTTTCTTGAAGACCAAATGCATTGTCAAGACTAAATCATTTATTTTATAATTAATTATATTCTTACATGTGTATATGATGATTCCTAACAAATACATAAAATAAAAGCCAACGTATAAACAATAGTTAAGAATTTAGAAATGATCTTTCAACTGAAGCAACTAGCCTACGTCAAGTGGGAAGAAGCAATTGTTGACTTCAAATGTAACTAATACAAAGGACGGTTGATTTTTTGGTTCTTTTTCTGTACGATGCTGTGGTTTGAACGTGTATATATATATATATATATATGATCAAACCACAATAAGAAAATGGGAAAACAAGACTAAGATCTTTCAACCGTAACAAGCGGTCTTCGTCAGAGTCAAAACCCAATGTTTTCCCATTTTCTTATTTTGGTTTGATCATTGATTGTTATTTCACGTGTTTATGTGAAATATTTATATACATATATATATATAGTGTGTTCTCTAATCGTCGGTCAATTAGGAAAAAAACAAATCTTTCCAACGCGGTTTTATTTAAAACCTTTTTGTACACAAGGATATGAAATCATATCAATACAGATTCATTATTCGACCGTTTGATTCTATTTTCGGTTATATTATTGATCTGTTATATATAATATATTATATATATATATATATATATATATATATATATTCTTGTCTTAAACAAATAGCATTTAATTGTCCAGAAGCTTCTGCATTGGCTATCTTTTCAATTGTTTTCTGAAATAGACGTTCTACTTTACCAGCACATTTTAGTATGGTATAATCCCCCCCATAGGATTACAATGTATGTGTTGTAAAAGTGAATTGTAAAGATCTCTGGCCAACTTAATATGGAGACTACTTCGACTCCAGCAATTATTTAGACATATATCTCTTAGAACCGCTTGAAATAATCTGGCTGTTTAAGGAAACTCTAGGTTTGCTATAACTTTTTTCCAAGTATTACTATTTAAATGAGGTATGAGAATATAATATCATTTAACTTTAAGTAATGGTCGAAATTAACACCTGAAAGATACGATGTAATTTTCTCTAAACATTAAAATTTCTTTCAAAAAATAATCTTTTGATGTTTCCAGAGACAATTTATTTTACTTTGGTTTTCGAAATAGCATATTTAAGAGTGATGGGCAGCTGAGAGGTATGAAAAAAACCAACCCCTTGGCAAGCCTTAATTTGCACATCCATCTAGAAATTGACAGAAATATTGTAATTAGTGGTCACCCCTCGATACGGAAATACCATATTAAAGGGTCTGTCGGGGGTGAAGAAAGGGCGAGAAGGGAGGGAGCAAAAAAAAAATCACTGTAAGGGTTCGGGGAGGGTAGTGACAGAGCAGAGAGCCGAAGTGATGGATGGGTGGCAAGATGGCGGCTGACTCAATAAGACAAATTAATTCATACATGGGGGCGAAGCGGCTGTCCTTCTTTAGGGAAAGCTGCTAAAGAAATGGTTGGCAAGTGACTGAGCGAAAGTGGGCCGCATTAACGACAACTAGTGGATTGGTCTATCGACCGATCTCCAGACACGTGTGCTAATCCTTATCAAAAAAGATGAAATCAGCCAGCAGCCAGTTGTTGGTTGAACTTACCAAGATAGCAGCAACAATACTACCCATTCAAACTAAGCTATTCTTGTGCAGCCTAGTAAAAGTCTCTTCCAATCGCATAGAATTCAGTCATTTCTCGATGAATCCAATTCAACTATTTTTACCACAGTTTGCAACTAAAGCTTGAATAGACAAATTCATAAAAAAAATAATTCTGGTAACAAAAGGTACAGTGAATATCAGGTACGAATGTCCATCTTCCTCATAAATTTTAGATTCTTCTCATGGTTTGTAATGTCGTTTATCGCTAATAAGACTACATTTGTTAATGCATCAATGCTCAAACCACAATAAGAAATGAGAAAAAAGATTAAGATCTTTTAACCGTATCAAGTGTCTTCGTCAGAGTGAAATCTTAACTGAGATCTGACTGACCAAATCAATTGAGATTTGACTCTGACGAAGACTGCTTACTACAGTTGAAAGATTTTAGTCTTTTTTTCTCATTTCTTTTTGTGGTTTGAACATTGATTGTTATTTTACGAGTTTATTGTGAAATCTTGTTATTGGTAATATATATATATTACTAATTAATATATATATATATATATATTACATTCATTAATTAAATAGTAGTGTAACCTGAAGATGACCAAGGTGTGGTCGAAAGCTTGTTTCAACCCAGTGTTTTTGTGTTTCATTAAAATTGTTTGATATTGGTTTTCTCAATGTCTCTGGCCCAGCATATATGGAAGTTGCCTCAGCATCACCGAATGATAGTAAGAAAAATCGAGGCCATCAGCAAAAGGTCGTCAATGCAGAAGCTGCTGCATACTTTAATTCCATTTGTCTTCAAGAAGATTTGCTGCCCACTTATACTAATATATATATATATATATATATAGGTATATATCTCAAATTGAAGAAACGATCCACACAGACTTATAAAACCTTGAATTACACAAAATACGACACAGGAAAAAGAGAAAATACACACTTACTAAGTCAATATTTCAAACCGTTGTTCGTCCTCTCTTCTAGCCTTCTCCGGATGGGGAACAAAAGTTCCAAATATTGAATTTAGTAAGCCTGTATTTTCTCTTTTTTCTGTGTCGTATTTTGTGTAATTTAAAGTATATTCATATATATATATGTATGTATGTGATCAAACCACAATATAAAATGGGAAAAAAAGATTAAGACCTTTCAACTATAACAATCTGTCTTCGTCAGAGTCAAAAACCCAACAGTTGTTGACAGTTATCAGTTAAATTTTTGACTCTGACGAAGACCGCTTGTTACGGTTGAAAGGTCTTTAGTCTTTTTTTCCCATTTCATATTGTGGTTTGATCATTGATTGTTATTTAACGTGTTTATGTGAAATCTTGTATATGTATGTATATTTTCTCTTAGGAAAGTGCGTATTTCCTTTTTTCTATGTGTTGTGTTTTGTGAAGTTTAATATATATATATATATTTATAAATATAAAGAAAAGTAAAAGTCTGTAACTAAACTGTTCAAATACCTGAATGTTCTTAAATTAAGTCATTTCAACAACTATGAAAATAGCACATTTATACCAATTTTAAAGATGCACAAAACACGAAACTCATCATATAAACTAAGAAATTTACCAAATCAGAAAAAAAAATTATATTTTTAGTTTGGAAACTACAAAAATCTGGAAAAATATTTATATTTGTTTATTTGTTAACAGTTTACTTCCAGTCATAAACGAAAATCTTTGTCAGAGAGGTCTGAAGTTCATATAACAGACCAACTTCCATTTTAGTTTTTTGGTTTTAAAAATATTAAGCAAATTCTAAAGAGATCTAAACTAAAATCACTATTATATTGAAGTTATCTTAAATAAGCTAATTCTGCTACAAAAAATATGAACAAAAGAATCAATTTCAAAAAAATAGTAATATATATAAATTATTTTTTTCTAAAATCACTATAGTTTATTTTATATATATAGATATAGAAAATTCATGCATTTTGTCATTACCACAGAGGTTAGTATCATTAATAATAGTAATCCGTCTTACCTCGTACCCTGCTGCTGAAGTTCTTAGACCGGTTTCGGGCGTCACCCATCTTCAACAAGAACTGATCAACTAAAACTACGGAGTCCTACCTTTCTGTTTATATAGCCTACCTACTTTCCCAATGCTGCCTAGAATTTATTATTTAATTATTTTAACTTTACTTTTATTTTATTTTATTTTACTTTTATTTTAATTTTTATTATTTAGTTTAATTCTTTTCTTATTATTTTCGTCATTATCAAGTCTGTCAAGTCGTCGCTTCAATTTCTTTAACGGTTTAAATAGTATATCGCTTTGGTGATTTACTTGTTCATTTATTAGCTTACCCGATTCTTTATTTTTAAATATCTCTAATTCTTCATTTACGTTTAGTCTTTTTCCTTTTTGTCCTGTTTTTATTAAGGTCATTGAATTTTCTAAACTGTCCGGTTCATTTCCATATTCAGTTCCACTAAGTGTATAAAAATAAACTTTATTACCTGTCAGTGATGAAGTTTTTTCTTATGTTATTTTGATATTAACATCATATCTGTTTCATTTGCATGAACTACATGCAAATATTAAAATTAAATACATGCCCATTAAATACATGCATATTGTTAGTGCCACAGTGGTTAGTAAATATTATATTATTATCAACAGGTATTACCATTAGTCCCATTGATGATGCAGCCATTGGGAAACCGGTCGGGCGACTTCAACAGCCATAGACAAGGTATGACAGTTGATAATAATATCTTTTTCTATAGCTGAAATGAACAACAGTTATATAATATTAATTGTTAAAAAATATTCTATTTCAAATTCATGTGCATAACAATTGTTTATAAATAACGTTAAAAATAATAATTTAAGATACCTCATGTGGTGTAAGCCTGTTTTTCCCAACTATACATAAGATAAAGAAAAAATATCATTTTTTTAAAAATACTTATTGTAACTTAGAACAGAATTGTTTCACCGATATTATTAGTCTAATTAATTACCACATTTAGCAAAGCAAATTTATAATATTTTTCAGAGACTATATAAAAGTTTTGAGTTATGAATTAAAATATAACAACATATTTAATATACTGGTATTTTAAATCTACTGAATTCTACAGGTAATTTTAATTAATATCATTCAATGTTGAAAATAAAATGATTTCAAAAACACAGTTTGGATTATCATTTTAATCTAAATTTCTATATAAATCTGTAAACATACCTTCATCACTAATAGGTGATTAACTTTATTTTGCAATACATAGTTAAACTATGTACTGATATAGTACTTATTTCAGTTAAAATAAGTACTGAACATTTTTTACACTCTGGGATACCAATTAATAAGCAATAGATGAGAAATTGTGGTCAAATCTTTCCTGAAGCTCCGAATGAAAACTATCAAAAGGAGAAATTCATTCAACATAATAATGAACAGATATCTAAGAAATATAAAGAATTTTCATTAGTGATTCAGTTTTCAAGTGAGTCAAAGTGTTTGCTTATAGAAAAATAGCATATAGAAAGAGTCGATTCAATAAGTGAGGGTTTAGGAAAGATACCAGGTTGTTCAATAAGTTTTGTCGGTCGATAAGAGAGGGCTACTAGTCCAAATTTGTTTTTGTTTTGTTGGTTCACTCTTCTTATCAACGTATGTGAAGGTTCATTTCAATCAGTCAATTCATTCTTTGTTTACAAGCCATTTAGTGTCGCCGTGTCACAGTATTTTCGACAATGGAAAAAATTTGAATATCGTGCAGTGATAAAATTCTTATTTTTGGAAGGTGTAGGACCAAAAGAAATTCACGAACGAATGTTAAGAGTGTATAATGAACGTTCACCTTCAATTAGAACAGTAGAAAGATGGGTTGCTGAATTTAAACGTAGTCGTACAAGCCTTGAAGACGATCCACGTGAAGGACGTCCAAAAACTGCATCAACACCAGAAATCGTAGCCGAAGTACAGGATATGGTTTTGGAAGATCGTCGATTGACTGAGACGGATTTAGTAGAGGCTCTAGACATCTCATTAGGCAGTGTGAGTCATATTTTAAATGAAATTTTGAGTTTTAAAAAGCTGTGTGCACAATGGGTGCGGATTCGCTAACAATTGAACAAAAACATTCGAATGCGACTTTCTCAACAGCATTAGTAATTATTTATTTAATCAACGCAATTGCTTTAATTAAATTTTAATTATTAAATTAAACAATAATTACTGATATTTTAATTAGTACATCGATAATTTAATGAATTATTGCAAATAATTACAGAGCACGTTCCATTTTAGACTGAAATTGTTAAGATTGTAACGTTAATACAAATCGAACCTGTCAGGTAGTTGGAAGCGGCAATCAGCTCCATTTCTAAACATTGCACATCATAAACTTGGATGAAATTCCTCTTGCACGTTCAATCCAACGTTAATTACGAAGTTTTAACGTCTTTATATGGGGAAACTAATCCATTTCTAGAGTCAAACTTTGAAAGTCCATGTTTGTAAGGGGTGGAGATTAATGCCTCAAACTTACTTAGTAAATCTCTACCACTTTATTTGTTTCGCTAACTCTTATGCTTGAACCAACTATTTGTTTGATGTCTTATGGGTTGTAATACATTTACACAAATAATTATAATAAAACTGTATTCTTTAAAAAAGCTACTTCCTTGGTTTTAATGGCTTAACATATTTGATGTCTCATCACCGATTTTGTTCTACTGTAAGTAATGTAGATGTTAGTTCGTAGTTGGTAGTAATCATGAAAAAAAGTATTTTAATTTTTTGGTAATTTTGTGTATTATTTTTATCAGAATACATTATTTACATTTGCTGCTTGATGTTTAAGTATGGATAATATGTTTGATGTCTTATGAGTTGCTACACATTTACACAAATAATAAAATTGTATTCTTTAAAAAAATCTACTTTCTTGACTGGTAGTTAATACAACACATAACGGAAATATATACTCATTGTAGTTGATATTTTAGAGTTGTGTGTGATTAGAAGATGAATAGAAGTGAAGGGAGGGAGAGAGAGAGAGAGAGAGAGAGAGAGAGAGAGATAAAAAGAGTGATGTCTTCCATGTGCTCAAGAGGTGCTTGAACGAACCGAAAGTGCTTGTTCTTCGTATTATATATAAAAAGATTTCACATAAACACGTGAAACAACAATCAATGATCAAACCACAATAAGAAATGGGAAAACAAGACTAAGATCTTTCAACCGTAACAAGCGGTCTTCGTCAGAGTCAAAAACCCAACTGAGTTGGGTTTTTGACTCTGACGAAGACCGCTTGTTACGGTTGAAAGATCTTAGTCTTGTTTTCCCATTTCATATTGTGGTTTGATCATCGTATTATATATATATACTTCAATGTACATAAAGAAACATAGAGAAACTAAAAACACAAACTTACAGTCTCTAATTTTTGGTTGAACCGTCCTCGGAGAGATAAGAGAGGGAAACCAAGCGCACTGGTACAGAGACGGTTGGGTCTCCAACCGTCTCTGTACCAGTGCGCTTGGTTTCCCTCTCTTATCTCTCCTGAAGACGGTTCAACCGAAAATTAGAGACTGTAAGTTATAATTTTAAGAGTATCATTGGTGGAAAAAATTATAAATAAGGTTGAAAACACAAGATATTACAAATATGTGATTTTATATTAAGAATAACCATTAAGTAAGTCACGGTATGAACTTAAAAATGCATTATTAATTACCTTAGTTTTTACATCCTATTCAAATATCAAAAAATTGTTTATTTGTGTTTTGTACAATGTAATTTTGAAATAATGAAGGCCAAGTGCGAGTTGTTGGCGGGGTGACGTGTGTAATTTGGGGAGGACCGGAAGGGGGTTGGAAGCCCCTGTTGCAGCTAAAGAAACGACACCAAGCATCCATCAGCCTCTGTCGATCCGTTCCCTTTAATTATACAATCCCATATCGGGCCATTAAGAGGCGCTGACAAAAGCAGTTATCTTTAGACTGTTCCCTTGTCCTCTCCTCCTACCCATTTCCGCATAATACCATTATATTCAATCACGACATGAATCCAGCCTACCCTTCTTAATAGTACAGTACAACTGACATTTGTTTATTATACTAGCAGACAGATTAACTAATATTTACATTCCATAAAGACATTATATAAGTTCAATTTTACAATAAAATGATGTTTTAACATTTAAGAACTGTTGTTTTGAAAGTTATAAAAATATACATAAAACAAATCATTTTCTTATAAATCATTCCTGGAGAGAGGTGGAGACTATACAAATTACGTTATTAATGTTGACAATATGTTTATGTAGTGGATCATGTTCAACCGCTGCCTCAAAATCGGGCAAAGGTCTAGGATCAGAGTCACCATGAAAGCGGGGTATCCGCGATATGATTTGTCTTATGGGCTCTGTATCATTTTACCTCTAAATTATTTTCTAAATCTGTCTAGCTTGTGCCGAGATATTTTATTATGAATTTCCCACACGCACCTAGTGGGGCCATGCAGCCCTACCACAGGCTGCATTGGCTTTATTTCCGCAGGTCAATTGATCTAGGGGCTACAAAGGCCACTGACCTTACCTGCAGCTGAGCAGGTTTAGTATAGGACCATTGGTCTGGAGTTTGATCCGAAACTCTTAAAACAAGTCGGTACTTTGTGCGGCGGAGGCCCCCCCTGGAGGGTTTACTCTGCGGCCCGCCTCAGAGGTCGCATGTATGCGGACATACAGAAATAATTAATTTTGCTATAATAAGACAAAAAAATATACCATACGGAGAAATTACGCTGCTCAAAGTTCTTATATAATTCTGAAATGTGATAAAACTCTAAATAGCCAGCAAGATTTCGTCTTGGATAAACATTCACTTTCCTTCAGCTACTCAGTAGTGTGATAAAATACCCTCTCGTGCATATAATTGTGATTCCTTATTATAATGGTTTTCTAGTGATATTATGATTCCAATATTTGTAGCAGACAAACGAAAAGTTGAATATCTGATGTAAACTTTATTTTTTATTATTTTTTTTTTTAAAACTGACGAATAATTGACATCGACTTAACTATAAAGGATGTAGGCCTAGGTATACCGGTACATACAGATTGTTAGAACCTCAGAGTTAGTGAAGATAACATTATTTTAAAAATCCGTCATATGACTTTGACTATTCACAACCCACCGGTCGGGTGGCTACAACACCGGTTCATTTTGGAATGACCGGATATTTATTATAATAAATTATAATTAGAAACGTAATATATATTTTGAAAAATATACCTTGAGCTTTTTTCCTCAGCTTGACTAAAGTTGTTTTAATATTTTCTGTGTAAGGTGGACTATAGTAATTGTGGTTTGAGGAAGCGTATTACATGAAGGCAGGGAGACGCGTAGATGGGCTTGGTGATAAGCCAGCTCTAGGGAGGCTTTCATAATGAGCAAGTGACACGTGTTCCAGCCTAACGCAACTGCGACCCTTCTCTTGGACCTCTGTATATTATGAAAAAAAAAAACAAAAAACCTTTTACTACATACGAATCATACTTTTTAAGAATCTCCTTAATAGATTTAAAAAAAAAAATATTAATTCAGACACCCACCTATACTCATACAAGCACACGCACACATCTACACGTGAAGACACCAGTAATTTACTTCCACAATCAGAATAGCACAATATATCTAAAATAATTTTTGAAAAATTGCAAACTTACTGCTTTACTATTATAAGCTTATAAATAACTACTTATTCCTAGTTAATTACTTATAGTAAAAGCAAGGGCCAGGTTAACTCTGTGGCATCGAGCTCGCCTCTGGAATGGCAAATCCAGGGTCCTACATGAATTTTAATGTGACTCATTACAATTGAAATTAAAAACATAATTTCTATTTTTCACTGATAAAAATATGTCCCATTTTATATAAGCAAAGATTTAAAGGGATCTAACAAACATTCTCTAACACATTAATAGAAACTTGTTTAAGGCCAAATATCATAGTATACCGTATCGTGAGTTATTGAACCTACTTCCTAGGTTTATTAGAAATCTTGTTTAATATAGTATTTTTTTCAATTTAATAAGGAAGGTAATTTATTAATTAAAAACTCTCCTAGGGAACTGGTGTATAGTGGAATAATTACAATTAAAGGCAAAGGTTATAAAATATATTGGCTGTATGGAAAATCGTTTGAATTCTGCGTCAAACAGGATCAATACTATGTAGTTAGACGTGAACAAAATAGTGCCTAATTTTTGCATATAAAATGGGAATAGAGATATATTTTGAACAAAACCTATAATGTTTAGGTATGAATAATCTATGTCTTTTTCGTTAAATTTAACACATCAAATGCTATAAGCATTAGGAACGGTTTATTGAAAATGGATATACATTAACGATAGCAATAGCTTTGTTTATAAGATTTGCTATTATCTAGCAAAAGATGTTCTACTTATTTCTTTCTTAACTCCTTTGTTTACCCTGTCTTTTATAGTATTTTGTTCTATTTCCTTACAATCTTTAAAATATCTCTCTTGCCTCCCTTCATTCTCAGTATCACATCAGATGTCCGCTTTCTTTTTTCAGCTCAAGTGTGACTCTGACAAAGAGAAGTTATTTTTGCGACAGATCTTGGTCCCGTTTATGAATTTCTTAATAAAGTTTCGTTGATTTCTATTTCACACGTATATTTTAAAAACGTTTTTTATATACATTCAAAATCTATTGTTTGCCTGATAAAATAATACTAAAATAAAATTAGAACTCAGTCAGTTTGCATGTTTAAAGCAAACTCTCATAAGCCAGGATTAAGAGGATTTTATTTCAGTTTTTATTTATAATACTCTTTTTGCAGGTCTATAAGGCAGAGGTAAAAAAAATACATATCATGTATTTGTTTGTTTTAAATATATTTGATTGTATATAACTTGAATTGATGTTTTATTTATTTATGTCATAACATGAATGATTTTTTTATTCTTAAATGATTTTTATTTTGCCAAATATACTTACATCTTGAATTATGTAAAGAATATTATGCCAAACGTTTGGGCCATAGAAAAATCTGTTTCCGTGCCTTAATAACAAGAAAAAACAATTAAAATTATCCCTGTCAATCATGTTCACGAACTTATTTCAATACCTATTGGTATAATTTCTGAGTGACACAAAGGGTCACGGGTAGTCTAGTAATTTATATTTTTTAATGATCACAATAATAAAAATATGTATAATAATTAATTCACACAGTGAATTAAAGCAATAATAATTAAAGCGTTAAGAGTTACCTCGTGAAATTTAACCCATTTGTGCCGAAACTTTCTGTACTTGACAAAATTCGCTCGAATGTTATATCCCTCTCTGAGGGTGTGAGTAAACAATAATTCATGCCATTTTGAATTCACAACTTTTTTTTTTTTTGAAATATTAAATGTCCTTTTTAACGGACATTCGCCTCTGACACACATTATTATTATTGTTTCAGATTGAAAAATACGCAGTATAAATTGGAATGTGTATTTGAAATTAAAATGATTTGTTTGACCAATCATAAATCCTTTACACAATTAAAAAATAACAGTATATCCTGCATTTCAGTTAATTAATATAAAATAACGTGTTTGTTTATTTGATATTTATAACTTTTGAAGCATTTGAAATGCAAACCGATATCACACTTCTTGTAAATAAAGGACTCTTTCCTGAATGCAGTTTGCATCGTTTCCTCTTAATATGACCCACATCACATCTAGCGCAATCCATCAAATGACCACTTCCACGATATTCACTTCTTTCAAAATTGTGTCATTCTGTGAGTTCTCAGTAAATTTATTGTTATGTTTTCTTTTATTTTGAAGAATACTATATGAAAAGCTTGGGTCATATAAGAATCTGTTTCCATGCCTTAATAATAAGAAACAACAATTAAAATTATCCCTGTCATTCATATTAATGAACTTATTTCAATAACTATTAGTATAATTTCTGAGTGACACAAAAACTATACATAAAAAAACATACAAAAGCTATATATTATAGGCTCAAAAACAAGGAAAATATGAAAAAAGTTACCTAATATTTACCTGCCCTCCTCAGGCATGATGGAATTAACTCTAAATGGCACCAGAGGCACTGTGTCACACTCCTGTTTCAAGCGTGTACTATAAACAATCTAACGTAAAGAGATAGTGTTAAACCGAACGTTATGAAGTAATTCATTTACTTTTAGTTAAATGGGTCATCAGGTTAATGATTAAGTTAATATTATTTCTATTATTTACAAATTCCAATGTCCCGTCTCTTATATTCACAAAGCTTTGAAGTGTGCCAATCATCAAAGTTCACCAATGCATTAAAACAAACCCGTTTAATATCAAATATAATTGTTTTACCATATCAGATATTCGACCCATTTACCAGGATTTGTCAAAATCTTGATTTAAAAATAGTTTTTTTGCTTTTTCTAATGTAAGTACTTTGTTAATTAAAAACTTGCAAAACTGAATTATAGTAATATTTACATGATTCCGTGTAAATGTTGTCATAAAATATACATAAGCCATCTGTTTAATCATTGAACTTGCGTGTCAAACAACAATAAAGAATTGTAATTTCATTTTATTTAAATTAACTTTTTTTGTTTAAACTAATAACATCTATAATTTTATAAAAAAGTACAATTAAGAAAGAAAACAAACCTAGTGATTATTAACTAGTAACTGCGACTACAGTAAACAACATTTCTGTAAAATACTGGTATACCTGTTTTATTACTCCTCCATAAATTTCAAATGAATCTGATTTTTTTAAATTTTAAAAATAGTTATAAAACTAAATACAAGGATATGAATAAATTCCTTGTAGCTGCACGCATCAATTCAAAATAGAAAAGCTTTTTAAAATGTGCTTAATTTTATCAATAAAACGGTTTGTAATAAACTAAAATTGAGTTATTAAAGTAATAAAATTAATTGTGATTGAGAAGGGTAGCTGAATTGCTGACAATTTATTTATTGTATCCTTTTTCTCTTTATTTTTCTAAACAGTTAGTAAGTATGGGCCAGACTAATATTTTTTTTGGGTATTTTCAAAGATTTTAAAAATTCTAATGCAGTGCAATCAGTTATTATGTGGTATTTACTCATTGTAGGGTAAAAATCTAATGAAATAGTCTCCACATATAAAAATTTTAATGATATAAACAACGCGTTTCGAACACGTAGTGTTCTTCCTCAGGCATTAACTAAAAAATACAATGACACCAGAGAGTTATCTATAGTACAAAGTAAATAAGTACAAAAATTAATATAAAATAAAATAAGGCAGAAAGTACGAACCTAAGTATGAGTGCCTCTGATTTTAAGAATTACAAAACTTCTATAAGTTAATTAAACTGTTTTAAATTTCTTTCTATTATTACTTATCAATGCTTTTCTACTTCTTGAAGATTTAACATTCGAATTTAAATTAACAAATAATTCTAAGGAATTAAAAAAAAAATTGAATAAATATCTTGTAACAGTTTGAAATTTTACTTTGCCTAAACGTACAAAAATTTCCAAAATAAATGACTTAAATAAAAAAAAAAGGAAATGTTAACAAAATAGGTAGTAAATGTTAAACTCTGTTGATGAAATCAAAAAGGAAATTTGAACTAAGTCCTTCAATCTTAAAAAAAAAAACACATGATAAACAAAGAATCCAAAAGAGTGTAAGTGAATGTAAATAAATACGAATAAATAGCAGAAGCCCAAATATTACAATTTGATGGTTTTTTAATGCTTCAAGGACTTAGATCAAAGGTTGCTAACGGCTGTGCCGCTACACGCTAGTATGTCGAAACAAGTACCCTGGTGTGCTGCGATGCGATGTCGTGAGACATTAATTACATCTTCTATTAGTAATTATTAAGGAAGTCTCTCAGCACTACTTTGAAATGTATACCCTGACTTGAATGTAACAGTCACGAGATGTCACTCATATATGTTAAGTATACTTCACAGTTTTTCATTAAAAAAATGTGAAATATGGTTAAATTTGTTTAAGGCAGTTGAGAAATTGTTATTAAAATAAACGAAACAAACTGAATACAAATACTCAATTAATTTATAAAACTATTATAACTCTTGCTTCATGCTAACTCTTTATCAAAATATGTTTTTTCTGTACATTCAAATTCTGTCATAAACGTTATTTCTTTCAGTACGTTACATTTTCGGTAAATTTACGATTCAGTTCAGTATATTGTTTGCATTTTAGGGCAATTAACTTATTTTATGGAACCATGCATTTTAGGGCTCTCTTTGAGGGTAAGGACTTTATTTGCCATTTGTAATTTTTAAAATCAGCGTAACTATAATTTTAATTGTAGCATTACTAAGAAATCATATGCAAATTATTTTAAATAACTTAAATTGAGTCATTTAGCTCAATTAAATAATTTTGTACTCTATTATACATTTGGAGTGAAAATTTGATATTTAGGTAATGTTTGGTTTAGTATTGTACAGAAAAGTTTAGTTTACTCTAAACATTTGTTCATTAAAAATAAAATATCTTTTTGGTTTATTGTCAGCAGTGGATAAATCAAGTGTTCTGTTGTTAGTGTAGCAATTGTAACTCTTTTATTCACTTTACTCTTGATTATCCAGAAGTTCTTTCAGAGAAAATCTGTAACTGATCGTAGACAAAATGGACATCAGTACAGTGTTAAAACAACAGTTCAACGATTTTACGATGATAATTATTTAAAATATGTGTTTTACTGAAAAGGTTATGATCAAATTCCTTTTCACTATGTTTTTGTGAGGCTACATGCTCAAATACTATCAAATGAAGCTATGCTTCCGAAAAGATAAATGAACATTTTTACTAATAAGCAATCTAGCCTTCAAAGTAAAAAATGTTGATTATTTTCAAAGTTGCTACAATTAAATGTAAAACAAAGTATAATATTTAAAAAAAAATGACTGATTACGAAAAAGCAGAATTAATCCACTCTCTGGATTAATACCAAATTTGGTATCTTTGGTACCAAATGGTGAGGCACCATTTACTGATATCCTAGTTTTAATTTAAAGGTTTTAATTGTTCTAAAAGTAATATTTTGTTTCAGGTACGTAAAATCAGAAATTGAATAGATGAAATGATGCATGCAAAGATCCATACAATTGATGACAATGTTACATGTATGTACAATTATGTATATTTTTTTATTGTATCCTTTTTTTCTTTATTTTTCTAAACAGTTAGTAAGTATGGGTCAGACTAATGTTTTTTTTTTGAGTATTTTCATAGATTTTAAGAATTTTAAAACTTCTATAAGCTAATTAAACTGTTTTAAATTTCTTTCTATTATTACTTATCAAAGCGTTTCTACTTCTTGAAGATTTAACATTCGAATTTAAATTAACAAGTAATTCTAAGGAATTAAAAAAAAAAATTGAATAAATATCTTGTAAAAGTTCGAAATTTTACTTTGCTTAAACGTACAAAAATTTCCAAAATAAATTACTTTGAAAATAGGTAGTAAATGTTAAACTCTGTTGATGAAATCAAAAAGGAAATTTGGAACTAAGTCCTTTCAATCTTAAAAAAAACACATGAAAAACAAAGAATCCAAAAGAGTGTAACTGAAGAAAAAAACCTCTAGTTTACTTTTATATATGCATAAAAATATAGATCACCCAAATAAAAGAAAGAATAGAATAAAAAAATGTCAAGGTTTACTTTTGTCTATCCTTCTTACGTATGAAACACCTCACACCTGGAAAATAGAGTAGGCATGATATTACAGTAGAACTCCGATGGCAGAAATCATGTATAGTAGCACCAATTGTTGTATAACTATTTATTTGTTTAAATTCGGTAACCAAATTTTCTGGAAGAAGAAATAATTTCTTTTTCTTTGAAATGTTTAATTATTTTTTAAAATTAAATATAATGTAGTAAGCTTTTGCTAAGGTGTTCAATAAAAGCTGTCTGTTTATTTGAGTCAGTTTTGCTTGAGATTGTGTGAGAGTGGGGTTTTAGTGTCGGGCGCAGGGCGGGACACGAGCTTGAACACGTGGACGAACAGAGTCAATAAAGACGACGTGTTTCATTATGGTTGAAAGAAGGCTCTGCCTGCCGCTTACCAGATAATATAACAGAAAATTGTCGCCGCCTGTGAAGAAGGGAAAAGGTGGCCGACCTCTTTACACTTGCTCTGACAATGGCAAGGACACCGGCCTCTCTTTCCTATCCACTCCGTGAAATCATCTTCAAAGAAAAACACGCGTCACTCTCCCCACTCCCCCCTGACATCAACCCAAATATTTTCAAGTCAATAAAGTTTTGACCCTCCCTGGTTTTTCATTCCCTGGGAGTGAAATTAAATAGAAAAATCTACACCCTCCGCATTTAAAAAAAAAAAAAAAAAATTGAATAACAGAAGGGGATGGATTTGGTGACAAGATGACGGGTCTAAAACTGGAAACAACATTTCAACCCCCAGCACAATGATATTGCTTGGGTATGATTTACATGTGACTGAAAACACCTCCTATGCACCCCGCTTTCTGGGTGCCTGTCAGAGAATGTCAATCGACTAGGACAAAAGATGACTTTACTTCAGGGGTCAATGCGACTACAAAAGTCCTTTTTGAAACGTTTATTCTGTTTTATTTTCAATGTATATACATTTTACAGAAATCGGTTACTAGTAATATATATCGTATGTATTATATATATTAATATATACCATATAAAAATATTACTATATATAATCAACGTCGAAACCAATTCAGCAGAATGGCTTCAGCTACTCAAAGGGACTATTTCTGCCCGATGAAGACGAATGTCGAAATATCGTTGTGAGTCTTTTTTGTGTGTGTTTTTATCTGTTTTTCTCTTTCCTTTGTGAACTATATATAATTTATAATATATATATATATATATATATATATATATATATATATATATTCTATATTGTTTGTTTCAGTTATCTAATATTTATACAGGTTTACCGTATAATACCCTATTAAGAAGCCACAATATACGATATAAGTATAAAATTTACGATATACGATATAAAATAGACTGATATGTTCAGCAGAAAAAGGATAATAAAAAACATATGTGATAATCTTAAAACTTATATCATAAAGTGCCCTAAAACAATATGACTCTATTCTACACCAAAAATATGTATCTGTTATGTTACATTAAGATTTGTCTTATTGTGTGACTGTAAGAAAGAATGTTGAAATAATTTTAATACACACTCACGCCTTCACATATATCAAATTTTCAGTAAAAAAAAAAAAGTATTAATAATAGATTCAGGGAATCTCAAATGTGTCAAAATTTTCATAAATACATTTTTTTCATGAGCACTATATTTGTTATAATCAAGTAAACGTGGATTCAGAGAGCCTCGAAGTATGTAAGTTCGTTAAAATACAAAATTGATTTTTTTCATGATCGGTGCATTATATTTATAGTAAAGTGTTTTTTTGGAATCAATGGACCTGAATACGAGTAAAATAAAACGTTAAAATCTCAAAAGCTATTTCATTCGTAATCAATATGTTTGCTTGATTTACAGGAGAGTCGCAGATAGAAGGTCAAGGTGTTATTATTATTTTATGTTAGATGTGTAACAAACAGTGCGTTTAAGAACTATTCGCATTATTGTTACAGTTTTAACTATAATGATACGGTCAATATCAATACGTTCAAAAGGACCAACATTTATCTCGGATGCATAGGGTTGTGTTATATGTTCAAATAATCTGTTCTGCAAAGGATCGTGACTGCATGGTAGGTCAGTGTAACAAAGTGTATAAAATTTCAAAATTCTTATGTGGTTTTGGCACAAATTGGATATAATTGCACTATTTCTATTGTTCTTATTTAGTTGTTAGCATGTGCTCAGTCGAGGTGGTTGTTATTGAACAGCTGTTGGTCACCGCCAGCAGAGCACGCTAATCAAGAGATATCCCTGTTATTCTTCACCGATAGGCCACTATGAGCCAGAGCAAAGCACAGCCAGGGCTGCATTGTGCATTGCAGCCCTGTTTGGTTTTAATTGGCTGCAGCATATCTGGCCATTGTCCCCTACTAACTCCATTGTTCCACACGCCACCTACAATACTCATGCAAATAGGATTACCTCCGCCAATCATTTGCCCCTTTTCATCCTTCCAATCGCTTTGTTGCTGCTTACAACTTTATCTAATTCAAACAACTGGAAACGAAGATACCAACCAACGTAATGCACCTACCGAGTCACCCACTAACAAAGCCAAACCAAATGCATTATTGACCGCACCCTCCCACATAATAAATGACGTATTAAACAATATTCACTTCTTTTTTGCATTCCTGTACACGCAAACGCACTGTAATCAATATTAAACTCTGTATAAAACTAAATTATGCTTCAAATATCTTAAAAGAAAAGAAAAGAAATATATTACATACATAATGTACTATTATAATAATATGTGTTACTAAATTTATAATTAAATTTATATTTGATAATTCTATTAAACAATCGATATATTATTCAATCTGTTATATATATATTTGGGTTTACCTAAGAAGGAATATGGATTCTTATGAGGATATAAGAAGGGTGTATGGAGAAGATGTGAGTGAATGTTTGTAGAAGTGGAGAAGTTACATCGTGAAATTAGCTAAACAATCAAGTAGAAGAATTTTCTTGATAAATATATCTCTGAAATACTTCTGCTTGTAATATTTATAAGTTATAACAATCCATTTTTACATTCTTTATATGCTGGATATTGATATGTGATTTCATTAACAAACTTTGGATCCGTACGCTCCCACCCACCCACCCACACACACCACACACACACACACACACACACACACACACACACACACACACACACACGCACACACACACACACAAAACAATTTCTGGGACCTCAGAGCATGTAATTCCATCAAAATCTCGAGATCGATTTTTTTTCACGATCACTATACTTTACTTATAGTAAAGTAAAAAGAAGCCTTAATTTGATTGAAATCATTCAATCAATATGAATCAAAGAGTTTAGTTTCAAAAATAAATTATTTATCTGAAATACTTTAACTTTAAAAGGGATAAATAAAAATTAGTTTCAAAAATATCATCTTCGGCGAAAATAACTTCTTATTACCATTAATATTGGAACAAAAGTTGAACCGGTGTTGTATTACAAATTTATTGTATCTTCTTTTACTTTCATTTATCCATTCAATATTTATTGAATATCAATAATGAGTTTCAACCAAAATATAGAAGAATAAAATACGTGATAAATTACAGTAAGAAATCAGAAATATTATTAAGATTTTTTAACTAAAACAAATGGCTTCGTCAGATTTTTGGTTTGAATGATCTGTCATTTTTCTGATATGTTACTGTGCTTTGTACATAAGAATTATACCCACTACACCAAACAATCACCTTTATTTATAGTTTCGCATGTGTCGGCGATCCCAGTGCTACCACGTTATATTGTAGTAGCGTTTAACGGTATCTTACTATACTTAATTTATGCCTCGTTCATTAAATTGATCAATTAATATATTAAAATATTAATTAAACCGTGACTTTAATAATAGCAATTATTAATAATTATTTTTTATAAGTATACTGAAAACACTGTGATTACCTTGTCATCAAGTGGATCTAATTGGTTTAACTTATGATTTACATGTGATCTGAAATACAAAAAGTTGAAAACCAGAACACCAAGTAAAGAATTTTGACAGAAAGTCAACACTACTGTATCTTTGTATTTAAACCAGCAATGGAAAACCAAACAGTAGTTCTCTTAATGTATTATACCTAACTAATACATGAGAAGGGCTGGATTCAGAAAATAAATTTTAAAATTACTTCAAGACATTTTAGTACCAAACTGTTTACATCTATCCCAGGAACGATAAAGGAGGACAAAAATAAAAAATAATCATTAGTTCCATTCACCACATTACTTATTTCTTAAAATTTTTAGAATCATTGCTCAGAACACATAGTTTTTAAGAAATATTGAAAAAAGTTCAAACTTACAAATAGAAGCGACTGAATTCGATTGAAAGAAGAAGAAGACGAATCATTGGAACATATACTGGTGAAGTGCACATCTCCGAAGACCTAGCAAGAAATGCCCTACGAGGAAGACTGAATATAAAAGCGACTGAATTCGATTGAAAGAAGAAGAAGACGAATCATTGGAACATATACTGGTGAAGAGCACCTCCGACGACATAGCAAGAAATACCCTACGAGGAAGACTGAATATAGAAGTGACTGAATTGAATTGAAAGAAGAAGAAGAAGACGAATCATTGGAACATATACTGGTGAAGTGCGCATCTCCGAAGACCTAGCAAGAAATACCCTACGAGGAAGACTGAATATAGAAGCGACTGAATTGAATTAAAAGAAGAAGAAGACGAATCATTGGAACATATACTGGTGAAGAGCACCTCCGAAGACCTAGCAAGAAATACCCTACGAGGAAGACTGAATATAGAAGCGACTGAATTGAATTGAAAGAAGAAGAAGACGAATCATTGGAAGATATACTGGTGAAGTGCGCACCTCCGAAGACCTAGCAAGAAATACCCTACGAGGAAGACTGAATATAGAAGCGACTGAATTGAATTGAAAGAAGAAGAAGACGAATCATTGGAAGATATACTGGTGAAGTGCGCACCTCCGAAGACCTAGCAAGAAATACCCTACAAGGAAGACTGAATATAGAAGCGACTGAATTGAATTGAAAGAAAAAGAAGACGAATCATTGGAACATATACTGGTGAAGTGCGCATCTCCGAAGACATAGCAAGAAATACCCTACGAGGAAGACTGTATATAGAAGCGACTGAATTGAATTGAAAGAAGAAGAAGACGAATCATTGGAACATATACTGGTGAAGTGCGCATCTCCGAAGACCTACCAAAAAATACCCTACGAGGAAACCAACTGATGATGATTAAACAATACCTATCCAAATCTTTATTCAACCATTTCCATCATCAGTGGTTTATTCCTTTACTATAAGTAAAGCATAGTGATCGTGAAAAAATTCGATCTCGAGATTTTGACGGAATTACATGTTTTGAGGCCCCAGAAGTCGTTTTATGACGTTTTTACGATGATGTCTGTGTGTGTGTGGGTGGGTGGGTGGGTGGGTGCGTGGGTGCGTGGGTGGGTGCGTGTGTTAGCATTGCTTGTTACCACGCTACGGTCCAGAATCTTTGATGGATCAAGTTGATATTTTACAAAAAAATGGGCCTCATAAAGACGAAGATCCCTATTGTTTGGGAAGAATTATGCATGATGGGAAAGTCACTTTTTTTGCCAAAAACCGTTTTTTTTAAAACATTTATTTCTCCTAAACTGATAACCCTAGAGTTTTGAAATTTTGACATTATCTTTTGAGGTTACAAATGCAACAAACGAAAAATAAATTCAGAATTTTAAAACAACGGGAAATATTTTTTTTTCAATAAAATGTAAAAATTTTGACTTATAATTCAATCTCAAACCTTGTGAGAGCGATAAAAGCCATACTGTTTGATGGATCAAAATGAAACTATGCCTAAAAATAGAACATCATGTGGAGAATGAGTTGGGATATTTTTTTCTAAAATTACATTCGCTAAAGGGGCGTTGCAGTACGATTTGTGTTTTCAGAATATGTTTTTTTGACGCTAAACGGCTCATTAAAAAATAACGAAAATTTGACCAAAAATGGAACAAAAAATTAGCAATTCATAAAAAAAAAATCATGAAGTTCCAATTACGGGAAAGAGCAATAACGATATAAAAACTCTTTGTTTATCCTAGACTAAGAGATCACCTGCTATACTTGTCGAATTTTTTGTATTTTTTTTCATTGTTTACATTGACTTAGAAATTTTTTGAGCGAATCCACTGAGATAAAATTGATGTTTCTAATGGAAAAATGAAAATATATTATTGACTTATAAGAGATGTAAGAGGAATAATATTGTGCAGGAAAATGATAACACTCATTAAAAAAAAATTCGTATATATGTTATTTGACAAAGGGGAAGGAAAATGATCATATTAAATACTAAGAAGCCATAAAATTCCCAGTATAATAATTCTGTTAAAAACCAAAAATGTAAAAGATAATTCAAAATATAAATCTTTCGTTTAGAGATTAATAACTGTAATTATCGTACATCTTTAATTAACAAATCACCTTAAAACAACATTTTTTTCGCTGTTTAAGATGTTTTTCAGAGAAAAAAAGGGTATTTTACTGTTTCAAATTTGAAAATTTTACATTAATATTCAATGTAGAAGGATGGCAAGTAAACGATGTAAGAAATCCACTGGCTATTTGAACAATAGCCATGTTCTCTTGAAGGATAATATTTCGTTTCAAGAAATGTTCAAATTGGTTTTTCAAAAATGTTATTACCGCTGTAGTTATACTAATGAAATTATTTGCAAATAATAAATTATTTGTGATGTACAAAAATAAGATTATACATTGATTTGTCCTTCAATCACTATCTGTACTACCTCACGAATGCAATGCTAATAATTATATCCCATTTAGATATTTATGTTATGCTTAAATGATGCGTTATGTTTTATATACTCAAAAAATTTGACATTGAGTTACTTATAGTAAAGTAGAGTGTAGGCCACTCCAGATTTATTTTATTTACGCATTACACTTAAATAAATTAATTGAAATGAAATTTCCTAAAGCTTCCTATTCTACATATTCTTCGAAGATACTGTTTCTCTAGTATTTAGCTGAACTTTGATCGTAAAAATAATAAGAAATGTAAACACAGAATTGAAGTATATAGTGCCTGAAGTTGAAAAGCTGTTTAAAAAAGAAGGAATTAAAATTAGGAACAGTTGGTAGTAATTTTTATTTTCCCATTATTGACTTTTGAATTGAAGACCATCTTACAAAATTTGGAGTAGTTTATACTGAAATTCTCATAAGTAAAAGTTTATATGGTGCTAGAGAGAGGCCTCTCTAGTAAGGAAAAGTGAACTCAATTTGAAGAACAAAGTTGGGTACTTATCAGTTAAGAGGAGGCTTTAACAAATGAAATAGAAAATTATAAAGAAAATATAAATAAATGTATAATGGAAATAGAGCAAAGTAATTTTTTGTTATTAATATATGCTATGTGTGTTATTCTGTATCATGGAGGGATTTTTTTTTCTATGTAATAACCGTCTTTAAATATGTGCCCTCCCTTTAATCGATGAGTAGCCAAAGTTGAACAAAGGATACTGACTCAAGTTATAGCAAGTGACTTCAGCTGTGTCAAGATGAAAAAGTACATAAGGACAGAACTTCTCGAAATTGAAGTCAATGCGAAGCCTTTTGTCTTTTTATCTTTTTCGATGAGTAGCCAAAGTTGAACAAAGGATACTGACTCAAGTTATAGCAACTGACTTCAGCTGTGTCAAGATGAAGAAGTACATAAGGGCCGAACTTCTCGAAATGGAAGTAAATGCAAAGCCTTTTGTCTTTTCATCTTTTTCGATGAGTAGCCAAAGCTGAACAAAGGATACTGACTCAAGTTATAGCAACTGACTTCAGCTGTGTCAAGATGAAGAAGTACATAAGGGCCGAACTTCTCGAAATGGAAGTCAATGCAAAGCCTTTTGTCTTTTCATCTTTTTCGATGAGTAGCCAAAGCTGAACAAAGGATACTGACTCAAGTTATAGCAACTGACTTCAGCTGTGTCAAGATGAAGAAGTACATAAGGGCCGAACTTCTCGAAATGGAAGTAAATGCAAAGCCTTTTGTCTTTTCATCTTTTTCGATGAGTAGCCAAAGCTGAACAAAGGATACTGACTCAAGTTATAGCAACTGACTTCAGCTGTGTCAAGATGAAGAAGTACATAAGGGCCGAACTTCTCGAAATGGAAGTCAATGCAAAGCCTTTTGTCTTTTCATCTTTTTCGATGAGTAGCCAAAGCTGAACAAAGGATACTGACTCAAGTTATAGCAACTGACTTCAGCTGTGTCAAGATGAAGAAGTACATAAGGGCCAAACTTCTCGAAATGGAAGTAAATGCAAAGCCTTTTGTCTTTTCATCTTTTTCGATGAGTAGCCAAAGTTGAACAAAGGATACTGACTCAAGTTATAGCA
Source organism: Hermatobates lingyangjiaoensis (assembly GCA_026182355.1). NCBI lineage: Eukaryota > Metazoa > Arthropoda > Insecta > Hemiptera > Hermatobatidae > Hermatobates > Hermatobates lingyangjiaoensis. Next base: position 105,116 of record JAPFBL010000175.1, on the reverse strand, counting down.
AGTGACTTCAGCTGTGTCAAGATGAAAAAGTACATAAGGACAGAACTTCTCGAAATTGAAGTCAATGCGAAGCCTTTTGTCTTTTTATCTTTTTCGATGAGTAGCCAAAGTTGAACAAAGGATACTGACTGAAGTTATAGCAACTGACTTCAGCTGTGTCAAAATGAAGAAGTACATAAGGGCCGAACTTCTCGAAATGGAAGTAAATGCAAAGCCTTTTGTCTTTTCATCTTTTTCGATGAGTAGCCAAAGTTGAACAAAGGATACTGACTCAAGTTATAGCAAGTGACTTCAGCTGTGTCAAGATGAAAAAGTACATAAGGACAGAACTTCTCGAAATTGAAGTCAATGCGAAGCCTTTTGTCTTTTTATCTTTTTCGATGAGTAGCCAAAGTTGAACAAAGGATACTGACTGAAGTTATAGCAACTGACTTCAGCTGTGTCAAAATGAAGAAGTACATAAGAGCTGTACTTCTCGAAATGGATGTCAATGTCAAAGTCAAAAAGCCTTTTGTCTTTTTATTTTTTTCATTTTAAAAAAAGTTCCTTACATTTATTGAGAAAACAACCAAATTTGCTTAATGCTACTATAAATCATAATTTTTAAATAAATCATAATCATAAAATAAATCATTTTTTTTTGTTCGTAAATTATTTATTTTATAGTAAATTATATCTGACTCCATCATCACTGTCTTTATTACGAGTCCCAGTTTTTTATTTTATAACTGACAGACATTTACTACCCAGGGTTTCTTCTAATTAACTAATTAAAAAGCTCATTGAATCCCCCCCCTCCATTTAACCAAACATTGAATTATTGAAGTAATTAAAGTTCAATATGTAGAGAAAATGGGCAAAATTTCATTGTGCAAATAATATTAGTACTGTATTCAAGAAGGTAAAAAACAGTTATGTTGGAATTATAATATAACTTTTCTTACTGGTAAAAAGCAATAAAAACAGCATAATTAAACAAACAAATAATTTGTAGCGAAGAAAGTTTATTTAAAAAATATTGTTAATTATTACTTTGTCATGCTGTACAATAATGATTTTGTAAAAAGGTTTGGTAATAATTAGTGGTTGAAATAAATGAGATGTTAGTAGAGTGAAGTACTTGATGGATGCAATTAAGAGAGGGTTGGTGTGTTGGAGGGTGACTTGTGTTTTAAAGAAACAGACGGCTCGCAGAGGAGTGAGTGAGCAATCTGTTTTTGATTGGGTTAAGAAGGCGGTTTGACGTGGAATCGCGCTAGTTTGGCCCCGTAGGCGGGATGGAAATGACAGATTAATCACGACTAGCCAGATCCGCGGAGTTCTGCATCGGCAGAGACCACCAGCAGATCAATCATAGCACGTCTCCTGCCTGTAATTAAACAGGGCGCATGCGTCCCCCCCCCCCAAACCTCCTTCAACAATTGCCAAGAAAACATATCTTATGCTTAATTTTAACAAAAATATCAAAAAAAAATGCACAATTTGAGATATTCTGATTTGTATTTGAAATTTGAACTAAACCTGACAAATTACTTTCTAAGCTTGATTTCAAAGCAGCACCAACACAAAATAAACAAAATTTTATTTAAACATTGCCTGCTTTTAAAAAATTAGTAATTTAAAACAGAGGCTTTACAAATGTTCTTGAAAAATATGAAACAATATTTTTTACAGAGCCAATATTTATAAAGGCTGAAACCCTTTTTAGTTGTACAAAGGTCGAAAGTATTCCTCATTTCTTATTGGGCACACGTGAGCTACATTACCACTGTGTGAATGACAAACGGTGTCACCCATCGAATGCTCCAATGTCACTTAACTTATGTGATCTAACAGAAACTGGTGTCATCAACATAGCTTTGGCCATAGGTATAGGACTAACAATGATATTTACTCAACATTACTATAAGAAAGATTATCATATTAACGATAACTTCTTTTATTAATTGTGATTGCAATGTAATATTATTTTAATAAAATCAACTCCTAATGCAAAATAACAAGTTTTTAGAACCAGAGAAAAGGGGAACAGAGCAGCAGGTATTTGTTTTGATATATTATATTTTCATGATGTAATATTATCAATAAAATTAGCACATTTGGCAAAATTCATTGCAAATTAGATTGACTAGAATATATTAGATAGATTCAAATTTAGATACATCCAAACATCATGTTACAAATTTGAAAATAGTTGGAAGGGACAAAAAAATGATTAAACAGTTGAAATTTCAAAATTATTTTTTGTTATACTTTATTCATTCAAAATTTAGCCTTTGATCGTTATAAGACATTTCACAACAACCTTTCCTCTTACCCAAATCCATTTGTACGAATCCTTGTTTTCTCGACACCTTCCCAGAATCCTACAAGACGATTCAAGAGAAGATGGCTTAGGGATCTACTACTACGATGATATACAATAAGACAAAGTGAAAAGCTGAACCAGTTTGTTTCATTCTTTACTCATGTGCATCGAAGTTATTGTGTAATCTATTACTACATATGCCTATTGCATACAATATGCGGAGTTGAATATTTGTATATAAAGATGTTAAAACAAAATATTATGATGTTGTATTTTTTTATAGTAGAGGAGAAATAGTAGCCCATTTTTAAAATATATCATAAAAAAATAATATACATACGGCATGTTTTGTTTTTAATCATTAATATTAGGGCTTAATTATTTCACTATTAGTAAAGTTCTTCTTAAATGCATATCAGCACTTCTAGTATCATGAAAATGAAGTGACTTAAGTAACTAGTAAGTTCATAAGAGGCGAAATGACAGATATCGAACACAAAATTAGCAAGGTTTTGATTATGACATAGAGTATTAGACATATAAAGAACACCATTTCGCCTCTTGATTAGTATCGGGTAGTCACAGTAGTGGATATAAGCTTATATAAACAGAAATCAAGTATTTCTGCAGCAAAAAAAAAAGAACCCTAAAACTAAGATATAAGGAACACATTAAAGATTATCTAAAAAATACAAACAAATCTAATTACGCGAACCACTTAACAGAACAGAGTCATGAACCGGACAGTTTAGAAAATTCAATGACTTTAATAAAAACAGGACAGAAAGGAAAAAGACTAAACGTAACTGAAGAATTAGAGATATTTAAACATAAAGAATCGGGTAATCTAATAAACGAACAAGTAAATCATCAAAGCGACACACTGTTTAAACCCTTAAAGAAAATAAAACGACGACTTGACAGACATGACAAAGACGAAAATAATAGGAAAAGAATTATACTAAATAATAATAACTAATATAATAATAAAATAAATAAAAATAAAGTGGTGGTAAATTAAGTAACTAATAAAATCTAGGCAGCATTGGGGTAGTAGGTAGGTTGTATAAACAGATAGGTAGGATTCATTAGATCAGTTCGTGTTGAAGATGGGTGACACCCGAAACCGGTCCGACAGCTACGGCAGTAATGTACCTATGTAAGACGGTAGATTATATGTTTAATATTAAAAAAAAAAAAGGAATTGTATTGTGCAGAATCAGCTTTATACAGTTGAAATTTAAAGTGATTTTGAAATGAATTGAAGAATAATAGAAGAACAATAGAATACTCGTAGTAAAACAGATTTGTTTTAAACCTGCCTATCCCTGTGTGCAACTGAGGAAGTTATGACTAGGGAATACATCTAAACTTGTTCCAAATTAGTTTTAATAATAGCTCCTATTGACGAATGGAGTAAAAAGTACCGAATGAATCTGGCTGCAAGAAGGGAAATAGACTTAATGTCTTAAGAAACAATTTTTTTCTTACCCTGCCATACGGAAAAAGATTTTTTTTTTAGGACCTTACTTTGTATCAAAAACAGCTTTATTTTTATTTTGAATATAGAATTGTAAGATTTTGTTATTTGAAAATATCAGCAAAAGATTTGAAAAAAAAAACTTTTCAACAGTTGGTCTTCAAATATGTTCTGAAATATTATTTAAATATACTGTAAAAAAATATAAATTAATTTTTGCATTTGTCCGTATGAATAATCGATTTATGTTTACGTTTTATATTTTTTAACGAATTTTATTGTTTTTCTTTTTTGTAAAAGTACGGGGTAAGCGTTTTTATAACATCTGCAAACATAAAACTTTTTCCTGTAGATAACAACTGAAAGTGAATTAATTTGAGGAATGAAAAAGGAGTTGAATTTTATAAAGTAAGCACGAAAAAAATCGCTTTCATTTATATAAAAGTATTTGAAGGGAAATTCGTGATGGTGAATAAGGTAAGTTGGAGTAATAAATACAGTGCGGAAGGGCTCTGCAAGGTGGTATCTACGACAAATGCCGACCTAGGTGGTGTGTTTTTTTTTTAACCATAAGGGAGGCTTGTTTGAAGAGGCGAGGGTTTGTGTTCGCCCTCAGGGGAGCGTTGCTTAATTTAACAAAAGAATGATGTTACTGTAAATTCTGTTTTCATCATGTGAATTATACAATACCTCTCTAATGATGGTCATTTCAAGTTCTATTTACATTAATGCCTGCTATGAGCCTTGCGTTTTTATTATAGTCGACAGCTACATTACTCTCACATATGCTTTTTCGCTAATACCGTGTTAAACATAAATTTGAGAGTTTTATTATATAACTAGACGACCAGTGACCCTTTCTGTCACTCAGAAATTATAACAATAGGTACTGAAATTAATTCCCTGAACATGGTTGACAGGGATAATTTTAATTGTTGTTTCTTGTTATTAAGGCACGGATGACTGGCTACCCTGGATCAATGCTTTTACTTTATTATCATTGTTTATATTATTCAAATGTTAAATTCAAAATTTTTGTTGTTACGTTTATTTCTGGTACTGTCATCGGCGAGCACACAAGCCAGTGAACTACCCTGGCTCCATGCCTTTAGTTTATTACCAGTGTTTATATTACTCAAATATTAAATTAAAACAAATTTTTTTGGTTACATTCGCAAGATACTTGATACCCTGGCTCAAATTTTGGAAATATAGTGATAATTCTCTTTTATTTAACATTATTCAGGTAATAAATAATATATATTTAATTTCAGGCCTCTATCTCTACGAAAAATGGGTGAACAAACAAACAAACAAATAAACTCACGAACTTTATATATAAAGATAAGATTAACATTTGGCTTAGAGAAGAGAAAATAAACTCATAAAAGCTGTATAGAAATTTGTACCGATAATTCAGTCTCAACACAGAAGAAGTTTATCTGTGATTAACACGAAGTGTTTGAAACGTGTAGTTTAAATAAAAAACTTCTTTTTGCTGAGATATTGAATTATTGTTTCCCCCACTATGAGTAAATACTAAACAATTACGGATTGCACGACTAATGAGTTATAGAGAAAATAAAAAAAAGATCCTAAGAAACTATCTCATATTTGTTTCTTTTTTCTCAACAACATCGGACGCAATTCTGATAGTTTTTGGTGATTCTTATGTGACAGACACTGTTTATATCTAAATGTTCGTTTCATAAAACTCATTCTTATTCAACTTTCTGTATATACTTGGCAGTTGAGACTGAAGAGTTGCTGGCTTTCCGAAGGACAATGGAGTTCTTTGGGGAAGCAGAGGATCAATACGGGTGTGATATGTGGGCAAGAGGTCTCTATCGGCGACGCTTTGGGCAATCAACAAGATGGATGATTGGCCGAGAATGACCTGTAGATAGAAGCACCCTCGCGATAGGCCACCCCTCTCTTCATTTATTGTCTTCTCGCGCCGGCCTACACAAAACCACTCTTTATCGGGTGATAATCTTAAAATCAGAAGGCTCTTTTTTTTTTTGCAGCCCTATCGCATAAAAATATTTATAGAGAAACACGGACGTTCACTCAGCCGTCCCTCTTTTTATTCCTTTTTATGAAAATATAGTGGCCATTCAGAAGTGCAGCTGCTAAAATATACCCCTTTCCGAACACTGCAAGTCAACTCATCGCTTGGCCAAAAACCTTTCAGTAAAAGGTCTAGAAAGACAAACAACTTCAAGACAAGTTCTACTTCTCTAGTTCTTATTTAAATCTTCAACAAAAAATTATACATTAGAAGTGTTTTTTCTATTGCATGAAAAAGTTATTGCTGAAATTGTTATGGTTTATTGACTCCTTCGTATTATAATTATAGTCTTGCTTTAACTGAGATAGGAGTTCACAATATGTCCACAACACTAGAGTTCACGAGTGAAAACAAGAGTACTTTGGGAACTCATGTTCCCAAATTTATGCCAAATTTATATTCCTATATCAATATATTTTTTTTATTTTTTGTGCATGTTCCACATGAGTATTACATCCTTTATGAACCATAAATATATTATATCAATATATTATAGTCAAAAATATATAAATATTATCGGTATAAATCTTAATATGATTACATAGTTTCTCAATTACGCCCCATTAAAAATAAAATTGCACACATAACTGAAATTTCTATGGCTGATTGACTCCTTGGTACTATAATTATAATCTTGCCTCAATAGATATAGGGGTTCACAATATGTCCACAACACAAGGGTTCACGAGTGAGAACAACAGTACTTTGGGAACTCATATGCGTAACCTGTGATCCATGCCAAATTATATTATATATATATATATATATATATATATATATATTTACCACAATGTAAATTAATCCATCTATTACATCAAGTGTCATTTTGATTATTATTCATATATATATATATATATTATATATATATATATATAAGATTTCAAAGAAACACCTGAAATAACAATCAATGATCAAACCACAATTGAAATTGGAAAAAAAGACTAAGATTTTTCAACCGTTAACAAGCGGTCTTCGTCAGAGTCAAAAACCCAACTGAGAATCTCAGTTGGGTTTTTGACTCTGACGAAGACCACTTGTTACAGTTGAAAGATCTTAGTCTTTTTTTCCATTTCATTTGTGGTTTGATCATATATATATTTATTTATATTTCTTGTGTATGTTCCACATAAGTATTACATCCTTTATCAACTATAAATATATTATATCATATATTATAGTAAAAAATATATCAATCTTACCGGTAGTATCTTCAAAAATTAACATTAAAATATCAGGCTCAATGTGTTTTTGATATTTTAGAATGTTACTTAATTCTTTCTATTCTATCCAAATTGATTTGTTTATAAATTATTTATAAAATTTAAATTTCATATTATCAAAAGAATATTTAGTTTCCTTTACCAGAGTAATACGATTTCATAGTTTCTCAATTGTATGAAAAAAATGCAATGTTATTTTCTTTGTTTTTCAAGAAATATGTTTTTAAAATTTTTTTTTTTAGTTTTACAGCAAAATGTTTACAGATATTGTAAAAGTGTAATAAAACACTAGTCTTTGATGATAATTCTAGCTGGATTTACTAAAACTTAGCTTTGTTTTTTTTTTAACTAAAATAAGATAACAGTCTTCAAAATGCAATGAAGCAGATTTTTCATAACCATTGTCCTATTTTTCAATATTATTTAAAATTAATTTTTGCTTTACAGACAGTTGTAAGTATAAAGGTTGTATATTTTAAGTTATATTTAATTTGATATTTGCTTTGTTGTCCTGTTATCTAACACTAATGTTTCTAACTGGCCAAATATTATCATTAAGGTAGCTTTACTCTTCCTAATCAGTAATGTGTGCTCTGTTAAACCAACAAGCCGCAAACAAAATTAATAACCAACTTGGCCTAACGTACAATTTTATAACCCAACCAAACCTTTGCATCTGCCTACCATCTTATTAAATCATTAATTGTTTTAATATTTCTTCTAAACAAAATAACACTTATAATTATACCTGCAAAAAGAGTATGGTTTTACATTTTGCTTTTTTTTTTGTAAATTTTCATTTATTATCACAAATTATATAATTTATTAACTCTGGACATTATTTTACTAAATATTAATACTAGTAGTAATCACTTATTGTTGGGAAATGCTTTTAAAAGATATTAAAATCTGAAGTGTCACAGATTTTCTTAGTCTTCCGACAGAGGGCGCGAATGTTTAGAATCATTGCCAATCTAAGCTTATTCTTATCATCCTTTAGACTTCAATTTTGAACCTAAATTGCTTAAATATTCAAATGAATTTCTTTAATATTTTTCATATTTTTGAATTAAACAAGACACTTTTTAAGTGGTTATTGTTTAATTAAAGCCGAAATCAATGCATATATATTGTATAGTTATTGCTTTAAAAACCAAAAGTTAATAAGTTTTTTTCTAGAACAATATTAGCTTTACTTATATTATCATTCCATGTGTTTTGCCTGGGCGATATTAAGACGAAAAGAACCATCCTCTTATAAGTGGAACTAGTAATTATAGAACCCGCTTTTCTTAATTAAAATGTTTAGTTAAAAATTGAAAACGTAATTTAAATGCGATTATTATTTTAAATACTTTTTATTAAGGTAATAGTAAGTTTTTTATTCATAGACACAATAAAAGGAAGCAAATTAGACTTTCAGTTATTCAATATAAATCATTGTATCATTACAGTGAAATGCCTGGAAGTTTATTTACTTTATGTAAACAGAAGTTTTACAATAATTATAAAACAAATAATAATAATATTAGTTCAAAGAATTTAAGACATATGTTGGATCAATTTGACGATCTCAAAATTCCAAGAGTTGGTTAATGGTGATCTCATGCGATGGAGTTTAATGCGATGACAAAATTTCATTAAAGTGGATAAATCAAATTGAAATGCAATTCACAGCGTGCTAGTTCGTTTTATAAATGTTATCAATATATTTTTATTAATTACTAATACAGAAACACAGAGTTGGTGTACGATATTTGTAGTTAATCTAATCCGTGTTAAAAATTTAAAATAAAGGAAAACTTCAAAGGTCTTGTAGTATTGATTTTTTATTAGTATCGTTTTAATAGAGCAACTAATGCATTGTTTTTTATTTGAATTGAACCAAACTTCAGTGTATTTCATAAACAGCACTAGTTAGATATTGTTTAAAGATTGAAATCTCACGAAAATGGACTAGAATAATTAATTTATTAATAAGGCAACTAAATAACAGTGCTGTTTATGAACTGTGTGTAGCGCTAATAAAATGTCATTAAAACTAAGCAAAATCATATAAAACTGAAATAATGACTGCAAATGTCCTAATATTAACTAGGAATTAACACTAATTTTATGAATTATGTTGTTACCAGCCATTAAAAAACGAAAAATGTTCGAACAACTTTTAAAAAATAACTCAGAAAGTATATATAATGTCATGTTGTAATAGACTTTCTAATTTATACAAACAGGTAATTAATTTTTTTTTTGTAACTACCTTTTGATATTTAAACTTTTATAATGTGCTGGGTATAGTACATAAGGGTCAGGTTAGCTCAGTGGTTTATGTAATCGCCTCTAGAATGGTAGGTCCGGTGTTCGATCCCCACTTGGCCTTCCATTAATTCACCAAGAAGTGAATAAATCTGAGCACGTCGTCCCTTCGAGAGGACATTAAACTGTCGGTACCTAACCTGTACGATGTCAGGTACTCGTTTAATGATCCTTATTCCAACTATACTTAAGTGTCCGACTCCCAATGTACAATCAACTGGTAATGTGCCCGCACATTACTAAAATGGGTAACAAATAACAAATGAGCTATACTTTTTTCCCTAAAACAAGCATTAAAAGATGAAATCCTATAAGTGTGAGCATTGAAAAACAAACAAACAAACAAGGGTCAGCACATAGGTTAGGAGTGCAGTCAAGAATATCTTTATAGAATTACTTCTAAAGAAAGTGCAACTAAGTCTTTACTTTTTGATTCAACAGTATTATAAAACATTATATGAAAATATATTTTGGAGTGTTTGAAGTTTTCCAAGTTTTTACCATCTTTGGAATATCAGACATATAAGTGATGCAACCAGGTATCATATTATTGAATTGAACTCAGAAAACGTCTGAATAAGTTCGTAAGTTTTCATATAACAGTATAATAGAGGGACCAGGTTAGCTCAGTGGTTAATGTACTCGCCTCTGGGCTTGTAGTCCGGGGTTCGATCCTCACCTGGACCTCGATTTATTCACCGGAAGGTGAATAAGTCTGAGTACGTCATCCTTCGGAGAGCATGTTAAACCGTCGGTTCTGAGCCTGTGCGATGTCAGGTACTCGTTAAAGATCCCTACTCGAAATGCACTTGAGTTAGGTGAAATGTACGACTCCCTATGTAGACTTTGTAGAATCACCGATCAAACAAAATGCCAGTAAACTGCTGACGTTATCATCCTCTAGGAAATCGCTTTAAACAATAAAACAAAAACTATAATAATTATTTTCTTTTTATCCAATGTGCTTTCTTTGATGCCATTATTTCCTCTATTATGTTTCAATCATTCATAAAAAAAATGAATTCTTGTTCCTTACATCATATTCAAACCATGCGAATAATTATTTGTTTTTAATTTAGGTTAAACACAAAAAACACGCAAAAATGTTAAAAGTATAATGACAAGAAAGTAAAGAAAGTGGGCACTATACAAGGAAGTATAAGAGAATAATATCAGAAGAAAGCTGGAAATACAGTGCTCCAGTTACCTCCAGTGCTACGCCTTGCATGTCCAGGCCAGATTTCTCTAATTTAAGAAATATTGCTATTGAAAAACGATTATGTTCAGTATTTTATTTCTAAATCAAAGAATGTTTTAACTAACATTGAATTCAATTTATGTTATTCTATAAAAAAATATAACACATATTAGAATAATAATTATATTTAACAGTTCAGCACAAAAAACAGTTCTTATTGCTTACTTCAATCCGTCACAAGGAGAAGAAGAGATGGGGCCCAAGCTCAGAGTTGCTGAGACATTTAGATACGAGTATCAACAGTGATGCGACAGGCCCGGTTATAAAGGAAAGGAAATAGATGGTGGAAATCTAACCGGATGGTTAGAAAGGATAAAAGATATGCAGAATTTGAAATAAAAAAATGAATTAAGGAATAAGATATCATAATAATGATTAAAAATAACTAATCGAAAATTAAAAAAAAATGAAAAATATGTTGTTGAAGGTGACATACGTTTTGACAGTTTGAACTATTCGTGTTTGTTTTAGATCATTTTCTCATCGTTGGACGTAATTATATAAAACTATATATTTTTTTTACAAGTTTATATTTTATGATATATTTCCAAGTTAACCAATGACATGGACAAAATAAGCCAAGCTATGTTGTGGTTATAATAGAAACCATATCTTTGCTTTTTATAGTTTTACGATACGTTACTTTGTTGTATGCACTCATGCCTGTAATAATGTACATGCTGGCATTGAAGGGAACAAATGAGCAAATATGCTGGCGAAAATGGCTTCAAGTGAGGAATCTTTACAGATATCCTTTGAACAGTTTCTAAAGCAATATGCAGAAATGTTGGCAGAAATAGAATTGTTACGGGTGTGGGAAAGGAATGGATGGCAACTCAAAAAGCATCTCACACCAAGCAATATTTTCCTACAGTACTCAGCAGATTATCAAATAAACACATTGATTTGAACAACTACCGATTAACTATGTTTCTAACCGGATATGGTAATTTAAAAGTTACTTCAATTGCTTTAAAATTGACGATTCAGCATTTTTATTTTTTTGGGCAACTGTGATAATTTCAGTGCCCAATCCCCAGATCACCTTATCTCCCATTGTGATCTCCTGAATAGCAAAACACACCATCTTCGGAAAACTACAATGTTACAAAGAAATAATTTATTTCATAGTTTTAACAATTTTTTAAATACCATAGATCTCATATAACGTAGTATAATCAATATATTATAAATATGTATTTTAATTTACTTTAATATTAATGGAATCAATAACAATATACCAATATTACACACATGTAATATAAAATACTTATAGTAAAGTAAAAATAGAGCATATGAAAATATTGCAGCGAACTCCCTGCATGTGGGGTACTACTTTAGAGTGAAAAAAACCTGTAATAATAAAATACGATTCTTTTTCTGTAAGCACACTTGTTATTTATAGAAGCTTTGATGACTGAAGGAGCTCCATCAGCATTTACAATTAGCGTTCTGTTCTATCAATGCTGCAGAAGTAGGATTCTACCAAATCTATATGATAGATTAGGTTAGGTTATATTATAGATTCCATCAAATCTGTGTGATAGGTTTTATCAGATAAGGTTTGCAGGGGCCATTCTAAGAGAGAATTAGGATTCTATAAAGTTTGTATAATAGGTGAAGTTATTTTAAGTTAGGTTTTCAGTCGGCGAGATGGCAGTTAGGTTTTAGGATCTATATAGGCCAAAAATTGGTACTTTGTGATACTATAAAATGAAAATTCTACAATGGTAGTCCTACATTTTACTTAACTGAAGAGCACTTAGAGTAAGGATAGCTAGTAAAGGTAACGAGTGCCTGACAACGATGAGGGACGACATATTTAGTTTTTTTTTTCACCTACTGCTGGAATAAATCGTGGGCCAGAGTAAGAATCGAACCCTGGATCTACCAGTCTAGAGGCAATCACGTAAGTCACCTGTCTCCATTTTATATGACAGAATACCGTTCCATCAAATTCTCTCAATTTTTATCTATAAAATTGAATAAATTTCAGATTAGTCAATTTTATTAAATTAAAATATGATTTTTTTAAATTCATATTCCCTATACATCAGGCTGTTTTACTGCAATCGCAAAAGTTCCCTCAATTCTACATTTCTTGACATATAAGACTGGACTATCTATTTATAATTCGACACTATATTTACATTTGGTATCTCCCTTTCGGTAAACGAAGGTACGAAATACGTATTACGATTCACGTTCTATTGATTATCCTCAGAGATTCCATTAAATTAGCGGAAATCATTTTAAATGTACATACATAGTCCTGAAAGTGCTATTTTGTAGGTGATTAAAGTGTTTTAGACAATTTAATACATTTAATATTTTAAGGTGATTTAAAATTATTATAGTGTTAAAATTCACAAAGCTGTTATAGTTTAATTTAATTTATTATATGAATTAAAGATGATATATGTTTAATTCATTTTGTGATTTACTAAATCAGAAAAATTAAAAATTGTAACACTGTATTATAAATTCTTATTAGTGAATGAAGGTTCACTAATTTTATTATTTTTAATATAATTTTGCGAATAAAAAATTAAAATTATTTTTTCAATTAAATATGTTGTTTGTATTTGTTAAATTAAACTTTAATTTGAAATAAAGTATAACTTCTAATAGTATTATACATAATTTGAATTAATAACGGATGACTCCGATTACTGGTATATGCACTACTGTTGATGAAGTGCCACCAGTTTCGAACACTGTCAATCTTCACGAGTAAATGGTCTAAATAGTTGAAGTCGTAGATGTAATTTTTTTCCAATTTTACTATGTCTTTCTTTCTAATTTATAAGTACTATTAGTATATAGCTATAATTTTTACTTTACTATAAGTATAACAATAATCATAAAAAAAATGATTTTTAGATATTGATGGTATTTACACGTTTTCTGTTCCTCCCAGTCAATTTTTCATTTCTTTTTTTAATTTGTCTATATCTACAGGTGGATGAGTGCGTTATAATTACAATAAAAGTACATGAACACGCTAAAAGTCACTCTGTTTGGTGGATCAAATTCTTATTTAAATTAGAAATGGTCCCTAGGTTAGGTTAGGTTAGGTTGCAGTGGCAGTCCCACAAAGGAACACACGTAGGCCAAGCATTGGCCCTTTGTGATACCACACAATGAAGATTGATTCTACAGTGGGAGTCCTAATTTTGCCTAACTCAAATGTATTTAGAGTAGGGATCTTTAACGAGTACCTAACATCGTACAGGCTCGGGACCGACGGTTTAACGTCCTTCTCCGAGGGACGACATACTCAGATTTATTCACCTCCCGCGTGAATAAATCGAGGGCCAGGTGGGAATCGAACCCCGGTCCTATCAGTTCAGAGGTGAGCACGTAACCACTGAGCTAGCCTGGCCCCCCAAATGGTCCCTATAGTGTTCATGTCAATCTTGTCAATCGCAAAAAAATCCAATATGTTATTTTAGAAATTTTTTCCCTTGATAATAATAAAATTGTATTTTTACCAGCAGCTGTATCGTTTTTGTTTAATTGCATTTCATTAATTTCAATCTTATTGGATCCTTTAATAAGGACCTTAGTTCATATCTGAGGTATAGTTTTAGTGTATTATTTCTCTTGTAAGAGATGCGTTGTGATTTTGTTCAGCTTGGTGTCACAGTCGTTCAGATACACTAACGTGAGTGGTGCGATCTCACTATCTCTGGGCCATTTATATTCATATACACCATTTGTTGTTTCCTTTTGGCTTAAATGATGGTGGTTTTTATTTTATATATATATATAACTCAATATAAAAAGAAAGGAACGTAAATACGAGGTACACCATGGAGGCATACAACATATGTACAAGATTCCACATAAACACGTGAAACAACAATCAATGATCAAACCACAATATGAAATGGGAAAACAAGACTAAGATCTTTCAACCGTAACAAGTAGTCTTCGTCAGAGTCAAAAACCCTGTTTTTGTTTTCCCATTATATATATATATATATATATATATATATATATATATATACCATATATATATATCTCCTGAAGACGGTTCAAACCAAAAATTAGAGACTGTAAGTGTGTTTTTTTGATTTCTCTATGTTTCTTTGTCTATATTGAAATATATGTATATATAAACGAATTAAAACGAACGGAGCACACTGATAATCACAGGAATAACTCACTTCTATATTTCGACGATTGTAGTCATCAGAAGACGAAGAGTCCTGCAGGAAGGTGGGACTCTTCGCCTCAGGATGATGACGATCGTCGAAATATAGAAGTGAGTTATTCACTTCTTTTTTTTTCTTCCAAGAAAGCACTTAAAATAACCAAAAACCCAAATTTAATAACATGCTAAAACTACGTTCAACGTTTACAGAACCCAAAGTATTCAGAAGTCACTATTATTGGAAATCCACAGTTTGTCAAACCAGTCAAGAGTGAACTACAGAAACCTTACTATAAGGTTTTGGTAGAATATTTTCTTTAAAATCATACTTCATTTATTTAAATTTATTCTAATTAAATATGGTTAACTTTTCTTTAAGTATTAATATTATAACTATAATGCATCGTCCTACCTCGTATACTGCTGCTGTCTTTGATAGGTTTCGGGTGTTGCCCATCTTCAAAAAGAAATGAATTTTCTTTAAGTATTAGTTCACAGAGACTTCTATAATGGATATGTTTTTCTTCTTATCTAGATCTTCTGTTAACATTGTTTGAAACTAGTTTGCTAAAAGTGTTGAGTCAAGTAAGAAAGCATTGAATAAATTCAGATTAGCGGTGTCTGGCAAGGGAAACTAAACAGGTTGGTGTGACTAGCCGTCAAACCCTCGCAACGGCAATTGTCAGCGTCGAAAGAAATTAAGTCGCTTTGTCGCATATCATTCGCCGTCTTTGCAATTCTTTATTATATCGCTTAAGAAAGTAAAACTTCAATTAGAAAGCGTGTCGCAGTTGACAGCAATGGAAATTGGTTTCTACCCGGAGGAATATTTACTTTACAATTTTGTTTAACTGGATTATTATTCGATAACGTATTGAATCATTTATATAAGCAATATTAATAAAAAGTGAACCTCCACATATTGTTAGTGCTCTAGGTTGATACCATTGTAAACTAATCTTATATAATCTCTTATTGTATCATTTCAATTTCCCAATTTATTCGTTCTTATTGAATACCGTAGTTTTTGAATACACACTTTTTGAAGTTGTGTAAGATATACCAATATTTTCACTTTGTGATTAATTGTAAGTTGGCTTCGTGCAGCTTCATATGCCTTATCCAAATGGATAGTTTATTAATTGGTGAAGGTTCAGGTAGCCATATCGAAAATATTATAGATTTAATTTGTAAATTATAGAACGTCAATATTAAGGTAGGTTAGGTTGCAGTGACACAAGAAACACACATGGGCCAAACATTGATCCTTTGTGATAAGAAACAATGGAGATTGAGTGTTCATTGGTAGACCCACATTTTGCTTAATTCAAGTGTTTTTAGAGTAGGGATCTTTAACGAGTACCTGAGACCGTATAGGCTCGGGACCGATGGCTAAACATCCTCTCCGAAAGACGACGTGCTCAGATTTATTCAACTACCACGAAAATAAATCGAAAGCCGGAGTGGGTATCAAACCACAAACCCACCAGTCAAGAAGTGAGCACTTTGCCATTGCAATAACCTGACCCAACGTCAATATTGAAAAAGAATATAGATTGATTCGTTTTGAGTGCAAGTCCTTTTTTATCAGTGTTCCTGTAACTGATCTCTTGAGCTTTCTTCATTAGGCACTAGTTAATTATTTCCTCTCCCAACTTACCATCGCTATATCCAATTAATTAAATTATGTACGGCTGATTGTCATTTTGAATATCAATTTGATATAACTTTTACTAAAAAAATTAGTCTAGCAATGAGCTATTGCTTTCTCCTTTTCCTAAGTTATTTATATAAGGATTTTTTTAAACTCTAAAAATGTTAAGTTGAATTCTGCTTAGTCAAGTTAAATCCCTTCGATATATTGACAATATATTATTCAAGTTTACTCAATATCAAAGCACTGAATAAAGGTGCTTTTCGGGGATTTCTTTTGTCATTCAAGTCCCGAAATCGAATTGACAATATAATAAGTTTTAGTGTATGTATAAAACCCAACTTAAGTCGATTTTATGCTGCTTATCGCAGAAATGTTAGAATATCTGTTTTTAGATACATGTTTTTGAGCCCTTAATGAAGAAATCAACAAGATTATTTCTATGTCTCTCTCATTAAAATACTTCTTCTCTAACATTGTCCAAGCTTTAAAGGCTGCTAAAAATACATTCTCCAATTCAGTAACAGAAGCTCGTATAATGTCAAATGTCATAGTTTCACTATCCAATAACTCATTAAACCCACTCCTAAACTTGAAATTTTGTAGCTATCACGAAACTTATATTACCATTGCCTGAAAAAATGCTCAAATAAAAAGGTTATTTCTTTGTAAAAACATAAGAAAAATTGACTTACAATTGAATATGAGAGCTTTGAACACCAGCTTGGTCACACTGTTAAACAAATCATACTCAAATTAAACACAAAAATATATTTTTGCAAAAGAATGAGCTTTTCAGTTTTTTGAGAAAAATTATTCCAGAGAAAAAAGACATTATAGTATATTTTAAATAAGAGATAATATATTTTTTTTCTAACTACTAATGCTAAAGCATCGATTAAACAAAATCAATTAATGAAATTTACATTTCGTTGTCTCTTATATTGTGTTTTCTATCATAAATTTGATTATATGCTACTCTATGTTTTTTGGTGATATCAATAAGCCAGGTCTCAAGTCAATGCTGAAAACTATTTTTTATTTTATTTTACAAAAAGTTACGTGAATGTAAAGATAACACTATTAGGGACATATATAACAGAGATTTTCACAAGGTGACAGGAGGGAAGTAATAAATTAGTTGTTGTACTCTCTCACATGGAAAAGACACGTCTAAAAAATAATAATTCACTTGAAATAGTTCACTGCATTAAATCCCCTGGAAACATTCCTTCAGACATTTTTTGATATTTTCAGGAATGTTTGAGGAACAAATATTTAAGACTAAGAGATCTTTAGGATGGTTTTAACTTGTTTTACAATATTATGCTACTTTATGTACTCTTGCAACTATAGGATAATTTTGGATATTTTGGTGGATTTTTGAATGACGACATTGTATTCTCTAAAAATTCCTACGTTTTATTGCACCTTATATTCCAATGTGTAAGCCCAAAAAGGGATGATAACGGTTTTATTAAGTCATAGTCTGTAGTTCTGATTCAAAATTCAAAGGCAAAGCAGAAATTTGTTTAGCATTGGTCTAAACAAATTTGGAGTCTGTTTGATTATTAATTTCCCATAAGGTGTCTGACAATAAAAGATATTTGAAATGTCCCTACGAGAGTAGAATTGAAAATAATGCGAGACAACTTCTTCATCAAATGCACTTATAGCTTTTAGTTTTTAACTATGAAACTGTTTTCTAAGATCCATCAAAAACCTGTTTAGTTGATCTGAAATATAGACAAGTCGGCAGATTTTGCGCTACTAAACACACTCATACAGAGTTCATAACAAGTGACTGATTTATCCAGAAAAGTACTGATTTCCGAATCACCGTTACAGTAAATGACTGCCGAGTGTTGCTTTCAAGAAGAACTGTTCACGAAGGAAATTGCAACTAAGCCATCAGATTGTTTACATCAGACAGGAATCAACTCGAACCTAAATGGGCAAGTCACGTTTTCTCTACGTTCTAAAGTAGAGCGCCTTTCTGCAAATTTTTTTTTTCTCCCGATTTAAAACTGAATTCCTTTAGCATAAATAAACTAGACTAAACTGAAATTTAAGGAGTTCTTTATATGAGATTATACTTGATGAGACGTAAGTCATGTACTGCATGAATTACTATAAATCTCTTTTAAGACTTTAGTTGAGTTTAAAAAAATTGGCCGCCCTGTAAATTGAAATGTACTTTCAGTTGTGCTATTATGCATATATTACCAGGTGTAAAAAATGCTTTTTTCCCAGATAAGAAGTAAAAAAACTTATTGTTAAACATTATATTATCACAAAACATATAATATATTATTGCAAAGTAATATTATAATCAACGGAAACGGTAATTTTGAAAGATGTATTACAAAATTTTTTGAGAATGTATTAGCCGTAATTTCAATATTCATAATATATATATATATATATATTATAAGGCAAAAGCACAAGGAAAAAGAAAAAGAAAAGCAATAAATGCTCTGAAGCTTTTCACTTTATGTTTTCAGAGCAAACAACGCAAGAAAAAAGAAGGAAATGGAATAGTTAACCAGGAGGAAGGTAACAATCGTGTCGTTACCTTCCTCCTGCTTAAATTAAATAAATCTGAGTACGTCGTCCCGTACTCATCGTTAAGCTGTCGGTCCCTTAGCCTGTACGATGTCAGGTACTCGTTAAAGATCCCTACTCAAAATGCACTTGAGTTAGCCAAAATTTAGGACTCCCAATGTAGAATCAACGATCAAAGAAAAAGCAAGTAAACAGCTGACGTTTAACCTATCCTCTAGGGGATCCTCTAGGGGATCGGTTTAAACAACAAAGAAAAAAAAAATAGTGTAGATACCCATAGATCTAGAGTATCAGTTCACTGTAAGATTCCGTTGAGTTTTCATTATTAATCTACATCAATATACGCATATTGTTGATGGAATATAGAATCAATATTTTTTTCATTTTCAAATATTCCTACTTCTGTAGCAAGTTTGTTTAATTGTTTCATGCTTACTTATATCTTTGAGCATGATGCTTTCTTCTTTTCAGACAACAGTAAACTAAAGAATTTTACAAAATGTATGCTTGTTGAGAACGTAAACAATAAAACTGGAGGAAGATAATAGAATAAAAAATTAATAAGAATTAAAAAAAAACTATGAAATAAAGTAAAAGCAAAAGAATTTTATTAGTGTATGATACTGTCATACCAGATATGCGGGAGTAGAATTTGTTCGAGTGGTTTTCGACGATGTTTAAAGAACAACTGTCCTACTTGAGGATGAACACGTTCATTTCGTTTGTAGCAGTCAAGAAAATTATTCAATCTCATATAGTTACCACAATGAAGTAGATAAAATAAAGCTGAGAGTTTATTATAAAACTAAAAAAAAAAAAACACAGCCTCCTTCTTAGGAATGGCCCCTATAACGATGCCTCAATATTATAGAGGAGTCACCTGGTGTACCAGTACTCTAGTAATACAGGGACGAGTACTGAATTACCAACACGGTTCATGGAATTGACGAGCACTAAATTATCAAGACGGCTCACCCTACATCTTACAGCAGGTGCTAAGAACCATACTGAGCAGACACAAAACCTACTCTTACTATAATTATACTAGTTATTGAGAAAGTTGGGTTAACGTCTCAAAACCATTCCAGCCATCGACAGATTCTTGAGGCTATGTATATTAAAGATATTTAGCCCTTCATAAATATTCATTTAAATTCTAATTGTATTACTCCAAGTTATAGAGTCTTCGATGGTTCCTTTAAAATAATCAAGGAGAACAATAGCTGACTAGGCCTGGATCAGCAGAGCAACAGTTCGGTAACCTCCACTCTCAGCAGGTTATTTGACTATAACAGTACTGTGTTTATTCTTTTGCTTTGGTTTTTCATAAGTCTTCTTTAAATTCAGAGGCAGTAGTTATTTATTTTTATTGTGTTTATGCCTATAGAGAATTTGAAAAAATCAAAAGCTTGTGTTTTATTTATTATGTTTAGTTTAACTGAATATTATTGGGCTAACAGTGTATTTAATATGTCGTGAGGACAATTTCTTTAGGAACTAACCACCATCCAGCGGAAAATAGTCAGGAGACATGAACATACAAGCAAAAATTCGAGAATGCGGAAGCTACCAACCTTTAATAAAATTTCTTTACAAGAAAATATTCTGCCAATCCACACAAATCTAGGTGTATTATGAAATCGGGATTCAGTAAATTTTCTAGCTTGAATTGAGGTGAATGCACTTACCTCTTCTTCTTCCCTTCTACTCTCTTCCTGACGACGAACTTCAGTTCGAAATATCGATCGAGTAAATTTTCTCGTTTCTTCTATGTCTTGTCTGTTTCATTCATTTATTTATCTGTCCGGTTTGGACTGGTTAGTATGTATATATATAAACGATCCAAAAGGACAACAAACGTTTCACGGTAAATCACAAACACAGAACTAAGGAACAAACACGCTTCCTGTTTCTAATTTTTGGTTGAACCGTCATTAGGACAGTTGAGATAGGGACACCAAGCGCACTTGTGAAGCGACGTTTGGAGACCCAACCGAAAATGGAGACCACAAATATATATATATATATATTAATGCTACCTTAATTAGTTTTATTCATGTTACTTAATTTTTTAATAGTTAACTATGCTAATAATGTTTTTTCTGAGGATGGTGACTTGTAAGCACCGAAACATGTCGAACAATATAGTGAATAATAAGAAATATTTTGAGTTAATTCATGACCTACGAAACCTGAATTTGAAAAAGTGCTTTAGAAAATTAATACATTCTCTATCAAACTAAATAATGTAAAATCGAACATTTATTTTTCAAATATATATATACATAATCAACAGGAAAATGACCAACAAAGGACAACAAACGTTTCTCAGTAAACTACCTATAGATATAGAGTAAACGAACAAACACACTTACTACTAATAACGAACACACACATACTAATATATATATACATATATATATATATATATATATATTATATATATATATATATATATATAATATATATATATAAACTTTAACTATCGGAAACAGACAAATAAATGTCAATGTAAACAAAAAAAGTAGATAAATTAATAACACGCACTTGCGGCCCCTGATTTTTTATTAGAACCGTCATCAAGAGGGATGAGTGATCGAAACCCAGTGCGCTGGTGCAAAGACAGTAGGACACCAGTAATTATGACTCATGGGCACCCAGTCATATATATTAATACGATTTTACATAAACACGTGAAATAACAATCAATCGTCAAACCACAATATGAAATGGGAAAAAAGACTAAGTTCTATCAACCGTAACAAGCGGTCTTCGTCAGAGTCCAACAGTTGGGTTTTTGACTCTGACGAAGACCGCTTGTTACGGTTGATAGATCTTAGTCTTGTTTTCCCATTTTCATATTGTAGTTATATATATATATATATATATGTACATTATAAGATGATAACAGGTGATCTTAGATATCTTAATCAAATTTTAGGATAATAACTGGTTTTCATCTAGTCATTAGATATGTGGGACTAGAATTACGAGTTTTTGTGACGATATATGAATAAGTGATGGTCCTATAAGGATGTTTTAAATAAAACCGAAAAACCGGCTTTGAATGTTTGATTTGAATCTGGTAAACCAATATCTTCTTAATAAAAATTTTTCATTCGATTCTACTTAACAGTCGATACCTTATATCAAAAATCAAGTTTATTTATCAATATATATATATATATATATATAAATGATCAAACCACAATAAGATAATGGGAAAGCAAGACTAAGATCTTTCCCATTTTCTTATTGTGGTTTGATCATTGATTATTATTTCACGTGTTTATGTGAAATCTTTATATATATATATACGAGTATATATATATTCATATACAAGTATGAAGAACTGCATATTTATAAAGTCAGTTTCTATATATTAACAATTCTTATATTATTGTCTATCTACATTTCATACCTTATAAATGAAGAGATTAAGGGTTTAAAACAAACAACTGCAAACCAATAATTAACCAAATGATATTAATATCTTCATCTGTTATCCCAATAATTAGAATTTTATATACACATAAAGAGTTTTATATTAAACTTTGGATTATTGCGTTATTGGACACATTATAGCTTTTGGAAAAAAAAGAGACATTATGAAAAGATTTTTTTTATAACATAAAAAATATTTTTTTAAATATAAATATAGTCATAAAAAAAACTAAATGTTGTTTTAAACACTTAATTTTTTGGTATTAGTTTACATGATATTAATAAATTAACATATGGAATTAGAATAACCTTGAATGTTGTGGACCGGACTAGTTACATGTATTAAAAAATATCTTTTTTTATTGTTATATCGATAAGCTATTGTCAAATGGTGAGGATAAAAGAAACGATAATGTCTATTCAAGTGTCGATTAACAAAAAAAAAAATTATTATGGAAGGTGTCTGTCAAAAGTTGTTACATTTTCATTAAGTATAAACAACCTACTTAACTGATAGATTAAAACTCCAAACTTCTAAATGGACCAATTCTTGATAACATGGGTAAAACAGTTTAATTTACTTAATTGTTCCTGTTTAGAAAGGTGGAAAAAAAAGAGTTATACCTAGGAGGGTTATAAAAAAAAAATAATAAAAATTAAATCAGGACTCGTATAATAATATCTGGATACAAGAGAATCATTACATCAATACATTATTTAATGAAGGTAATTACATGAGATTATGGTAATTACGGCATAGAAATAAATTGTTGCATAAGTAAGGTCAATATTAACATCTCATAAATGACCTTTGAAATATCTTTAATAGAAATATAATGTAGTCATACGATTAATTAAGACAAAAAATGGTATAACTTTACTGTAAGTATGCTCATCGTTATAAATAATGAGTAATAAATTTAATTAATTGATTTGTTTTGAATGTTGCTACTGCATTTTTGCTAATTATAATAATATATGAAAAAGTAATTGACATGTTTGTTGTGAACAATTAGCAATTTTACAGTTCTTGCAACTTAATAATATTAAAAACGAAAGCTTTTAGATTTCTTACAGGTTACACTGTTTGAAGAATCAAATCGAAATTATATATCAAAATATTCTATGTAGTATAGTTGAGCTATGAAGGATTTTTGGAATATGTTTCATAGCTGAAAGTATTATTTCATAATTTATTATGCACCTTATGTTAACAGAAACAAAAACAAAAAGTTTTAAAATTTTCAATGAGGTGTAAAAACTTGTAAATTTTAAAAATGCAGTAATGTTTGGCAAAAAGAAAAGGGGTGCCAGGCTAGCTCAGTGGTTACGTGCTCACCTCAGAACTGATAGGACCGGGTTTCGATCCTCACCTGGCCCTCGATTTATTCACGCGGGAGGTGAATAAATCTGACCACGTCGTCCCTCGGATAAGGACGTTAAACCGTCGGTCCCGAACCTGTACGATGTCAGGTACTCGTTAAAGATCCCTACTCTAAATACATTTGAGTTAGGCAAAATTTAGGACTCCTACTCAATATAATTGTAGAATCAATATTCATTGTGTGGTATCACAAAGGGCCCAATGCTTGTCCTACGTGTGTTCCCTGTGGGACTGCCACTGCAACCTAACCTAACCTAACCTAATGTTTGGCAAAAATGCCAAATGCCATCTCTACTTAGAATACGAGCAAAATGCTCTACTTTTTTTTATTTATTTAAAATAAATAAAATTTGTTCATCAGAATCAAAAAAAGGAACATTTTAAAATTATAAATAAAAAAGAGTTTAATGATAAAAAATAATTACAATATTATCAAATTAAGATTATAATAGTTCAAATTCTCAAAAATTATTAAACTATTCCTGATGTTATATGTTGTTTTGACAAGGACAATATATAATCAATTTCCTGGGTCATATAAATTTATTTAAATAATAGTAGGCATTATTAATATGTTTTATTTATATGGTTGTAAGCTTTTTAAAATAGAGTATCGTATGGTCTGTAACCATGACAAAAGAAGTATTAATTATTTATTACTAATATTATATAAATTAATTAGTAATAATAAATATAATAAATATTATTTAATTACCTATTTCACAACCACAAAATGAAATGGGAAAAAAAGATTAAGATCTTTCAACCTTATCAAGCAGTTTTCGTCAGAGTCAGAAATCCAACTGATCCTTGATTTTGGCATTGATTCTTTATCCTTTTGATAATTGATTGTTGTTTCACGTGGTAATTTTGAAATCTTGTTTTATATATATATATATATATATATATATATATATATATATATATATCACTTGATAAACGGAAAGACGATCCAAACTAGACACAATAACAGTTCGAAATTGAAGATAGGTAGCACAAAAAGTAAAGAAACACACTTACAAACTCAAATTTTCGGGTTTCAAGCCGTTGCGTCTACAACGTGCTTGGTCTGCCTTTCTTTTTTTTCCTGAAGAAAAAAAAACGGATTGCCCGAAAATTTGAGTTTGTAAGTGTGTTTCTTTACTTTGTGCGCTACTTATCTTCAATTTTGAACTGTTATATATATATATATATATATATATATATATATATATATATATATATACTTGGAATAAAATGAAAGGTCGGTGTGGACAATAACACTTTAACACAGAGAAAAGAACACAGAAAGACACTACAGATTTCACTTCGATATTTCGACATCCGTCGTCATCGTTTTTTTTTTTTTCTTCCGATGACGACGGATGTCGAAATACCGAAGTGAGTTCTGTAGTGTATTTCTGTGTTCTTTTCTCTGTGTTAAAGTGTATATATATATATTCGCGCTCCGTTCTTGGACGTGGGGGAGATCTCTCTCACTTCGTCCTCTCTTGTAGTTTACTCCTGATGACGAACAACAGTTCGAAATATTGAATTCTGTAAGTGTTCTTTTTATTCTTTTTTCTGTGTCGTGCTTTGTGTAATTTAAAGATATATATATATATTTTTCTTCATTCTGATTCTTCCTACGACTATTTGTCTCATATACATATCTTAGGTGTTGCTGGTCTGAATACTGGGCGGTGACTGAGTGTCGACTTGGCAAATATATGAAGCCATGAAAATCATGAAGCACAACCCATTAATTAATCGTCAACACACGGGGGTTTCACGCACACTGCAGCTACTAGGTGACCAACCACCAGCTACTCGCCAAGCCGACACTCAGTCACCGCCCAGTATTCAGACCAGCAACACCTAAGATATATATATATATATACAACACTATAGTTTATCGGGACTCGGTCAGACCCTGACCTAATGCTTCAAGGTCTTTCACTTTAGGTTATCAGAGAGCAAATATAGTAAAACCAAAAAAAGTTGCAAAAAAAATATATTTTTTACATAAATTAATGTCTTTTTTTGTCTTTACTTTTTTTTGCTCTCTGATAACATAATGTGATGGGTCCCAGAGCATTTATTTATATATTTATCCTTGTGGTTTTAGACTTTATAAGTATATAAGTGAAGGTTGGTAGAAATCCCTCTTGCAAACATGTTTCTAAAAATTTTATGCCAATTTTATATATATATATATACGATTTGATGAAAATACGATCCAAAACGGAAAAATAAAGTTCAATGTAGATAGAGAAGCATTAAAAAAATTAAAAACACCCACTTACAGTTTCTAATTTTTGGTTTGAACCGTTTTCAGGAGAGAGAAGAGAGGGAAACCAAACGCCATAGCACAGAGACAGTTAGTTGTAGCCCCAACTGGTACAGAAACGGTTGGAGACCGTCGCTTGGTTTCCCCTCACTTATCTCACCTGAAGACGGTTCAACCGAAAATTAGAGAATGTATGTGTGGGTTTTTTTAATTTCGCTATGTTTCTCTATCTCCATTGATAAATATATATATAAAAAGTATTTGTACAGATGTATATTTTTTCCAAAAATATACAAGCAAGTTAAGCTATGCATTAAACATTGTTTAATAATAATTTATCGAAAGACATAGACATTATCTCATATTAATGAGATAATTAATAACATGTGGCGTCTCTTACCACATTTTCCTTCCTAGTTTGCTAAACTACAATAGATATTTTATTACTAAATTGCATTCTTCTGCAATAATTATGGGTTCAGAAATTTAATCATTAATTCATACGAGCTTGGAAACTAGTGAAATTTCCCTTTTCAATCTAGAACAATGAATTATAAAATGAGTATAAAGAGAGTGTTATTGTCGCAACCAACCTTCTGATTAAATAAAATGTTTTCACGATAATGAAATTATATAAAAATAATTTAGATTAAAATTAATCTTGAATGTTATTAAGTAAGCTCTACATAAAAAATAAATATAAACCAATGTATTACATAGTTTATATTGAACTATAATATAATGAACTTAAAGAACCCTTGAAATATATAAACCCATTGAATTATCTAACCTAATTTAAAATGGGCTATTCTCAAATACTGTTAAAGCAAATTTACAGCCCACACACTGATGTCTAGCTTATTTTGTGTTGCCATTTTTTACTTTCTCTGAGCTATTTATGAAAGATTTTGCTAATACAAGAGTTCATATGATACAATAGTTATGTCGAGTAATCTATAATATCAAGATAATTAAAAAAAAAATAAGTGTCCAATAAATAATGTCAAATAAATAAAAAGAGTGTTTTCCAGTTCTCATTTATTTTATTTTTTTTTAAAAAAGTGATTTAATATTAAGGATACTACAAAAGTCATGTAGGTATGAATAAAACATTATGAAAAAAAAATACGAAATAATTTGTAAAAACATATATTTTTTGATAAACAAATTAAATTTTAGTTAAATAAAAGCTATTTTTTGAAAACAATTTTGATTTAATGCAGTCTTAAACTCTATTTTACGTAAAAGCTGATTTAATTGGTCAGCTGAGCATTTCTAAATTTTTAAAAAGATATATTCTTCAATGCATTTTTTTTTGACGAACATTGATATAAATCAATGTTCATTTAAAACTTCGTGAGATACTTTGTTTTTTTTCTTCTAGTTTTTGGAGGTATTTTTAGAAAAACATATTGAGTTTACTATGGCATTAGGATAAGGAATTGCTGGTGAAGGGAACAGACAGATGGTGGATACTACACCAGGTCTAATTCTGTCTAAGATATTCAATCCAAAGTTACTTAAATTTACAAAAAAAATAATAAATCTACAAAAAAAAAAAATTAAAAATGTTTAATATCTAATTTGATTTTGCTTTCTCAAATACAACATAATTAAGATCATACTTAGAATGCTGACTTTTTATGAAAAAGGGAAGGAACCTTTAAACATATTTTATGTGAGAGTGAGGCAATCGCTTTTAAGAGGTTAGAGATTTTTAGTAAATGATACCTAAAACCAATAGAAAGGCAAGATACTTCTCCAAATATAATCAAATTTATTAAAGAATTTAAAACTTACGTTGTTATAGTAACAATAGTACTATAATAAAGTAGTACAACAGGGCTGGTCTTAGTGTACATAAGTCCGTAAAAATTCTTAAACTGTCAGACATGTAGTAATGGCGTTACAACATTTTCTTGTATTTATAGTGCATCACTATTGTAATATTTTATTTTATTATAATTCCAGTATATAATATAGTTATATTACAGTACATAAGGTTATTTGTAAGTATACATAAAAATGTAAGTATCATAAATCCGTAGTTTAATTCTACCCTAAGTGAATACCCCACGTCCTATATCAAAGAAAGGCTTGCTAGACAAACAGTGGCACTATGGCAAACAAATTGGGAAGAATCATCTAAAGGCCTCCTAACAAAGGAATATTTTCCAAGTATCAAACAAAGATTATCCATGAAACATTTTCAAATTAACTATAAACTCTCCCAATACATGACAGGACATGGGCCATTTAAACAATACCTTAGCAGATTGAAACTAGCTCCTAGTCCATCATGCCCATGTAACGCGGTGACACCCCAATCTCCTAGACACTTTGTGTACGATTGCTGTTTGAGGGAACCACAAAGACTGGCTCTCATACGTAAGGTCTTGGTGTGTGGAGAGGAGTGGCCCGTTAGGCCTTCCTCATTAATTAAAAAAGTTTATTATAAGGAATTTCTAAAATTTTTGTACAGCATAGATATTTAAGAAAAAGATAATTAATTGTTGAATTATGAATGAATGTAAATAAGTTAAAATAAGTACTTTGTAGTGTTAATGAAAGTATTGCATATGTTAATGAAGTATTGCGTACAATTTGACGATGATGCATGTAATACACTGTGGAACATACTGAAATAAAATACAAAATAAAAAAAAAACCCTAAGTGAAGTATGAAGGATACCAACAATATATAAATGTAACTGTGCTTTCTGAGATACTTATATAGAATGTAGTAAATCTATACAAATTATAACAATATGACTAATTACAAGCAAACTGTGGCACAGCGTTACCCGTAATATCGAATACCATAGGCATTGTGATGTTTAAGCGATTTAGGTGTATATTCTTTATTCGATCTGCTTAATACTGAAAAAGAACCTAAATTCATAGTTATTTACTTTTAAGTTTGCTTCATCAAATATATACGCAGATATTTATCTTCCAAGGAAAAAATATTTAATCAAGTGTCATCGAGGTTTAATGATATTATTACATATAATAAAAGAATTAAACGTTCATACTATATAAACGGTGTACCTATTCTTCAACTCAATTTAAAATATGCTAACCTGGCATTTCTACCAGTAAAGCAAACCACACCTCTATACTGACGTATAGCTTATTTGGTGTTTCTATTCTCTCAATCTTTCGTTATATTATTTATTAAAGTTTTTAAAAATACAAGATCATTATGTTAAAAGAGTTATTGACAAATAATCTATGATATGATAAATAATTTACTTTACGAATATTTTACATTATTTCTTGTTTATAATTTACATAATACGATTTAATATATAAGAATTGTATATAATATATAAGTTTATATATATATATATATTTTTTTTTTTTGAAAAACTTAAGACCCAACCTGAGGATGACTATGGAATAGTCGAAAGCTAGTAGATAATGGTCTTATAAGTTATGTTAAATTCTTTACCTGTGATAGTAGTTTTCAGTTGTATTAAAATTGTTGATATCTATTAAAGTGTTTCAAAGAAGTGTCTCAATGTCTTTTGGACAACTTATTTGGGAATTACCAACTTATATTCGTAAGACTGTCAAGAGACTGGAACAGCTTAGTTTGAAAGTCGTTAATGCCGAAGGTGCGGTACATTTCAACAATACATACATACATATATATATATATATATATCAATGATCAAAGCACAATAAGGAATGGGAAAACAAGACTAAGACCTTTCAACCGTAACAAGCGGCCTACGTCAGAGTCAAGAACCCAACTGTTGGGTTTTTGACTCTGACGAAGACCGCTTGTTACGGTTGAAAGGTCTTAGTCTTGTTTTCCCATTTCTTATTGTGGTTTGATCATTGATTGTTATTTCACATGTTTATGTGAAATCTTTATATATATATATATATAATATATTATATATAATAGATATAAATTATAATGCTTTAATTATTTGATCAAAAAGAAAGTCATAATAAGATGATAACTTTATTTTCGTTTTGACTAATAAACATTTATGCTACAACTGTAAACAGAAATAAATAGTAGTATTTCGCAGAGGTGAACTGTAACGAATTCTGAACTATAAATTGTTTTATTTTGCAGAGCTGTTCTGCTACGGTGAATTCTTAAATTCTTCATAACTCTATTGAACTATCAAATATTTGATGATACTTCTTAAACAAACAACTAAAATTGTTTGTTCCAAAATTTTTATTCAGGAAAACTGTTCCTGTCTGTATGTTTATGGTTCGAAGAAAATGTCTGAATTCAAAAAATTCTTGAGACTCTTAATTTATTTGTTCCTATTGTATTTTGATAACCTTTTAAGACCTAAATGAGTAAAAAATTACTCAGTTAGGTGTTAAAACCTAAAACTTTTGTTTCCAACTAGTATACTAGGATGTAAGAAATTGTTGTTACTTTTGATAAAATTAATTAAGGATTATAGTTTTATCAACTACAAAGTGAGAAGGTTATAGTTCATATACAAACGAGTTACTTGATACATTAGGTTGTACAAGATGTTAATACTTTTGATAAAACCTAATTGAAAGATTCGGTTTTATGAAAAAAAAAATGGTAGGTAAAATTTAAAGAACTGTTTTATTTATCAAAGGTTGATTGATACTGATATTGATACTGTATATTGATTAAGTGTATTGTTACAGTTACTGTGTATTGATACAGTATATTGATACTGATCAGTTCTATGTAACAGGTTTCCATGATTGCAAAGCAAATACTCGGTATAATAGATGGATTAATTAATTAATTTAAATTAATTGTAATAAATTACTACATTATTTGTAAGTATTTAAAAAAAAGTAAGAAATTTGTAAGATATTTCAAAGTTAATAATTATTTATTTGATCTGTTTAAAGAAGGTTGTAGTAAAATAGTAACTTGTTTAATTGGGGAAATATTTACTTTCGTTTTAAATGGAGTGATATTTACGTTGGAACTGAAAGGAGTAAATGAGTGATAAGTGAAGTCTATATACGAGCTGTCTACTACAATAAACTATAAACATTTTAATTTTGTAAAGATTGTGCTGAACGCAAGGTTGTTGATTAAAAGCGCGTGAAACCATGAGATGTTTGTTGACGCTGGTGTGGGCTTTAGATAACTGATTTAGTCCCAGGGGATCAATAAGATGGATTAAGGAAGTAAGTGAAAGTGGCTGATGCAAAAGAAGGTAATATTGTTTGTTAGTTGCCTAATATCTTTAGCAAATTGAAATAGTTATCGTACAAATCTATTATTTGATAAGTACCTATTCTTTGGTAAAGTGAATCGTTTCAGTAATAATATAGGGTTTGTATTTTCTTCGTATTAATTCATAATGAATAATCGTTTGTGGAAATGCAGGTTTAAAAGCTTGTTCGAAAATGTCTACTAAAATTGTAGGATATTTGGAATTGGAATGACTGAAAGAGGGAGCTCACCCCTGAGGGGTTGTAGAAGGGGTAGGTTAAGGAAAACAAAGAGGTTCTCACAGTCAGCTGATGATTACTGCGCTAATGGCGCGTCGATGACACGCTGGTGTTGGGTCTCACTATTCTGCTCCGAAGGCGGGCCAGACTCGTGAGTTTGTATTAATGCATATTTATATTAACCTAGAGTGGGCTACTGAATAAGTTTGCGGGAAAAACGACACTGTGGTTACGTCGGATATAGGGGCTTTAGATTTATAGGAAATGGCGGAGGTGTATAATTATGGTGTATTAACATTTAGATGGGCGTTATTAGAGGGGAAGATAGATGTGTTAAAATGTCTCCGTGTAGTGTTTGGGGTTTTTATTTGGATTGGGAGGGCGTGGCAGGAGAGGGCGGAGATAGAAGAAGGAGGGAGCCAATGGGGAGGAGCCACGCCCACCGTGCCTGGGAAGAGGCGGCTCATTGTCGGTGTGACTGCGGATCAGTGCGCGTCGTTCGTGTCATGCGATGGAGGGTCAGAGCGGATTGGAAGGATCGGGTAGCGAGCGAAGTTCAGTCGCGGGCAGTCCGAAAGAGCTAAAGCCAAGTCCACCTCCGACGAGTACCTCGCTTCCTCGTCACCTAGGCATGCCGCCTCCTCCGCTTGGTCTCTTGGGCATGGTGCACCACGGGCCACCGCCACCGCCTCTCGACCTCATCCACCACGTCCCGCCCCGCTCCTATTCCAGTCCGCCTCCTATTTCCACCTCAGACCCCACCGCCAACGAGTGTAAGTTGGTGGACTATAGGGGCCAGAAAGTGGCTGCCTTCATAATTGCTGGAGAAACAATGCTATGCCTGCCGCAGGCCTTTGAGCTGTTCCTGAAGCACCTCGTAGGGGGCCTGCACACCGTGTACACCAAGCTCAAGCGTCTGGACATAGTGCCCTTGGTGTGTAACGTAGAGCAAGTTCGCATTCTCCGTGGTCTAGGAGCTATCCAGCCAGGCGTCAACAGGTGCAAGCTGCTCTCCTGCAAGGACTTTGACATCCTCTACAAGGACTGCACCACTGCCAGGTAACCTTGTGCCTCACTCCACACTCTTAGTACAACATTCACTTTTCAGTATGCCTTTGCTCCTATCGAGTGCCACTTCATACCATAAACCATTTCTTTACCATTCATCCCTATTCCTCATATTTAAGTTCAATTATTTTATTCAATTCTTGATTCTTTATTATTATCTTCAAATATAATATATAGCTCACTTCATTAGAAAAATAGTGGATAATATATTTTTTATTTTAAGAATAAGTTCTTAATTCCGATAGTATTTAAATAATCCCTAATAACATGATTACTGTAACCAAATGAAATAGAACGTATTTCCTGGATACTTTAATTCCCAAAGGACAGTCTGCATTATAAGCTCAGACCTTTCAACTATTTTATTAATAATGCCAAACAGGTATAAAATACTGTTTTAAGTAATAAAAATTCGTAGACTTAAAAAAACTTTAAAAATCAACACTGTGACGTTTTTACGGGAATATGTTTTCTAGTTTTATTATGTTCATTTTTTTTTGTTTTTTGTTTATATAAAGTACAATATAACGTACCGATTTACTGGATTTATTTTTAAGAATATTTTTATAATATCATTTCTGTAATCACTTTATTTGTATTTATTTGTATTAATTTTGAAATCATGAAGTAAATAGAAATGTTTCGGGAGAAGCGGTAGGAGAGAGTCGTTACTGGGATATCAGACGTGCAAAGAGATTTGTAGGATCTCTTGCAAAAGTCATCCCATTTGGCTTCCCTGTTCCTTCAAATCTCTTTCCCGTTCTTACAAGACACATTTATCTTTTAGTGATTTTACAACAAAACCCCGACCTCTAACTTATACATCTCAGCTTAATTATTGACTAATTAAATAATTAATTATACTTTAAACGATATATGATGAAGTTCCAATCATTTTTTCCCTTAAAAATATAATTATTGAAATTTTATTAAATAACAAAACAAATATGAATAACTACTATCACAAAAATCGGAAATAGTTTAATTATACTTCATTTTAAAACGAAAAATATTGATTAATTAAAAAAAAATAAATATCAGTTGGTATACACATATTAATTTGTAATACATTCCTCAATCATATTCGATTCTTTTTTAATCGAAACAACTGGACTAATATACAATTCCAAATTTCAAGGAATGATTAAAGAAAGACATACTAAATAGTTAAAAATTATTTTTAGGATTACTGGTAATAATTATTTGGAAAAATGATAAATATTATTAACTTCATTGACAAATTACGGAAAATGACTTATTTATATATTAACACCGATTTATTAAAATTAATCATAATTTAGAAGTTTAAATCTGTTTATAAATAACGTTTGTTAAGTTGTAATTTATAATTGTTTAGTGTAGATTAAACTTCCAAATTCTGTACTGGATTATTTTCTATATAAATGATTTGATTCTTTTTTCTTATTCGTGTGAAATATTTATTTTGTTTATAGTTTTTGTTGACTGTTTAACTTGTCAGTTCTATTTCTCTCACTCTCTCTCTCTCTCTCTCTTTCTCTCTCTGTCTCTCCCTCTCACCTGTCTCTCACTCTATTTGTTTCTCTCTCGCTCTCTCTCACACTCTTCTAGACATACTGGTATTGCGTCTCTTTCTGTTTATCGCTTTCTGCTGGTCTACGTTCCAATTTTCTACAATATAATAAATCAATGAACCAACGGAAGACAAAGCTGAAATAAGAAATAAGACATTTCTTAATTAATAACTTAATTAGAATATTTAATAAATATTTTCAAAAAGGTTATAATATTATATATATAATACTTGTTTACAAATCAGTAATTGTTTTAAAGTCGATAATATTATTTATTTGTCTGTTTTATGGCTATTAATTGTTTTTCTTATGACCGTATTTTCCTCTATTTTGTAGGCCTATGAATAAGATTTTAAATAAAATTGAATCGTCGGCTTTGAGAGTTTGATTTGAGGTTAACAAGTTCAAATCAGAATGTTTGATTTGAATCTGAAATAGAAGAGTTCCTGGTTCGTTTAATCATATATTTAGTTAATATTATTGTAAAAATTTGCCGTATTATTTTACTCATTTATAGTATGAGTTAAGATGGTAGATTTTTATTCTACCATACTATATGTAGTAGATAGTTACTTTAAATTTATATAATTAATATCCGTATACAGTGTCAACTCTTAAAAAAATTAAGATAACGTATACTTATATCATTATAAAATCATTGTAAAGCATCCCCTGTGGTACTAATAGTATTATATTTATAATAAAAATTATAGCAAACAGCAGAGGTTATTGAGAGTCGGTCTAAATAATCTCTGCTGTTTACTGTTATTCTTGTAGTCGCAAAACTATATATATATATAAAGATTTCACATAAACACATGAAATAACAATCAATGATCAAATCACAATATGAAAATGGGAAAACAAGACTAAGATCTTATATACATATATATATATATATATATATATATATCAAATATTTTTTGTTGATAGTCAAAAATTGATTTGCTAACAAAACACTAAATTCTTGAAGTTAAATTTTTTGGTTGTCTATTTGTGTATTACAGTTCTTAGTAAATCTCTTTTATTCCTTCTTTAGTTCGTAATGAAAATTTCATACTTAGTGCCAGTGTTATATAAAACTTAGGATATGTATCGTAAGAACTTATCATAAATCTTCTAAATCCCTTGCAATAATATAACATTATTGTTCGTGTTAGTACCACAAAAGTAATGAAGAATGAACTACCTTACCTCTGATATTATCCTTCCTGCTAGTTTTAGATTATGTCTTGCTGCCAGAGTCAAAGGGTGAAAATAGTAATAATAGTATATTGGTGTTGATTACAAAGAAGTATAATATGCAGATAAAGTAAAAAAACAAATGATAAATATTTTTTACATATAAACACAATTTGCCAAACCCAGGAGTGTATTTTCTAAATCTAAATCATACTATATCTTTATTTATAACTGATAAAAAATATTATATAAAATATAACTGAATGATAACATTTAAAACCTCATTTTCAGAAATTTGAATAGTACTAACAAAAAATTAATTTCAAAATTACGAGTGGAATTATCATAGATCGGCTTTAAAATTTCATGTTATCCTCTAAAGTAATTTATTAAATTATTCCCTTTTAAATTGTCGAATGATTATTGAATTATTGTGCTGTAATCATTTGGAGGATAACATTTCTTCAAATTAATTACATTTCATTTATATGTGAGATTCGATGACTACAAGATAAACAGCGCGGAAACCTTGCCTAACTCTATATTATGAATAGGCAAGGGTACCCTTCTTTATAAATAGAATACATACAGTTTTCATAATTATTATCTGCAATCAAACTCTGAAATAATGCAGTATTTGTATTTAATCAATAATGTTGTGAAACGAGAATCAGTGTAATTTGTCCAAAAGAAATAAGAAAAGTAAAAAGTAATATTCTAAAACTATATTTTAATAATTTAGAAAGAATTTTTGTTTACATATGGATATCAAAGTTTAAATAATCTTAACAACAGTTTAGGTAAGAATGTTTAGGGAAACATAATTTTTTAAGGAAAATTTTAAATTCAGTAACGTTTATATTAAATTACGTCTAATTGAAAACTAGATAACTGGACCTCTGTTGAAGATAGAATAGTTTTTGATTGTAAAGTGATAGTTACTTTGAATTGAAATAATTAATATGCGTATACAGTGTCACTCTTAAGAAAATTAAAATAATACACTTTGATGTACTTACAACAAAAGTGTTAAGAATATTTTATAATTTATCTAAATTTATACATCAAAAATCTCACTTTAAAGCTTTAGCGATCTTATATTTTAAAGAAATATCAATAATTCTTTAAGATTTACATTAAAATTGTTTTGGTGAATGTATGTGAATGTGAATAGGATATACTTAGAGATCGTTTGGTACATTTGATATATTTTTCATTATATCAAATTTACATAATGTTTATATTGAACTCTCTCTCTCTCTCTCTCTCTCTCTCTCTCTCTCTCTCTCTCTCTCTCTCTCTCTCTATCTGTCTCCGCTTCTATATATATATACATATAAACAAAATACAATTTTATCAGGACTCTGTGAGTTCTTTAAGTTCAAATCAAACTCTCATTGCCCACGTTCCGGTTTTAATTTAAAACCTTTTACATTATTAATAATTATTACAATTATAATTTACATTGTTTTTAATTGTATAGATAGAAGTATACAATTTTTGAAACAGAAAAACTTATGTATTACAGTAGAGATATTTTTAATAAGAAAACAATTTGCGAATTTCAGAAACAACTGTCTAGTATAAAAGTCGGTTTACGCAAAATCTCCTTATGAAAAAGGTTTCAAATAATAACGAAAACATTGGCAATGAAAGTTTAGTTTGAACCTGAAAAACTGACTGATAACATTTTATTTTGTTTCTACTTCACGGTCGATACTTTTACCAATATATAAAGTGTCTAACAGTCAATCCTCCGGAAGTTAAACATTCCTTCTCTTCTTCCACTTAGTGAGAGTTTTAAGTGCATTTATTTATCAAATGTGTGTTTTAAATTATAACTTCTATATATATATATATATATATATATATATATATATATATATATATATGATGCAACCACAATATGAAGTGGGAATACAAGACTAAGATCTTTCAACTGTAACAAGCGGTCTTCGTCAGAGTCAAAAACCAAACTGGAACCCATGTGCGATACCTACTCCTATTTCTGTCATCTTGGGTTGGTCATATCCTATTTCTGGCAGTTGGGTTTTTGACTCTGACGAAGACCGCTAGTTACGGTTGAAAGATCTTAGTCTTGTTTTCCCATTTCATATTGTGGTGTTTATGTGAAATTTATATTATATATATATATATATAACTTGACAGTTCAGTGTCACGTGTTCATTCAGACTACAGTTGTTGTTAAAATCCACATACTATTTTTCCTTGTAAAATAATTTGTAATGTAATACATAGTT